>CM028346.1:22503418-22945573 GCA_016618105.1 Dendrobium huoshanense | reverse complement strand
AGCTTCTTCTGAATCCAAAGGAGAAAAGTTTTTTAAACTCATCAAAAGCTCATTTTTATGAGAAAGAAATCTGTCCAAGTGAACCTCGAGTAGTCATCAACAATCACAAAACCATAGACTTTCCCTCCCAAACTTGCTATGCTAATGGGTCCAAACAAATCCATGTGAAGGACTTCTAAAGGTCTAGAGGTGCTAATGTCCTTTATGGGGTGAAAAGAGGAGTGAATTTGCTTTCCTATTTGACAGGCATCACAAAGGTGGTCTTTTGTAAACTTAAGTTTGGGGACACCTCTAACTAGGTCCTTTTGGGTCACTTTCCTAAGGGTTTTCATACTTGCATGGCAAAGCCTCCTGTGCCACAACCAAGAATCATCAATGACAGTTTTTAAGCAAAAAGAAGCAGCACATTCAATGCTATTTAAATCAAGCATATAGACGTTGTTTACCCTCTTTCCCTGCAAAATGGTGTTATTGCTTAAACTTACAATGCATGAATTTGTGAAGAATTGTACGATGAAGCCTTTGTCACAGAATTGACTGATGCTGAGCAAGTTGTGCTTCAATCCATCTACAAGCAAAACATTTTCAATCATAAGGTTCTTGGAATTACCGATTATACCTGCTCCTACCACCTTCCGGGTGGTGTTGTCTCCAAGAGTAACCTTGCCTCCAGTCCTGGATTCTAGTACAACAAACTGGCTAGCATCACCAGTCATATGTCGAGAGCATCCACTGTCCAGGTACCACATACTCTCACGAGGTCTTTTGTGAGAGGCTTCCTGCAAAATTATCAAATGTTAGTTTTAGGAACCCAAGCAGATTTGGGTTCCTTCTTATGAAGAGAGGAATGCAATGCATGTGTGGTATGCTGTGGAACATGCATCTTAGGTCTCCACACCCAATGTGAACTATTATGAATTGTGCAAGTGTGTGAGATATGTCCTAGCATGCCACAAGAGAAAACATCTAAATCCAGGAAGGGATTTCTTAAATGATTTGAGTTATAATGCCTCTCTCTAGGTTTTGGCAATTGATTAAAAGTAGATGTCCTCCTAGATTCTTTACATGCTTCTAAATCATTTTGAATCTTCAAGTTTGTGTTTTCTAAAACTTTATTTTCAATCCTCAAATCTTTTTCTATTTCTTTTGACTTCTTAAAATCAGATTCAAGAGATGTGTGTGATATTTTCAATGCATCATGCTCTTCAACTAACTTGCCATAATTTTTATTTAACTCATCAAATTCATCAAGTAAAGTCATGTGATTTGAATCAATTGTTTGATGGTCCTTAATCAAATTTCATGCTCTTTTTGTAGATTTAAAAGTTCTAATTTCAAGCTAGCATGAGTTTTCTTTAATTTTCTATATGATGCATGAATTTTTTCTGAAACTTCAAGAAGTTGATCATATGAAAGTTCACATACCTCTTCTTGATCACTTTGATCTTTTCCCATGAAACACAAGTTTGTAGTTTCTTCCTCTGGTTCAGTCTCAGAAGAATCAGTACCAGATTCTGCCCAAAAGCTCCTTTGATTTTTCTTTTTGTCCTTCCTAGACTTTGCTTTCTCATCACCTTTTCCTTTGCTCGATTGATCTTGAAGTGTAGGACAATCAGATCTTACATGTCCAGGTTTCCTGCATTCAAAACAAACAACATCAGAAGATCCTTTAGTATGTTTATGATCTTTACCTTTTCTCAAACTTTGATGATGCTTTTGTTTCTTCCTTAGAAAGCTTTTGAATTGCCTGTGATGAAGGCAACTCCATCGCTTTCAGACCCGGAAGATTCAGAATCCGATTTGTGTGCCTTCAATGCAATGGTTTTCTCCTTTTTCTTTTCACCTACATCAAGATTTCTTTGATTCACCCCTTGCTCGTAAGCAATGAGTGAGCCAAGCAAGTTATCAATAGAATAGGTGTTTAAATCTTTAGATTCAGTAATTGCAGTAATTTTTTGCATCATAGGATGAAGGCAAGCATCTCAAAATCTTGTTAACTTTTTCATAGTTTGAAAGTTCTTTTCCTAGTGCATGCAATGAGGTAGCAATCTGAGTAAACCTAGTGTACATGTCAGAAATTGATTCATGAGGTTTCATACGAAAAAGTTCGTAGTCATTGCAAGAGAATGTTTAAACGGGATTGTTTAACTTCATTAGTGCCTTCATAAGTAATGCATAGTTTATCCCAAATTTCTTTACCAGTTTTGCAAGTTGAAACACGCATGTAATCCTCAGATTTTATGCACAGAAAAAACAATTCAACATTTAGCATTTAGTTGAGCTAAATCTCGTTCATCAAAAGTCCATTCGGTAAAAGCAACTTCCGTTTTAAACCGTTAATTTCACGAGAAGGTGGAGAATAACCTTCTTGAATAAGCATCCACATGCGATAATCAGTAGATTGTAAAAAAGTTGACATGCGAGTTTTCCAGAAATCAAAAGGTAGGTTATCGAACAGAGGAGGTCGGGTATAGAATACCTTCCGTAGTGTTTGCGATTCCCAAAGTTAGACATGGATCAAATTCAAAAAGTTTTAAACTTTAATTTTCGAAACAAGCTCTGATACCACTTGAAAGTTCGATGGGGATGTTAAGCCCTATGAACTTAGTCCCAAACTAACCAAGAGGGGGGGGTGAATTGGTATTTTAAAACTTCGTTTTTTAACAAAGAAATAAAGTAACATAAAACCAAATCACACCACGAAAATAATGCGGAATTAACGTGCGGAAGCAAGAAAAGAAACACAGAGATTTATAGTGGTTCGGTCGACTCGACCTACGTCCACTCCTTGGAGGCACCCTCCAAGTATTGCACTACACAAAAAGTGACTCTCCTTTAGCCCCCCACGGCTAGGTGGAGAAACCCTCACAAGAACCTCCTTTTTGCCACCCCGGCAAGGCAGAGAACCTATCTCCTTTTGCTTCCTCCTGAAGCCGGCAGAGAACCAGAACCAACGGCACAACTCCTTACCTCTACCGACCCTTCCACGGACGAGAAACTCTAGACGAAGATGACGCAGAGAGATCCTTGAAGCAACCCTTGTGAAACCCCTCACAAGCTCCCCCTCACAAGATCCTCTCTCTCTCTTCTCTCTCTCTTTCTCTCCTCAAGGTCTTCTCAGGTCAAGGCAGCAGCCAAAGGTCTTTAAAAACGTTGAACAAGAGCTCTTTAAATAGAAGAGCTTCACAAGAGCTCATTAATTGCAAGTTGCCGACTTTATCGTCCAGGCCGATCTGGACATCGGCCTGGCCGATCAGTACAAATTAATGAAGATCGGCCAGAGCATAGCCCTGAATGGAAAACAGGACGATTAAAAAATAGCTTGATCGTCCAGGCCGATCTTACTATCGTCCTGGCCGATTAGTTCAAATCAGAGGAAAATCGTCCTGACAATAGCCCTGAATATGGCCTGGCCGATATTGATCGTCCTGAAGTAACTTAAGGTTTTGACTATATCGGCCTGGCCGATCTTGCGATCGTCCAGGACGATATGATCGTATCAATCATCCTTAATTACTTCCTTGATTTCCTGAACAATTATGGCATAATCTGTTAATATCGTCCAGGCCGATCCGAGGATCGTCCGGGCCGATAATTTAAAGATATGCTATACCATACTTGTCTATGGCGGCTACTTCTTTCTGTTTTGAGCTTATCGTCCTGGCCGATACACGTATCGTCCAGGCCGATCGGTTAACGTTGGCTGCCTTAATCAAGAATCCTTAATTAGACTTTCTGTTTTAAACTGATCGTCCAGGCCGATCAAAGATATCGGCCTGGCCGATATGAGTAAAAACAGAATTTCTAATTCTCTCAAGTGTGTGTGTGAAGGGTTACAAAGTATCAGTCTTTTTGGCTATTACAAGTGGACTCAAAAGGTAAAAATAAAAGTACAGACTGACTCAACCCTAAACCTACGCATTCCTGAACTTGGCTCCTTTTTGATTGTCCGATCGTCGATTCCTGAAAAGTTAGAAGCAACAAGCTATCCAAGAAAAGCAGTGTTTGTCAATCATCAAAACATAAGACATGAAAAATAGATTTGCAACAGATTACCCAAATGGACAAGAGGGCACTTCCCTCTAAGGGGAAGGCCACTCTTTCCTCTTTGGGTAAGGAAGATGTGATCCAAATTTGGATTTCCAAATGAAAAAGGAGTGTTCCCCAAAGGGGTATCCTTTCCTCTTTGGAATCCAAGCTTTGGATCTATGTATCCCAACTCAAAATAAACTTTCACAACACTTGACACTTACACAAATTACATTGATATCAAAATAAAAATCTAGACTCACCTGCAGGGTTATCCTAAGCAATTAATATATAAAAAGCAGTTATTCCCAAGCAGTTGTATATGAGCAGAAAAAAAAAGTAAGTAAACACACTGGCCACGCTCTTTTTATTTGGGGGCTTTAGCAGCTTAAGCACCTGTGCAAAGAGTTTATAATATTTATGCATTTTTAATTTGCCCCTTTTTTTTATATTGCCCTGCATGAGCGTGGCCACCTGCAGAAAACTGTGTCAACATCCAGATCGTACCTAACCTAAGGGTAATCTAGTCGCCAAACACATCAATCCATCCACAGAGTACAGAAAAAGTAAGCAGACACAGCAAAGCAATTTCATCCACAACATGCAGTGAAAACTACGAAAAATCCGGCACACAGCAGTAAAGTAAACACCGGCCTAACCTAGATCTAGAGTTGGTTGTCCTAGCACATCATCTAAAGTGTGTGAGAAAGGTCGTGTGGCTGGGATAGATCCTAAAATGGGTGATTAGTTAAAGTTGTCTAAAAGTTTGAATTTGTTAAGGCTTAGAAGGGGATTTAAATTAAAATTTAAATATTAATGGATTAAGCATTTTAATTAAACATATTTTAAAAGTTAATTGATTGCTACCTTTGTTTCACACCGAGGCCGTGAAGTTTATTTCACCTTCCTTGGGGCTAAGCTAATAGCCTCGTAGGCCTGGGTTACCCAGTAGCAATCGGGGTTGATTAAGTTATTTAAGTTAGTTGGAATTAAAGGAGTAGATTAATACAAAATGAGTTAGTTACTGATTTTAAAGCTTGATTAATTTAAGTTTGCCATTAATTGATTCGTGGCGTTGTGCCACCAGGCTCGAGGAACCAGCCTCCTTAGGACACTTAGCCCCGCAGCCCGGAGTAGTCCAGCCGATAAACCAAATTAATGTAATTGAATTAGAGATTTTTTTTAAAATGTTAAATAATTAAAGATTAATCTATTTTAAGATTTAACACCCCTTAGAATCCATTCGTGGCGTTGTGCCACCAGGCTCGAGGAACCAGCCTCCTTAGGACACTTAGCCCCGCAGCCCGGAGTAGTCCAGCCAATAAACTTCAACTTTAGGATGGTTGTTGTGTTTTAAAGGATTTGTTAAGTGTTTTAAGCATTAAACCAATATTTTCTGAGTTTTAGAATGATTTTGGGTTTTAAGAATATTTTAGAATATTTTAATGATTTAATTAAGGGGTTGAAAATCGACTTTTTGATTAAGTTCAAATTCTGGAATGTTTGTATTTTATTAAAATACTAGACCTTACTACGATCAGTTAGAAGGTAAGTACGTTGAAATCGGATTTTTCTACATTTTATTACGAAGGTTTGAAGTTTTGAACTAGTTTTGACTTAAAGTTGACCGATTTGTTGACTTTTTTAAAATATTGCAGATTTCTGGAGTTTAATATTTTTAATAAATACTAGAGCTTATTAGGAGTTGAATGCAAGTGAGTTTGGGTGATTGGATTTTATTTGAATTAGTTATGAATTATTGAAGTTTGGACATTTTAATGAATTTTAGGAATTTCTTAATTAGAGGGTCTCTATTGTGATTTTGCTTCAAACAAACTCCCAATCTCTTGAAAACACCTCCAAAGGTCAGGAACAACCTAAGGAGGGATCCCCAAGTGTTTGGGAGATTTTTAGATTTTTATATTATTATTAATAAATTATCTCAATTAATATTGGTTCTCACTTAAAATTAAATTAAGGTTTAGGTTGCTGTCAAATCAAAGGGCTTTTAATTATCATAGATTAAGGACTGAATTCTGGTCAGTTTGAGGGTTTATATGTAATTTTTGGATTTAAATTGGATTTATTACAATTTTTAGAAGTTTTAAAGGCTTAATTAAGGGTTTAAGACTTAGAAAATTAATTAGGGGACCTAATGACCTCAAAAATCAGTGAAAATTTCTCTAGGGGCTGAGGATGTCACTAAGTTCAAATGTTCAAAGTTTCAACTCAAGGGGAAGTGAATCCTAATTATTGAAATTTTTATAAGTTTTCTATACATGGGTCCTTAATTATTGTCCTTAATTATGTCACTAGTTTTGAATAGGTTCAAATCAAAGTTCCTCTAACCCTTTGAATAAACATGGCATGCATATACAAGTGGCAAGCAAACAAGTCCTTAGATCTAGGAGAACCTAGACTAGGTGGTGTGTGCACCTTAAGCATGCAATTAACTAATTAACATAATTAAGACAAAATTAGTGAATAATCAAAGAATGATTATCCACTAATCATCCCCATTAATTCCATTCACATGGGCTTGATCTAAGTTTAGAACTTCAATAAATCCCTCAAGAATTTAAAGGGTCTAAAATATATATATAATTTCAAAGTACCCTTTTTTTTTTAAGTAAATAAATATCAACATACTTATATATATATAATCATAAATTTAAAATAATTAACAAAATATTTTTGAAATAACATTTTAAAGACTTGAGAGACTCTCAGATTTATTTAAAATATTTTTGGAATTAGAACTTTGATTACTCAAAATATTTAACTTAATAATAAGATATAAATTAGATATTTAATTAAATAGTCTAAATTATCTAAAGGAAAACTCAAATATTTAAAATATATTATAGTTTGTATAGTGAATTTTATTTTGGAATACCCTCCATGCTCTGAAATAATTCCAAAATAAAATATTTTTAAATTATTAAAATTAATTTGATTTATCTTAAGTAAATATTAATTAAAATATCAAGTTTTGAGTATTTTTAATCATTTAAAATATTTTAAATATTTTAGAGAAAACTTTTAATTTTATTTGAAAGATATTAAAATTCTGAAAATTTTGATATTTTTAAAATAATTTTTGGATTTATAAATAATTTTTAATTAATTTTCAAAGTTTCTGTAATTAAATAGGTTTAATTTTAAATTAAACCCATTTAATCAGGTTCGGCGGCTGTTAGTGGGACAAATGGCACGCTCTGATTCGACCAGCCAAAACGCGGCGACGGCGGGATGCCACGTGGAAGGCGGCGGTCATCCACGCGTCGGCTGCAAACCGCGGGACGCGGTTTCACTTAACCACGTCAGCGAGCGGTGTGAACCGTTCGATCGAATGCCGGGATCGTTCAACGGCGGGGATTAGATCCCGCCGTCTGACCCGATTTGACCAAGATCCAACCGCAGAGAGTTCGTCCCGCGGTTTTGAATGGACGGCCAGGATCGAGTCGGACGGCTGATCGAACGACAGATCGATTGCGCGGTCGGATCAGACCGCGGAAGGGCTCGATCTGGACCGTTGATCGAACGATCAACGGTCCAGAAAACGTACACTCGCCGGAGACCTTAAGTGACGCCCTAGAAAACGTATTTCGCTTCGTTCTCTCGATCGGATCGACCATTTCACTTGAAATTTTAAACGTAGATTAAGGGTATGAACAGAAACCGTGGGGAATAACTAGTTTTAGCTAAAACCCTAAAAGCGTGAAGCTATTTAAATCTAACTAGTGTGACCTAGATCTAAGGTTTTAGGGAGTTATACCGTTAGATCTTCGGAATTTCTGGATGGTTGAGCTTGTAGATTGTCCAAGTGAAGATTCCCAGCGAAAATCCAAGCTCGAACGCGTCTGGATCAGCTGCTATGGGCTTGGGACGGTCCAGGTGGTGGTTTCGCCGGAGAACTCGCCGCCGGTGACGTGCAACCACCTGGGTTTTGTAGTGGGGAGGTAGAGGAAGCTCTGGAGATTCAAAACGAACTGGGGGCCGGGCTTGAGAGAGCTTGGGTAGTGAGAGATAGTTAGGGTTAGAATATGTGTCCTTAAGCCCCTTTTCCCCTATTCAAACGCCCCTAGGCCAAACGGATGGCTGGGATCGACTCACCAGGTTCTTGGATGTTGCCAAGTGTCCCTGGGACAGCCAGGAGGCTGACCCAAAGGCTGGGCACGCCTCAATCCTATTGGGTGGCTTGGGATGAGTGGAGGAGAGGGATTGCCATTT
Organism: Dendrobium huoshanense; assembly: GCA_016618105.1. NCBI lineage: Eukaryota > Viridiplantae > Streptophyta > Magnoliopsida > Asparagales > Orchidaceae > Dendrobium > Dendrobium huoshanense. The sequence continues at coordinate 22,937,311 of CM028346.1, read as the reverse complement.
ATGGCTAAACCAGGGGCAGAGCTCGGTTAAGGGGCCTATTAGAGAGCTTTAGGGCACTAATGGGTCGGCTTTGGGCAGCTTAAATCAAGGGAAAGGAGTTTAGCATGTGATAAAGCCTTCTAGAAGGGGTTTAGGCTTGAGTTTGACCAGGTTGACCAGTCAACAGGTCAAGGCTGGTGATGTGGCATGAGGGGAAGTAGGAGCAGCCAATGGGAGAGCTTCCAAGCCTAATCTCACACTCCTTGAAGTTAAATAGAAGGTTTGACCAATTCAAGGAGGGATTTAGGGCTTTGTTGACTTGGTTTGACCAGTCAACTAGGTCAAAGTTAGTGATGTGGCATTTGGAGAGGTAAAAGGTCATTTAGGATAGTCTGATTAAGAGTCAAAAGTCAAAAGTCAAGGGTAGGGAAAATGGGAGCCAATGTCACTAAGAATTGAGGGTTGACTTGGTCAACTCAAGTTGAGTCAAGTTGACCAAATGTCAAGTGACACTTGATCCTTAACCAAGAATTGATTTGAATAGGTAATAGGGGTTGAAGAGCTCAGATGAGTTGATTTAACCCATTTAGACCCTCTAAGAGCTAATGGGTCAACCTAAGTTGACTGGGTCAACCAGGCTGACCTAATGGGTGAATCTGGGCTGGACAAATTTGAAAAGACATTTGAAGAACATTGAGGGTGGTTCCTGGGTCTGGGGAGGTCAAATTGATCAAAATCCCTATTTGAGTCCCTAAGGGCCTGTTTGGTCAACCTGGGTTGACTTGGTCAACCAGGTTGACCCAGGGTCTGGGTTTGGGCTCAACAGGTTTGAAATGATATTTTAAGGTTAATGGAAGTGGTTGGGTGACTTAGAGAGGTCATTTGGGTCAAAACACATGTTTGGACCCTTAAAAGGGCCCCTTGGGTCAAACCAGTTGACTTGGTCAACCAGGTTGACTCAAGGGTTGGAAATAGGTTCAAAAGTTTTGAAATGGCATTTGAAATTTGTTAAAGGTGGTTGCATCCCATTTGGAGCTCATTTGGTTTGAAATCCCCATTTGAGCCCCATAGGGGTGTTTTGGTCAATTTTGACCTATTGGTCAACTAAGGTCAAAAAGGGTCTGGAAAATGCAGTTTACTGCTCAATGGGTTAAATTCAAAGGTCTGGAAGTGATTGGAGGCTTGGATAAGGGTTCCAAGGTCAAAATCTCAAAGGGTTATGCTCAGTGGCATAGGCTGTAAATATTTGAAGGTTTTACAACCTTTGAATTTTAATTCAGATTCTGGGGTTAGAGACCTCAGAATGAGCTCAAAATTGGAGGGTAGCCTTTAGAGACATGTCTCATCACTTTGCAAGTGATAGACCCTGAATCAGAGGCCATTTGACTGGGTTTTGAAATGTTTGAAAAATCTCTGAAAAGGGTGTTTAGGACAGGGCCTTAAGGGTTTGAATTTGAGTTTAAACTCTGGGTTTGGATTTGATCTGAAGTTTGAATTAATTTGGATTTGAATTGGATGGAGTTTGAGATTCAAATTGGTCATAGGTAGGAATCCAATTGAAATTGGAGTGGATTAAGTATAGGAATTGATTTAAAATTGAGGTTGATCAAAGGTGGAGGTTGATTTGAAGTTGGAGTGATCCTAAGATCTAGGAGAGTTCTAAGATCTAGGATTTAAAGGAATCCTATGTTCTAGAATAGGCTCAGAGGTCTGACTCTAGGAAAGAATCCTAAGGTCTAGAGTGGATCCTAGGATCTGAAATTAATCTGGATTCTGGAAGGGTCTTAGTGACCTCATACAAAAATGAGGTCAACAGTCACATCTAAAAATTATATTTTACATGATAGTTTTTGTGCAGCGTTGAAATGAACTTTTTATTTTCATATATTTTTTCATGGTCAAAAATTAATATATGTACATTATTTTGATAAATTTTTGTGCATAAATTTTTTTCATCTTGCAGAAATGAGCAGAAAATGCGCACACAATATGCAAACAATGCACACAATAATACACAGAAAATATGTAAATAATGCGCCCACAATACGCACTAAAATAAACAAAGATTAAGCAGTAAATATGCACCAAAAGCACAATAATTAAGCAGTAAATACAATTTACAAAGTCTTTAAGGCACCTTCAGCTTACTACTGCTTGAAAGAGCTAAAAAATAAATCAAGAATTAAAAACATATAAGGCAATGATCCTTTCTAAAGAAAAACCTTTGACCTTAGGATACATTGTTGATAAATGCGGTGTGGTTTTTGGAAAAATATAAACAACATATTTGCATGCTTACTCTTCATATCAATTACTGTACTGAAGGTTTAGATAATTTTTTTTGCTAAACCTTCACCACAGGAATTACATGAAGATGCGGCGATATAAATACCAGTTGAAGTTTTTGTAAAACCTCACATGTATTATATTAAAAGGCAATGGAAGAAGTAAACTTTGAACAAGCTTATATAGAGAAAATATACAAACTAATAATATAGAGCAATAAATTAATGAATGTGGAGATATCAAAGCGGCCTTTTCAACCACCTCAACCAACTCAATTAAATGACAGACAAACAATAGTAAAGGAACATGTAAAAACATAATGAATGCAATAATGGAGTTCAAAAATGCAATAAATACATCAAAAGATATGTCTCATCCAGATCAATCTTAAAATTCATGCAATAAATAATAGAGTTCAAACATGAATTATAATAGATTGAAGAGATAATGAATATTGAGTTTTGGCAATTGAAAAAAGATTCCATATTCTTTAAAGATGATTTTTCTTAGCTTGATATAATGCGCAATCTATAAGCAATAAGGGATCATGAGGTGTGTTTCAAGTACTTCGGCTCGTCTATAATAGATTGAGGAGACAATAAATTTTGAGTTTTAACAATTGAAAAAAAGATTCCTTATCCTCTAAAGATAATTTTTCTTGGATTGAGATAATGCGCAATCTATACGCAATAACGAAGCATGTCGGACTCTAATCATACGCAACTAGATGTCTTGGATTTTAGAAATAACTCTATATATGAAGATGAAAAAAAGTATTAATAATTTCCTTCATTATTAATCATTTGAATTTATCTTTTAGGACCATAACAATGATTATAAAAATTTTATTAAGTGAACATAGTATGTGTCTAGAGCCTTATGCAATGTATGTTATGGTTCTAGAGAGTAGGGCTATGCTTAGAGGGTTTAACATTCCATAGAGTCATAGGGAGCATGAGGTGGGTTTCAAGTACTTCGACTCATCTATAATAAATTGAGGAGATAATGAATTTTTAGTTTTAGCAATTGAAAAAAAGATTCCTTGTCCTCTAAAGATGATTTTTTTTCTTGAGACGATGCACAATCTATACGCAATAAGTACGCATGCTGGACACAGTTCATATGCATTCCATTCTTAACCATATGTCTTGGAATTTAGAAATAACTCTACATAGGAAGATGAAAAGAAGTATTAATAATTTTCTTCATTATTAATCATTTAAATACATCTTTTCGGATCATATCAATGATTATAAAATATTTATTTAGTGAACATAGTATGTGTCTAGGCCTTATGCAATATAGGTTATGATTCTAGAGAGTAGGGTCATGTTTAGAGGGTTCAGCATTCCATAGAATCATAGGGAGCATGAGGTGGGTTTTAAGTACTTTGTCTCATCTATAATAGATTGAAGAGACAATGAATTTTGTGTTTTAGAAATTGAAAAAAAAGATTTCTTTGTCCTCTAAAGATGATTTTTCTTAGCTTGAGACAATCCACAATCTATACGCAATAAGTACGCATGTCGGACACAATTTATACGCATTCCATACGCAACCAGATGTCTTGGATTTTAGAAATAACTCTATAGAGGAAAATGAAAAGAAGTATTAATAATTTTCTTCATTATTAATCATTTAAATATATCTTTTAGGATCATAGCAATGATCATAAAATTTTTATTAAGTGAACATAGTATGTGTCTAGAGCCTTATGCAATATATGTTATGGTTCTAGAGAGTAGGGATATGCTTAGAGAGTTTAGCATTCCATAGTCATAGGGAGCATGAGATGGATTTCAAGTACATCAGCTCGTCTATAATAGATTGAGGATACAATGAATTTTGAGGTTTAGCAATTGAAAAAAAGATTCATTATCCTCTAAAGTTGATATTTTTTTGTCTTGAGGCAATGCACAATCTATACGCAATAAGTACGTATTCTGGATGCTTGTCATACGCATTCCATACGCAACTAGATGTCTTGGATTTCAGAAATAACACTATATTTGAGAAGAAACTAAACGCAATACGTACGCAGTAAATACGTACACATTAAGCAAAAAATGTGCAATAATTAATCATTAAAAATAATATATAAAGTCCTTAAGTTACATTCAGCTCAATACTACTTGTTAGAGCTAAAAAATAAATCAAGAATGCGGTGTGTGGTTTTTGGAAAAAAGTCAACTGCATATTTGCATGCCGCCTCTTCATGACAATCCCTGTGCTGAAGGTTTAGACAATCATTTTTGCTAAACATTCATCACAGGAATTGCATGAAAATGTGGGAATGCTTCTTTACCAGATATTGAGGATTGTTGCGTCTTGGTTGTATAGTTCACTATACGCAGCACATACCCAATTGAAGTTTTCGGAAAAACCTCACACCGTACATTAAAAGATAAAAGAAGAAGTAAACTTCGTATAGGCTTATATAGAGAAGTTGTTCAAATAAATAATAGAGAGCAATAAATTGGGTCAAAACAATAATAAAATGCCATCAATATTAGGAGATATCAAAGCGGCACCTCTACCACCTCAACCAACTCAACTAAATGACTAGCAAATAATAGTAAATGAACAGGTAAAAACATAATGAATGAAATAATGGAGTTCAAACATTCAATAAATACATCAAAAGATATGTCTCCTCCAGATCAATCTTCAAATTCATGCAATAAATAATGGAGTTCAAACATGCAATAAATACAACAAAAGAAACAGCAGTTTCTTGCTACAAACAAATGCGTAGTACATACACGCATTCCATATGCATACTATATGCATTCAATATGCAGATCGAATGTTAAGTTCTTTGGATCGTGTATAATAGTATGAAATATTGAATTCAATAGGTACTCATGACATACATAATATATATGTAGTAGGTACGCATTTCATACGCATGACATACAAATTCAATATGCACTTCCAATGAGTTGATTCATGATCATATCATATATTGTAAAACACTTCAAAAGATAATAATACAAATTGATATGCACGGTGTACGCACAGGTAGTATTAGTTCACAAATATTCTTATTACATTTATTTTTCTAATTTAATGATATCCATCATGATCTTCAGGTACCTAGCTGATGGCTTATTGGAGGGTACACCTTTTTTGAATTCTTCGGTGAAGCATTTGGGTATGCTTGTAAAATTACAATGCTTTACTCGCTTTACTGATGGCTGACTAGAAGGTACCCATGCTATGAATTCCTCGGTGAAGCTCTCGAAGCACTCATGTATGCTTATGAACTGCTTTACTGATGCCTGACTGGACGGTACGCTGGATATGAATTCCTCGATGAAGCACTCAGACCTACTTGTGGAATTACACTGCTTAGCTGATGGTTGACTGGAGTGTACAAAATTTATGAATTCCTCGATTAAGCATTCGAGCATGCTTGTGAAATTACACTGCTTAGCTGATGCCTGACTAGAGTGTACGCCATTTATGAATTTCTTTGTTAAGCATTCGGGCTTGCTTGTGAAATTACACTAATTTGAAGGAGTAGAATTTTTTGTTGTGTTTTCCTTACTAGTGGTTTCCATGTTAAAAAATTTAATAATAATATGTCATAATAGGCACTAAATAAATTAGTCAGAAAGTAAAATCACACTCTTTGGCTTCTTTTCTCAATGGATTTTCAGCCTTGCATTGGATATGCCTTTGTTGCAAATTCAGGTCTATGAACTATGTTTTGATGATTGACAAACACTCTTACTTGTCTTGGACTGTCTTTTACTACTAACTTTTCAGGAATAAAAAATCAGACGGAAAAATGGAGCCAGCTCAAGATGGGGTAGATTGGGGTTGAGTCAGTCAGTAATTTTATTTTTTCCTTCTTGAGTCAATTATAATCTTTGGTGTGACTAATGCAAAGAAACCCTACACACACACACTAGAGAGAGTTAAAATTTCTGTTTTTAATCAAATCGACCAGGACGATATTTACATTGGCCTGGACGATCGGGCTCAAAACAGAAGTTCTAATCAGGGGTTCCTAATTAAGGCAGCCATCACTAGCCAATCGTCCTGGATGATACTTGTATCAGCCTGGACGATATGCTCAAAATAGAAAGATATTGATGCCATAAATAATTAAGGTATTCTGTATTTTTGGTAATCGGCCATGACGATCTTGGATCGGCCTGGACGATATTCATAATTATGCCTTAATTAATCAGATAAATCAATGAAGTAATTAAGGATGATTGATACAATCACATCATCCGGGACGATCGCAGGATCAACCAGGATGATCTATTCAAAAACCTTAATTACTTCTGGACGATAAATATCGGCCAGCACCAATTCAGGGCGATGTGCTGGACGATCGGGATCGGACAGCTTGAATTCAGGGCGATGCTCTAGACGATTTTCCTCTGATTTGAACTGATCATCCGGGACAATCATGATATCGTCCCGGACAAACCAGCCAATTTTTAATCGTCCAGTTTGCATTCATGGCGATGCTCTGGCCGATCTCATGAGATTTATACAGATCGGCCAGGACGATTTCCATATCGTCCTAGACGATATAGTCGGCAACTTGCAATTAATGAGCTCCTTTGAAACTCTTATATTTAAGAGCTCTTGTTCAACATTTTTTAATATCCTTGGCTGCTGTCTTGACCTGAGAAAACCTAAAGGAGAGAGAGAGAGAGGGGGAGAGAGAGAGAGAGGATATGTTGAGGGGGAGCTTGTGAGGGGATTTACAAGGGTTACTCCAAGCATTGTTCCACTTCTTCTTCCCTAGATTCTCTTATCCTTGGAAGGGTTGGGAGAGGTAAGTTCCAGCAAGCGATCGAGGTTATCTGCCTGCTTCAGGAGGAAGCAAAAGGAGAAAGGTTCTCTTCCTTGCCGAGTGTGGCATAAAGAGGTGTTTGTAAAGGCTTCTCCGCCTAGCTGTGGGGGATAAAGGAGAGTCACGATTGTAGTGCAATACTCGGAGGGCGCCTCCGGGGAGTGGACGTAGGTCGAGTTGACCGAACCACTATAAACCCTTGTGTTCTTATTTTTTACTGCTTCCGCATTTATTTTCTTCCACACTTATTTTTTGTGGTGATTTGGTTTGTATTTGTGCTTTGCCTAAAGAATTTTTTAAAATACCAATTCACCCCCCCCCCCCCCCCCTCTTGGTTAGCCTTGGGCCAGTTCTATAGGGCTTAACATCCCTAACAAACTTTCAAGTGATATCAGAGAGGGATTCAAAAATTTAAGTTTGAAAACTTTTTGAATTTGATCCATAGCTAACTTTGGGAATATAAACACTACTGAAGGTTATTCAATTACACGACTTCCCTTATTTGATAACCTACCTTTTGATTTTTGGAAAACCCGCAAGTTAACATTTTTATAATATACTGATTATCGCATGTGGATGCTTATTAAAGAAGGGTATTCTCCACCTTCTCGTGAAATTAACGGAATTAAAACAGAAGTTGTTTTTACTGAAAGCACTTTCGATGAAAGAGATTTAACTCAATTGAATGCAAAATGTTTGAACTATTTTTTCTGTGCTTTAAAGTCTGAGGATTACTTGAGTGTCTCCACTTGCAAAACTAGTAAATAAATTTGGGATAAACTGTGTATCACTTATGAAAGAACCAATGAAGTAAAACAATCTCATTTGAATATTCTCTTGCGTGACTACGAACTTTTTCGTATGAAATCTTCTGAATCTATTTCTGACATGTATACAAGATTTACTCAAATTGTTACTTCATTGCATGCCTTAAAAAGAGAACTTTCAAATTTTGAAAAAGTAAACAAAATTTTGAGATGGTTGCCTTCATCGTTTGATGCTAAAATCACTTCTATAACTGAATCTAAGGATTTGAACACGTATTCAATTGACAACTTACTTGGCTCACTAATTGCTTACGAGCAAGGGGTGAATCAAAGAAATCTTGATGCATGTGAGAAAAAGAAAGAGAAAATGGTGGAACTAAAGGCACATAAATCTGACTCCGATTCTTCCGGGTCTGAGAGAGATGAAGTTCCCTTCATCTCAAGGCAATTCAGAAACTTTCTAAGGAAGAAGCAAAAGCATCATCGGAGAAAAGGTAAGGATAATAAATATTCTAAAGGATCTTCTGGTGTTGTTTGTTATGAATGCAGGAAGACTGGACATATGAAAGCTGATTGTCCTACACTTCAAGATCACTCAAGCAAAGGAAAGGATGAGGAGAAACCCAAGTTCAGGAAGGACAAGAAGAGACTCCAAAAGGCGTTTTGGGCGGATTCTACATCAGATTCATCGGAGACGGAACCAGAAGATGAGACAACAAAGTTATGCTTGATGGCAGACGATCACCTTGATCAATAAGAGGTATGTGAACTTTCCTACGATCAACTTCTTGAAGTTTCTAAAAAAATTCATGCATCATATAGAAAACTCAAGAAAACACATACAAGCTTAAAATTGAAATTTTGGAGTTACAAAAAGAGCATGAAATTATGACTAAAGATCATTCTACAATTGATTCAAATCATATGGCTCTACTTGATGAATTTGATGAATTAAACAAAAAATATTATGAATTAATTGAAGAGCATGAGTCACTAAAAGTCACACACACCTCACTTGAATCTGATTTTAAGGAGTCTAAAGAGATGGAGAAAAACTTGAGGATTAAGAATGAAGTCTTAAAAAGCACAAATTTGAAGATTCAAAATGAATTAGATGCATATAAGAAAACTAGGATGATACATACTTTTGATCAAATGCCAAAACCTAGGAAGAGGCATTATAACTCAAACCATTTCAGGATCCCTTTTCCTGAAATTAGATATTTTTCATGTGGCATGCTATGACATATCTCACACACTTGCATTGTTTACTATAGTACACATTGGGTGTGGAGACCCAAGGTGCATGATTCACAACATACCACACAAGCATTGCATTCTACTCTTCATAAGGAGGAACCCAAACCTGCTTGGGTTCCTAAATCTAACATTTAAGAATTTTATAGGTGGACTCTCACAAAAGACCTCGTGAGAGTATGTGGTACTTAGACAGCGGTTGCTCTCGACATATGACTAGTGATGCCAATCAATTTGTTTCACTGGAGTCCAGGACTGGAAGCAAGGTTACTCTTGGAGACAACACCACCAAGAAGGTGGTAGGCGTAGGTATAATTGGTAATTCCAAGAACCTTATGATTAAAAATATTTTGCTTGTAGATGGATTGAAGCACAACCTACTCAGCATCAGTCAACTCTGTGACAAAGGCTTCATCATGCAATTCTTTGCAAATTCATGCATTGTTAGTTTAAGTAACAACACTATTTTGCAGGGAAAGAGGATCAACAACGTCTACATGCTTGATTTAAATAACATTGAATGTGCTGTTTTATTTTGCTTAAAAATAGTGATTGACGATTCATGGTTGTGACACCGGAGACTATGTCATACAAGTATGAAAACCCTTAGGAAAGTGACCCAAAAAGACCTAGTTAGAGGTGTACCCAAACTCAAGTTTTTAAAATACCACCTTTGTGATGCCTGTCAACTAGGAAAGCAAGTCCACTCCACCTTTCACCCCACTATAGAAAATTATCACCTCTAGACCATTAGAAGTACTGCACATGGATTTGTTTGGACCCATTAGCACTGCCAGCTTGGGAGGGAAAGTCTATGGTTTTATGATTGTTGATGACTACTCAAGGTTCACTTGAACTAGATTTCTTACACATAAAATGAGTCTTTTGAGGAGTTTAAAATATTTTCTACTTGGATTCAGAAAAACCTAGGTTGTGGGATCTTAACCATCCATAGTGATCATGGGGGAGAGTTTGAGAATGAAACATTTGGAGATTTTTGTGAGGACAAGGGGATTAGCCACAATTTCTCAGCTCCTAGGACCCCTCAGCAGAACGGGGTAGCTGAAAGGAAGAACCGGACCTTGGTGGAAGCCGCTAGAGCCATGCTTGCTGAGTATTCACTTCCAAAATACTTTTGGACTGAAGCGGTTAACACAGCTTGTTATGTGTTGAATAGGGTGAACGTTAGAGCCAAATTAGAAAAGACACCCTATGAGATCCTTAAGGGTAGGACACCCAATCTTTCCCACCTTCATGTCTTTGGTTGTAAGGTTTTCATTCACAGCAATGGGAAGTCTCACTTGGGAAAATTTGATCCTAAATCTGATAAAAGAGTATTTTTGGGATATTCTAGTATTGGGAAGTCTTTTAAGGTGTTTAACAAGAGAACTTTAGTGGTGGAAGAGACTACCCATATAGTATTTGATGAATCTGATCCTAAAAAGCATGGAGTTGAGGATGATGATGATATTGGAGAGATTACTAGTGGAGTAGAAAATTTGGAGAAGGAAGTAAGTCACCAAAACATAGAAGGAGTAGGAGATGTCACCAAAGGAGCAGAAAATTTAGATATGGAGGAAAGGGTTGGACCTTTTCAGACCTTACCTAGAGATTGGAGATACTCTATAAGTCACCCCAAGAATTTGATCTTAGGAGACCCTTCTAATTGAGTTAAGACTAGACATGGACTTAGGAAGGAGGTGAACCACTCTGCCTTTATCTCAATGACTGAACCCACCAACATAAACCAAACCCTTACTGATGAGTTTTGGATTTTAGCCATGCATGAGGAGTTGAACCAATTTGTTATGAATGAAGTTTGGGAGAAAGACCAAAGGGACAAAGTGTAGTTGGGACAATGTAGGTTTTTAAGAACAAGATGAATGATTCAAGAGTGGTGGTTAGGAATAAAACAAGATTGGTGGCTAAGAGATATAACCAAATAGAAGGGATAGATTTTGAGGAGACATTTGCCCTTGTAGCTAGATTGGAAGCCATTAGAGTGCTATTAGTCTTTACCTGTTATAAAGGATTTAAGCTTTATCAAATGGATGTCAAGAGTGCCTTTTTGAATGGGGAAATAAAAGAGGATGTGTTTGTAGAACAACCCCAAGGTTTTGAGAGTTCCCAATTTCCAAATCATATTTTTAAATTAAAAAGGCTTTGTATGGTTTAAAGTAGGCACCAAGAGCATGATATGAGAGGCTTAGCACATTTTTACTAGAAAGAGAGTTTGTTAAGGGGAGCGTAGACACCACCCTTTTTCTTAGAAAAATTGGAGATGATTTACTCATTGTTCAGATTTATGTGGATGATATACTCTTTGGATCTCCTAATAAAAAACTTTGTGATGAGTTCTCTAAAATAATGAGTAGAGAGTTTGAGATGAGTATGATGGGAGAGTTGTCCTATTTTTTGGGGTTTAGCATAAAATAATTTGATGATGGAACATTTCTTAATCAAACAAAATACATAAAGGACATTTTGAAGAAATATTAGATGGATAAATCTAAGCTAATCAATACTCCCATGACTTCTAGTGTTCCATTGGATAAGTACCCCAGTGGTAAGTCTGTTGATCAGAAGAAGTACAGAGACATGATTGGATCTTTACTCTAATTGACTACGAGCCGACCCGACATAATGTTTAGTGTTTGCCTTTGTGCTAGATTTCAAGCCGACCCTAAGGAATCCCACCTGACTGCTATTAAGAGAATATTTAGATATCTTTTGGGGACCCAAAGCTTAGGGATTTGGTAACCTAGACATAAAACTTCTTTTGAGATTATTGGATTTTCTTACTCTGATTTTGCAGGAAGCAAGGTTGATAGAAAAAGTACTTCAGGGACTTATCAATTCATAGGACAATCTTTGGTCTCATGGTCTATTATGAAGACAAATTCTGTTGCACTTTCCACTGCTGAAGCTGAGTACATTGCCCTTGGAACTTATGTGGCCCAAGTCCTTTGATTGAAACAACAGGTATTTGATTTAGGATTACCTGTAGGCACCATCTCAATCTTTTGTGACAACACTAGTGCCATATGCATCTCTAAGAATCCTATCCAACATTTAAGGACTAAGCACATTGACATTATGCATCACTTCATTAGAGATCATGTGACTAAGGGAGACATTGAGCTACACCATGTGACAACTGAAAATCAACTGGCTGACATCTTTACTAAACCACTGGCCTTCGACAGTTTCAGCTCTTTAAGGATCATATTGGGTGTGATTGACATAACTGCATAAACTTGATCTTCTATTTGCTTTATTTAGTTTTTAATTGTTTTTTTTTCCTCTTTGCACTTTGTTTTTCTATTCCTTTTTTGTTTTTTTATTTAATTTGGCTTGCTTTCTTTTTTATTGCTTTTTAGCTTTCAAAAATCATCGCTAATATGATATCGTATGCCTTGTCTTTGCTTTTGAGAATTGTTGACCTCATTTTTGTATGAGGTCATCTTGTACTAGAATCATCCGAGCCTACAATCTAGCTTGCAATCGACCTCTCTTCGACTCAAATGGAATTTAATCTTTTAATTCCTTTTGAGTCAAATTAGCTTTGATGAATGCGAATTTTCTATACTAATTTAAATTGAAATGTTATATAATTAATTTGGCTTTTTTAATTATGCTCTTCTTCTCCGATTTAGGTCTCTAAATCCTCTAAATTTGAGCAATTTATTTCTACAATTGGATTGGAATGAAGAGAGGGCATGATTGTTATTTTAATATATTTTTTTTATGGGTATTCAAAAGGAATTAGGGCCGGCCAAGGAGGAGGGGATGCATTCCACGACTTCTCTTCAAGCCCTAGCTATCTCTCATTCGACGATTCCCATTCCTCCCTCACGCCTCTAAGAAGTCGCTTCCTCCTCTTCTCTCACCGTCCAAGCAAGAGGAAGAAGAAGATGGTCTGTTCAAGGGTCCGGCTACCTTACCCCATTCGACCAAAGAGGAAACTTGAGGGTGAGCTGGTTCCGATCTCCCAAAGAAAAAAAAAAGGGTATAACAAGGGTGAGACTCCTTTGGGATTTCTCTTCTCAGCCCGAGCAAAGCAAAGGTTGGAATAAGAGCAGGTTCATGGTGTTCTAAATGCTACATGCTGTTAAGGAGATGAGTTCAGAGAATGGCTTTGTATAGGTTATATTTTCCTTCAATTATTTTAGTTACAGAAGCAGCAATAAGGTTCATACTTTTTGGGGTTTTAATTAGCTTTATTATTTAAAGTAATAATAATAACAAATGTATGAACCTGATGTGTATAAATTATTCTTAGACCCTCTTTTCTTTTCTTTTAAATGTTGTTAAATGTTTCATTCACTTTCACTTTGCTCTTAGAGATATCTTGTGGTTGATTTGGAATGATACAGTTGGTTAACATTGTATGAAGATAAGGATACCACATGAAATTGCATGGCTTGCAGCTTTCAGTTTGCTTGAGAGAAGGACATTCAAATTAGATGGTCTGTCTATAGTGATTTTATAGAAATAAACGGTGGATATTAAAGTAATACAACTGGTGGATGCTATGGAGCAGCTTTTTGGATTTACTGATTGTTTGTGTTGGCGTTCATTTTATTTCCCTGTAGGTTAATGATCAAGATTTGGCGCGCCGATTTATATGGATGTGATGGAAACCATTTGGTTTATGTGTTGTAATGAATTTGCGAATAAATCTAATAGACTATTTCACTACAATCATTGGTTCCTCATCTAATTTCTATGGAAAAGGAAGATTAAAGTGACATTACTTTGTTTTATTCATTTTTAATATTAACTGAATGCTTATTAGCAGTCTTCTCTTATTTTAAAAAGCTTTCTACTCCAATATTCCTTGCAGAATTTATAATCTTCTATTAGACCAATTATGAAGTATGTTGTTGGTTTGGTTCTTAGCATTTTCTCTTTTATATACTGTATGAATTTTGATTGAAATAAAGAAGTGTTTATATACTCATGCTTCAATTCTGTATAAAAAATCCTATAGTTTTTGGATAGTTTCTCATTGATGTTTTATATAAAAATTCCTACAGATTGTTTTTGGATAGTTTTTGGAGGAATTGATGCAGATTTTTATAAGTAATTACTCCTTATTTTATAGTGTTTTCTTTTTTTTCACTGATTTTATAAGTTTTTATCAAGTAACTTCTCCTTGTTTTATTCGTACGATTTGTAATAAAATGAACAAATTATTTACTACTTTTACGTGCTTACTAATCTATATTTTTTTTCCTCTATTTTCCTCATGCCCATTCATGAAATTTGTGTCAATTGGATGAATATAGATATTGTTGTGTTATTTGTTCTCATTCTTAAGACAATTTATTATATAATTGTTGGCATAATGAATAAATGGGTGATTATAAGAGATTGCAATATTTCCGAATATATCGTCATGCTAGTAGATTCAAGAAAGATTGTTATTGTTTATATAAAATACATTGTTGCGATTAGAGTAAAATGTGTATGATATACATAAGATCATGATTAATTTATAAAATGTTGAATTCTTTATATTTGAAACTATGTATTAAAATTCACCTAGATTTGTTAGTTCTTTGATATATTCTTAGTTGTAAACAATTTATTATGTATGTATATATATATATATATATATATATATATATATATATATATATATATATATATATATATATATATATATATATATATATATATATATGTGTGTGTGTGTGTGTGTGTGTGTGTGTGTGTGTGTGCGTGTGTGTGTGTGTGTGTGTGTGTGTGTGAATAATTCTAACTAAAAAAAAAATTATATGTGAGTTATTATTTCCATTAATTCGCTATTATCTTTAATCTCGATGAAATAATTGCTTTTGCACCTCACTTCAATACGATTAATATTTTCATATGAGCATTTTGTTCCATGATCTAATTTTAATTATTTTTTAAAAAATGAACTTTTTCTTAATAAGATAGAAACATGCTTTTTATCTTTTCAAGGGCTAATTTAAGGAATGTCGTGAATGAGAATATCTCAAAATCTTCAGTGTACTGTATATACAATTAAAATATCATGTCAAATAATGATATTTTATTTAGATAGATTTCGGTTTATGATGGGAAGGAGTTTGTGCACATGTGAATAATTTGGTAAGAAATTGAAAATTATCATGTATATGTATATGTAGATTTTGCAATGAAACCTCATTTGTCAAGTGCAATAATTACAAACACCATATGCAATTCATAATTCTCATACTTATCTTAGTTGGATATTTATTTTTCCTTTATCATGTGTATATATCAATGATAATAAAATATCACGTTTGTGATTTGCTTGCGTTTCGAGAATCGGGAATATATATAGAAGAATTTATGAGAAACAATTCAAGGAGGCGTATCCATGTTGGAAAATGATATATCTCATATACATATGCATACGAACTTTGCGATTAAATCTCATTTGCTAGCTTCAATAAATTATGAGCATCATATATGATTCGTTATTCTCGCGCTCATGTGTAATTAGATGATTGTATTCCCTCCATTGTGTATATGTCGTTCTTCTCTTAAAATTTCAAATGCCATGTGAGTACCTAGAGTTATCAATGATAAATATCACTAAAAATAATTTTGGAACAAATAATTTCTTGAAGTATAAGTTAGAGTTATGATTTATCATGTGTTGTTAGGGTGGCATTTACATGTATAGAATATACATAAACTCAATTTTGTTTATAATCTACCTCATTTAGCATGTAGTTTAGATGTATCTTCGCTTGGTTGATAATTAAGGCTACATGTAAACACGTTTAAATTTCCTATGTTTCATGTGTATGTTAGTAAATTCTCACATACTTTATGCACAATCTTCCTCCATGTTTTATATTGATAAACTCTCATATTATTTTATGTATAGACATATGTGCCATATTAGCGAGCTCTCCTGTGTTTCATTAAACTCCCATGTGTTCTATGTTTTGTTATCTTTCATATTCTATGTAGTGAGTTCTTCTTATCCACATCTTTCCTATCACTCTTAAATTCAAAAATCTAAATTCAACTTGGAGATTTATAATCTAAAACTTATACAATGAAATTTTCATAACCCAAGCATTTCTATTAAATTTACATGTATCTTTTAAAATTCTTTAGTCTTTACTTTAATCGAGAGTATTCTCCTAGGAGATGTAACTAACTATAGGGGCTTGCTCCTATAGGGAGTCTAGATCCCAGATTAAAATAAACCCTACCATAGTTCCTTTCTATAGTAGGGGGGAAATCTGTGAACGCAGACCTCGCTTTACATATATTTAAAATTTACTCTTATAATCAAAGGATATGTGGATATTTGACTTGCTCTTACAGGCGGGTCAAATAGCCTCTATATTTGATTATGGAGATAAATATATAATTTATTTTCCTAATTAGAGATATAGGAGATATTCATCATCCTTAAGATAATTTATACATTTCCTATACTATTTATGATTAGAGAAATAAATTATAGATTTCTTTATTTCAAATCGATAGTAAAACATTAATCTGTCCTTTGGGGCGGTATAATGTTAAACTATTCTGATTTGTCTCAAAGAAATATATTTAAATATAAATAAAGCAAATCACGTGAGAAATGAAAGTATTTTTTTAAATTTGAATATTTAAAGAATATAAAAATATTTCTCACAAGAATTTGTAGTAAATATTTTACATCTCTTAATCTGTTAGATGGTAAGAATATTTCATTGCTTGTGTCTCCTTCTCTAACCTATTTTAGTGGGATAGTTTTCTTTTCTAATCAAAAATCTATTTCAAATTAAAAGATTGTGTATTAAATTTAGATCCTTTCTAAACTCGCTTAAGCAAATATATATTGTATTCATAATACTTAAAGTCTTTTTTGTCACATCAAGCTTCCTCGTTACTCTTGTCATTGGTTAATTGATTCTGCTTTGTGGATAGTTCTTCTCTATGTTAGAGAGAGAGCCCATATTCTCTAATATCTAGAAGATATACTCACAATTAAGAACTTTTTAATAGTTGTAAAAGAGAATGAAGCTTGCAAAAATAAAAAAAAGGTCAATAATGCCAACAAAAGATGCACAATGATGCCAAATTGAAAAATTATATATCAAAAAGCAAAAGATGTGCACAAGCACCAATCAATTGACAAGAGGCATAAAATGAGCCCACTAAAAAGCAAGCTCCTCTCTCCTTTCAAAATCTTTTAAAAACTTAGAAGTTTTCATGTATCAAAGGCTTGATTTCGAGTGTTTTGCGATTGTGACAAATTTACTTTGGGTCATTATTCTATAAGATATTTTTTCTTAAACCAAGTGATGAATGGATTCTTTTTCCTCATATCCAATTGATTCTTTGAGTTAGGTCATTGATTTCAAAAGACGATTCTACCATAAGAGAAAGTCCGAGCTAAGGGTAATAATGATCGAATATTCTATTGTTCTTTGGATTATTGATGCTCTTAATTCATTAACTCACAAATTTTTAAAATCAAGCACATTGAATACTACATCATCATCATGCCTTGATTAAAAAAAAAAAAGGATCTTGTGGTTTGCTTTTGTTCATGGTTCCCTCCTTATTGAGATGTCAAAAGGGGGAGTGGTTTTAGGATATTTTTTTGCACTTTCGATTTCGTATGTTACACTACTGTTTTTTAAATTTTTGTCGTAGTGTTTTGCCATCATCAAAAATGGGGAGATTGTTGCAAATTCAGGTCTATGAACTATGTTTTGATGATTGACAAAAACTCTTACTTGTCTTGGACTGTCTTTTACTACTGACTTTTTAGGAATAAAAAATCAGACGGAAAAATGGAGCCAGCTCAAGATGGGGTAGATTGGGGTTGAGTCAGTTTGTAATATTATTTTTTCCTTCTTGAGTCAATTGTAATCTTTGGTGTGACTAATGCAAAGTAACTCTACACACACACACTTGAGAGAGTTAGAATTTCTGTTTTTAATCAAATCGGCCAGGACGATCGGGCTCAAAACAAAAGTTCTAATCAGGGGTTCTTAATTAAGGCAACCGTCATTAGCCAATCGTCTTGGATGATATGCTCAAAACATAAAGATATTATCACCATAAACAATTAAGGTATTCTGTATTTTTGGCAATCAACCAGGACGATCTTGGATCGACCTGGACGATATTCACAATTATGCCTTAATTAATCAGACAAATTAAGGAAGTAATTAAGGATGATTGATACGATCACATCGTCCAGGACGATTGCAGGATCGGCCAGGACGATCTATTCAAATACCTTAGTTACTTATGGACGATAAATATTGGCCAGCACCAATTCAGGGCTATGTGTTGGACGATCGAGATCGGACAGCTTGAATTCAGGGCGATGCTCTAGACGATTTTCCTCTGATTTGAACTGATCTGCCAGGACGATCGTGATATCGTCCTGGATGATCAAGCCAATTTTCAATTATCCAGTTTGCATTCAGGGCGATTCTCTGGCTAATCTCATGGGATTTGTACTGATCGGCCAGGACTATTTCCATATCGTCCTAGACGATATAGTCGGCAACTTGAAATTAGTGAGCTCCTTTGAAGCTCTTCTATTTAAGAGCTCTTGTTCAACGTTTTTGAACATCCTCGGCTGCTGTCTTGACCTGAGAAAACCTAAAGGAGAGAGAGAGAGAGAGAGAGGATCTTGTGAAGGGATTCACAAGGGTTGCTCAAAACATTGTTCCACTTCTTCTTCCCTAGAGTCTCTTATCCTTGGAAGGGTTGGGAGAGGTAAGTTCCAACAAGTGATCGAGGTTCTCTGCTTGCTTCAGGAGGAAGCAAAAGGAGGAAGGTTCTCTGCCTTGTCAGGTGTGGCAAAAAGAGGTGTTTGTAAAGGCTTCTCCGCATAGCTGTGGGGGCTAAAGGAGAGTCACGATTGTAGTGCAATACTCGGAGGGCGCCTCCGGAGAGTGGACGTAGGTCGAGTTGACCGAACCACTATAAACCCTTGTGTTCTTATTTTTTACTGCTTCCGCATTTATTTTCTTTCGCGCTTATTTTTTGTGGTGATTTGGGTTGTAATCGTGCTTTGCCTAAAGAATTTTTTAAAATACTAATTCACCCCCCCCCCCCCCCTCTTGGTTAGCCTTGGGCCAGTTCTATAGGGCTTAACATCCCTAACAAACTTTTAGCCTTTAGGCCTACGCTTTAGAGGATCTTTCAGTTTTGCACTGTCACCCTGTATAAACTTGTTAATCTTTCTCTTCCCATAAAAAATCAAATCGAGATTTTCAGACATATCCTTCATCGTAGCCAATACGTATTGTTCAGCCTCCTCATCCAGCTGCGCTCGTGTGCTCATTTCATATGCAAACTTGCTGATATGATTTCTGAATATAAATCTGCTACTAGCTTCAGAATTATTCTGTGAAGTTCCTTTCAAATTTTTACCAAAATATATATATTTTCGAGCTCGTGCTGACCATCACAACAATAGGTACTTCTCGGGGATTTTCCCAATAGCCATCTTCCTCAAAACTATTATGCAATGAGAACACAATAACCAATCATTTTAAACTTCCTGCAAGAGCATTACATGTTATCATTATATGCATCAAAATCAGTAACCCATGCTTAAGAATGATCATTTTTCTCTTTGCAAAAGATAAAACTTTTTGAAGAATCACATGACACAAGATCTACACTCATTACACCCACACATTGTAAAAATTTTTGTTCAAAAAATGAATATAATTTATTTGAATATAATTGAGCAGCTTGCTTTAATTTGAGCAGTTTTTTATTGCAGGTTCTATTTTGGACTGTCTGCATCTATAATCCTCATCCTGTTCATTCCGGTGTCAATTCCTTATGATATTCTCTAAACCAAAAAAATAATCAGTTATTAAACTTGTGGGCTTAGAAATGCCATGAGACATATTATTAGTATACTCGCTAAGCTGTGTGGATAGAATGTTCATGCTAAAATAATCCTTATTGAAGGCTGTTGACCACTTATTCCTTATCTTATAAAGATCCTCCAACCAAACATGATCGTGGAGGTTCCCATGTATGATCATTTCAGCCCATGTATTCTCAAACTCCTCCTCAGAGTCACATTTGCTCAAACACTTATGGAAGAGGCCTTTGACTTTGTTGTTGTTATTGTAGCACGATACTTTTGATGGAGCTTTTTTTGCGGATATGCCATTAGCACAGTCTATGACGACTGTAAGGTAATGCAACTTTTATGGCCATAGCTATTGCTTGATCTTGATAAGTATATATTATTTTTGGATGTTTATCACCCATCATATACACAAAAGTTGTAAACAGTCACATAAATGATTAAATCATCTCTTCTAACAAGAAGGCCACCCAAGCAAAAATGTTTGGCCAAAGATTATTTACCCCGATAAATGGTGCACATACCAAATTATACTTATTAAGCCTATAACTTGTATCAAAAATTACCACATCACTAAAGCAGTCATAATCTATCCTACGAATCCCATCAACCCAAAAAAAAATTAACAATCTATCAAATTCATCCTTCTGGACATCCCAAGTGAACATGTTGTCATTAAGTTGATGTTCTTTAAATAACTGAATCAAAGTGTTAGTGTCCCCAAATTCAATCTTTGCTCTTTTAATTTTTTGAATAAAGTTGTACGCATCCCTCTTTGTGAATCTAATATTTTCAACACCTCCAACTTCATCAACAATGAAGGAAAATGCATCAATGGTTATTATCTTGGCTTCTATCATTGATTTAAGAACTAAAGCTTTTTGATCACACACATTCCAGCATAATCTAAGTAGATGCCGGTCTTCTGTCCTAGACAAATCATGATTGTGATTTTCAATAAATTTTTTCACCTTCCAATATCCAGCTTCATCCACTATAAACCTAATCATAGCTGGACAACCAGTTTGGGTGTCTGATTTTTTATATTTCCTTTGGATATTAAGATCAGACAACTTCGTGAAACCAGCTTTTGAACAAATAAAGTCATTGGATTTTATTTTTCTGGAATTTGGCAAGTAACTGTGATGATCCTTACGAACTCTAAAATCAAGATTTTGGCCATAATTATAATAAGCCTCGTATGCCTATTTCTCATTCACATAATTATTCTGATAAATACAAAATAAATGAATAGTAATTAAGTAATAAATACACAACAAATAAGCAGTAATTAAGCATAAAAATGCGTAATAAATACACAGTTAATATGCAATGTAAATGTATTGAATACGCAACAAAAGAGCAGCAAATGCTCAAAGCATTCTACAAAGTCTTTAAGGTACCTTCATCTCAATACTACTTTAAAAGAAGGGACCATAAACCTTTCTTTTAAAGTCAATTACAATTTAACCTTATGTAGATTGCTGATAAAAGTGCGCATCTTTGGTAAACACAATAAATATAACAAAAGAAACGTCTCTGTAAATAAATTTAATGGCAATATTGCTATAAAGAAAACTTGGAAGGAGGCAAACTTTACCGATAAGTTCTTGTGAGCTCATTTACTGGACGTCTGTTTTCAGGTTATCGGCTTCCTCTGATACCTGTGAGAATATTGTCTACTCATAAAAAAAACGTCCTCGTCCAGATCTAGATCAATCTTCATCTTCATCGACATTTTTTTTACGAAAAATTTGACTAAAATCATTATGTATTGCGGTGATTCATGCCAGAAATCCTGAAAAAAAGGAAGCGCCAACCCTAAATTTAATGTTTGGCCCGGGTCGGGCTGCAAGACAAATGATTTTGACCGGGTCGGGTTGCAAGTTAAATGAATATCCCAGACTTTTCGCTTTCCATGTAAGCATACAATGCGTAAGGATTTTATTGGCATCCGAACATAGCTCTATGTCCGGATTCCACACACAATAATTTCTCCAACCAAACAGCCCCTAAAAACAGTGCAATGCCTATTATAAAAGTATTACCATATATGCATATTTAGATGTTATTCGCTTGTCTTTCATATTCAATATAATGATGTCATTATTCTTAAATAGCTTTAAATGCTTAATAATTTTGTCCATTATGCATCCATCTCTATATTTCTGAATGTACATCTACATGCATAATAAAACAACTCAAATGAATTAATTAAAAAATAAAAAAAGGAGTACAAAATAAGAAATTGGAGTTTAATTAAAGACATGAACAAAACCTAATCAACCTTACTAGAAGTTATTTGAATAAGGTTCTAACATTGATTGAGATTTTTTGGCCCTTAATCAAACTATCTTCGAACCCTTAATTTATTCAATTTTGGTTCTGAAATACAAAAAGCTTCAAATAATATCAGATAATGTGATGAACATGTTTAGATCAAAGTTAAAATAGGTTCTATCCAACATTCAAGGTTAATAAGGAGATGAAAAACTTCCATTTAAAACCTCAAAACATCACCAGAGATGAAGAAATCGCTAAGAATCCAATATGTTGATTAATTTCTTATGCAAAATGGTGCTTATATAAATTAGTATCTCTTTGACTTATGAAGATATTTTGGTCCAAACGAATTTATAAGATATATTTTTCAAAATTTTGATATTATGAAAATATTAAATAAAATTTTCCTATCTAAAATCTATTATTTAAAACAAAAATCTTATACTTTATAATTTATCTTTTATTACTTAAAAAATTAACAAATGATTTTAACCTACTCATTTGTTGGATGGCTAAACGCACACCTATTGAGGCAACAACGAATGCATGCTTTCTTATAAGCAATTTTTTATGGGCCATTTAAGTCAATTAAGATAAATTCATATACACATCACATACGTATGACTCAAACTCAAGACCTTTTAGTCAGTAGTCAAAACTCCAAACAAATAGACCAAGATGAGCTGCATAAATTTTCAAATTAGAAGTGCTCAAATTGATCTATTTAAATTGATTAATGTTTTTTATGTACATATAGACCAATTAAGACTTTATTTGGGATGACTTTCTTACTATTTCTTAAAGCAGCTTTTTAATATAAAAATTAAGTAGAGAAAAAACTTTCTATGTAGTCTTAAACCTGGATGGATATCAAGGTTATTACTATTAATGTGTGAGTATGTTGATGCTAACTTGAGAAGTGCTCAAGGCTTCAAAGATACTATATATCATGGTGTTGATCAAAAATTAAAAAAGAAATTTGGTATTGGTGTCACAACTGAGCAATGCAAGAATTAGATTAGATATCAAATAAGTGTTTCAAAACACATCCAAGAATTAAGAAAAAAGTCTGGAGTTTCTTGGGAAGACAATACAATGATTATATTGATGGGTCAAGAGGAGTTTCTATCACATATCCAGGAAATAGTTAAAATTTAGATGAATTTTTACAAATACAAAGATGCAATCAATCTCTTATACTTGCTAATCTGAATAGTCTTTTCCCAAATGCAATATATCTTAATATTGATATTGAGTGTGATGAATGTAATCTCTCTGAAATTTATAAAAATATATTTTCTCTTAATTTACTATAGTTTTACCATGTAACTTTTCGTATATGATAAATACAAATTTTATGGATATTTTGACTGTAATATTATTCAATTTCAAAAGGTAAAATGAAAGTTGTGATTTTTTAAAGCTATTAATTAATATACATATTTCTTATATTTTAAAGATTTAAGCATTTCCTTTTGCTTAAGAGATGCATCTGATATGAAATACGTATGTTATCTACATGTAAGCAAGGAAGGTTATTCCTAACACTATAATTAATATGGGTTAGGTCTTAACACATAATATATTGCACAGGAGGGCGGACAAATAAAATTTTATTTAAATAAAGGTTTGATGATAACATCCTAATTATAGCATGCAATTGATTGCCCCAATTACATTAACAGGTAGATGCTGATGACTCTTAAATGATTATTGAAAGCCACTTGTGAATTGACTTAATACAATGAATAAGGATGGTAATATAAAGATTGATGACCAATTTATAATTATGGTTAAATTGAAGACTAATGACTAATTGGTCTATAATTAGGATAAACATATGAAAACACCACATTAAAGCAAAATGTATTGTCTTACTCTTTATTAGATGTATTTATGTAATAGTGCATTGAACTAATTGATAAATATATTGATTGTATACTAATAGATATTTATACATGGCATAATGATTGATGTTTATTTCATCATAACACCTGTTATAGATTTTTATACTTTTTATTGATTTTTTTACAGATTGTTCGATGCCTTTTGCTTAGTGATATACTCTTATTTTCTGATCATATTAATTTTTACTATTGATTGATATTTAATAGCATTGGAGTATAAATATTGATTTTCTTGCCTTATATTGAAGGCAAATAGTGAGTTTTGGTTACTTACTACGTTGTATAAGCTCATTATTAAAAGAAGCTGATACGCGATTAAGCTTTCAGCATGAAATGTTCTGAGAGAAGTTAGATCAAAGGAAGAAAACAAGAAATGGAGAATGAGAAATTTTATTATCCTCTCATGTCTGCTTTACACTGGTATTTATAGTTTCTCTTTTACAAGTTTCATAACTGAAATGTCGGTGGCTTTCGTTCTGCTTAAGCTGGCCTGAGCTGGAGCCTCTTCTATTTTCTTGCTTGTTAACATCTCCCCGCAAGCTGATGTCGTTGTAGGGATAGTTAGCCTCTTTGTGAGATAGTGAAATCTGGAAATAGAAAGGGGTTTTGTCATCAAATCCGTGATTAGTTCTTGCGACACAATATGATGTACCTGAATGGTTTGATTTTTGATGCATTCCCTTATCTAGTGACAATCAATCTCTATATGTTTAGTTCTGGCATGATAAATTGGGTTGATTGCTAGAGAAATCGTAGAAGTGTTGTCGCAGTACAGTATTGTCGATTGAGTTCGTTCACAGTCAAGTTCTTGTAAGAGTCTACGCAACCAAATGATTTTGGTTGTTGTAGTTGCCATGGCTCTGTATTCCGCCACTGTGGAAGACCTAGCAATCGTTGATTGTTTCTTAGCACACCAGGAAATAGGTGTAGAACCTAAGAAATTGTAATACCCTGTTGTCGATTTTCGATCTTTGTGATCCCCAGCCCAGTCTGAATCTGTATAGGATGTCAATGTAAGTGAGTCATCTGTAATGGGTATTCCAGTTTGTGTAGATCCTTTTACGTATATGAGAATTCTTTTGAGTGAATCAAAATCTTCATTTGTTGGAGAATGCATCTGTTGACATGCTTTGTTAACTGCATAGGATAGATCCGGTCTTGTGAGGGTAAGATATTGTAGTGCTCCAACTAATTGACGATAGAGTTTTGGATTTTCAAACTGAGTCGACTCTGTTGATGACTTGTTTTTTAGAGTTATCGGAGTCAAAAGTGCTTTGCTATTTGACATCCCTGCTCGATCTAAAATGTCTTCTGCATACCATGCTTGATGTAATTTGAGGCCAGTTGGTGTCTTCTCTGCAGTTATGCCCAGGAATTGTTTGAGAGAACCTAAGTTCCTCATTTTGAATCTCTGATTCAATTTATTCAGTAATGCAATGATTAAGGAGTCATTGTTGCCTGTTAATATGATGTCATCCACATATACTAGAAAGTATATGATATTCCCATTGTGTTTATATATAAGTAGCCATGAATCTGACTGACTGGTGATGAAATGCTGCTCATGTAAGAAGCCAGTTAAGGTCTCAAACCACTGTCTCGGTGCCTGTTTGAGACTGTATATCACCTTATTGAGTTTACAAACATAGTTGGGATGATTTGCATCGATAAATCCAATTGGTTGCTTCATGTATATGTTCTCAGATAATTGGCCATGTAAGAAAGCATTTGATAAATCTAGTTGGTGTATAAACCAATTATGATGTAATGTTATAACCAGTAATATGAGTACCGTGGGTATATTGGCCACTGGACTAAACGTCTCTTTGTAATCCCATCCATGCTGTTGATGACAACCCAATGCTACCAGTCTTGCTTTATGACGAGCTAGAGTACCATCTGAGTTGTATTTGGACTTGAATGTCCATTTGCAGCAAATTGGATTTTGTTCTGTTGCTGGAGGTACTAATTTCCATGTACCTTGTGATTGAAGTGCTTGAAACTCCTGCGACATGGCTTCTCTCCAATGTTTGTACTTGACAGCTTGAGTATATGTAACCGGATCATCATCACTGAGTTGATGTGTGAGATCAAAAATTTGTTTTGGTCTAATATGACCTGTCTGAAGTCTTGTTTTCATATGAGGGTGCTGAACTTTTACTAGTAATACAGGTGTTGTTGGTAAAGAGGGGCTAGAGCAGAAGTGAGGTGGGTTGTTGATTTGCTGTATATTAGGAGATGAAGTAGCTGACGGAGATGATGTGAGTGTTATTGGTCTGGTTTGTTTATATGTGTAGTTGGATGTGGGGATGAGTAGAAGAGGAGGAATATGACTGGTTCTTGTTTGAACTGTAGAGTGTGTGTTGGTAGATAAGGTATCTTGAAATGGAAATATTTTTTCATTGAACACAACATGTCTAGATACGTAAATCCGGTTTGTAGTGAAGTCCAAGCATCTATATCCTTTTTGTGCTTGAGCATAACCAATGAATACACATTTTTTAGATAGTGGAGAGAGTTTTGATTTACTGTAGGGTCTTAACCAGAGATAGCAAAGGCATCCAAATATTTTTAGATGCATATATGTGGGCTGTTTGTTGTATAACTTTTCAAATGGAGTTTTGTTTTGCAATGTAGGAGTGGTTAATCGATTTATTAAATGGACTGCTGTATGCTATGCTCCAGTTCAAAGAGACTGAGGAGAGTTGGAATGAATTAGTAATGTCCTCAATGTTTCAACAATATGACGGTTTTTCCTCTCTGCAACACCGTTCTAAGAAGGTGTATAAGGACATGTAAATTGATGATTTATGCCATGCTTTGTACATTATAGTTTGAATGAATGATTTAGATACTCTCCACCACCATATGTTATAATGATTTGAATCTTCTTGTTAAACTGACATTGAATGTATTGATGAAAATTTATGAAGGTAATAGTAACGTCAGCCTTTTTGAGTTAACAGAAAAACCCAACTATATCTAGTGAAATCATCTATGAAAGACACATAGTATTTATAGCCTTGTATAGATGTAGAGGGAGATGGCCCCCATACATCGGAATGCACTAATTGAAACGATTGTGTAGTGAGAGTAACAGAATTTTGAAATGGTAGTTGTCTGCTTTTGGCAAGACAGCAGCTGTTACATGTTTTTGATATGGTAGTACAAATATGAGGGTGGTTGTAAGCTAATAAACATAGGATAGATGTATTTGGATGCCCAAGTCGAGAATGCCATAAGTCTGGGACAGTTTCAGCTGAAATAAGAGCCAATGGAGGGGAGGTGGCTTGCACTTTGTACAACCCATTATGGCATGGTCCTTTGAGTAGAAGACATTGTGTCTTCGAATCCTTTATTTGATAAAGGTTACCTGTGGGTGTAGTGAATGGGAAGTTGTTGCCCATTTCCAACAGTTACATGAGAATTACCAGTATACAGTTCAATTGCACTTAGTTGTGATGCTTCAGATGTAAGATGTGTTGACGCTCCACTGTCAAGGAACCAGTCTGCTTGAGAATTTGGACTGGATGAGCTGATCAGGGCAGTATTGTTCCCTGTATCATTGTAGGATGGATCATTTCTGTACCAACAGCGAACTGCTGAATGGCCAGATTTGTTACATATTTGACAAATTGTATTTCTATGCGGGTTTCTGTCTTTTCGGTCGCCCCTTCCAGATCGACGACCTCTGTTTCCTCTTGAATTGTTGTGTCGTCCTCGTCCTCGACCACGAGGAGCTGCCAGTGCAGTTGCATTGTCTGTTAAGCTTAGATATTGAAGATGTCACGACCCAACCTGATTGGGACGAATCCCGCTCGCATCGGGTCGCGACGGAAAATTCAGGATCTAGCTTTGGAATTTGCTTCAGACTTTCTGCTAAATATTAAATAGACAGAAAAACACAGAGCTACTATAAACATCCAAATATAGAACAATTCATATATCTTTTCTTTCCTCAAAATAATCATATACAAATACAGTACATGGCTGACAGACAGAAAGAACAGAACAGAACAGAACAGATAAGTCATGACTGTACAAAAATCAAAAGTATAAAATACCTAATCACAGATCAGACTCAGAACGTCTAGTCCAAGACCTCCTTCCCTTTCCCAGAACCTGAAAACCATGTAGAAAATAAGGATGAGCTAACAGCTTAGCAAGACATCACTCACCAATCCAAATCATAGAACAGATACTTGATCAATCATAAATCAAACAACTAATACAGAAAACTGAAGTCATGTCGAATCGGAGTTCATAACAGATATCATAAAGCTTTCAAGTCACAGAGCAGACAGAATCGTACGGAATAACCAGAATCGTACCAAAATCAGAATTCAGATAAAATCACATTCATATCAGATAATTCATATCAGATAGTTCAAATCAGATTCAACCAGAATCATACAGACATCAGAAATGTATATAGGATAATTCATAAATAGATCAGATAAGTCACATAAAAATTTTTAGATTCCCAGAATCTCTACGAATTCTGACCCCTTATGTCTCCCTTCCCTGACACTTGCAGAATCTCGATGGATTCTGGCCCCTTATGTCTCACTTCCCTGACACTTACAGAATCTCAACGGATTCTGGCCCATTATATCTCCCTTTGTGCTTAATAGCACCAGAACATAACAGATATTTGCGGAATTCTGAAACATAACTTATTTTAAGATTTCATAGCTCATATTAAATTTCCCTAACATTTACAGAATCTCAAAGGATCCTAGCCCCTTATAACTCCCCTTTGATAGCACACAAACACTTCAATTCATTCAAGGAATCAATTCAGAAAAATTAGAATTCATACGAAATTTCAGCGGCATAACAGCAGTATACATAATTTACACAAAATTCACAAATTCAGAAATTTACCAAATTACCACAGAACATTCACAACAATATTGTAATACTTTCATTGTACTTACAAAATATTTTTCAACATCATGATAATTTGCAATCCAATTAAAACACCACAGAATTCAAAATATGCGGTAAAAATCTTCCAAAAAATACTCAAAACGTGCACAATTATCATTTCAGAGACATACCAAAAGTTATGCAGTAAAACCTTTGTCAGAAGAAAATAATACCAGAAATTCGCTAACGGAAACAAAATTCAGAACAGAAAAGTCGTCAAAATCCTCATTTCTGAAAATCGAGAAAGGCAAAATGTGCCTTACCTCGAGTCGGTCAACTTTCCCAACTACGGCGATGGACGAAAATGGACGGAAGTCGCCCAAAAATCCACTTTTCCTCTTTTCCTTCATTTTTCTCTCTCATGGGCTTTCTCTCTCTTCAAAATCAGCACTATTCAGATATTAATACACATAATCATCCCGAACGATGTCCTGTTCGTCCCGGGACGATCTCCCATATACACAGATCGTCCAGACGAAATTAAATGCCAATTTCGTCGTCCCGGGACGAAACCCTCGGGTTTGGTTCGTTCCGACTGTTCGTCCCGACTCTTCTAGATTCGTACAGATGAAAATGACACATTTCTTCACAATTTCTTCAGTTCGTACAGACAGTTCGTCCCGATAGTTCCAGGTTTGTACAAACGAAAATGACAGATTTCTTCACAATTTCTTCAGTTCGTCCGGGACTAAGACCAATTTGTACGAGACTAACATCACTAAAAAAACAGCTTTAACTCAAAAAAATCAGCTTTTTTTGAAGGGTTTTACAATCTACCCACCTTAAAATAAATGTCATCCTCGATATTTCCAAAGTAAACTGAGTCAAAACAGATACGGATATGATTGCCTCATGTCCTACTTCTTTTCTCAAGTCGCTTCCCGTGCTGTTCTGTGCTTCCACTGCACTTTAACCATTAGAATTTGTTTACTTCTTAACTTGCGCAATCATAGGCAGAAATTTTCTCAGGTTCTTCTTTGTACTGCAGATTCTTCTAAATCTCAACCTCATCAGTAGACAACTTCTTGTCAGAATCAGATATCCACTTTCTCAAAGAGGATACGTGAAAAACATTATGCACGTCAGACAACTGATCAGATAACAATAATCTATAAGCAGATTTACCAATCCTTTCAAGGATTTCAAAAGGTCCAATATACCTTGGACTTAGCTTGCTCATTCTACCAAATCTGTTGACACCTTTCATCGGACTGACTTTAACATACACAAAGTCACCAACCTGAAATTCCACAAATCTGTGCTTCTGATTGTAATACTTCTGTTGTCTATCTTATGCAGCTTTTAATCTTTCTTTAATCAGATTGATTTTTATAACAGATTCATCTACAAATGTTGCACACATTTCTTGTCTATCACCCACCTCCGTCAGAGTCAAACGAGTTCTACACTTCCGGCCATACAAAGCATCATAAGGTGCCATACCAATACTGGACTGAAAACTGTTATTATAAGCAAATTCTATCAAAGGGATATGATCTTCCCAGCTTCCTCCAAAATCCAAAATACATAACCTCAGAAGATCTTCCAGTACCTGAATAGTCCTCTCAGACTGCCCGTCAGTCTGCGGATGAAAAGCCGTACTGAAATGTAACTTCGTACCCAATCCTTCCTGAATACCCTTCTAAAGTCTGGAAGTAAACCGTCCATCTCGATAAGATACAATCACCTTTGGCACACCGTGCAATCTGACGATTTCTTTCACATATACCTGAGCCAACTTATCCACCGGATCTGTCTACCTGATTGGAAGAAAGTGTGTAGACTTCGTCAATCGATCCACAATCACCCAGATGGCATCATGCCCTTGCCTAGATCAAGAAAAACTCATAGCAAAGTCCAACGTTACCTCCTCCCACTTCCACTCAAGGATAGGCAACGACTGCAAAAGACGTCCTGGTCGCTGATGCTCTACCTTCACCCACTGACATGCTTCACATTTTGCAACAAAATCTACTACATCCTTTTTCATTCCAGGCCACCAGAACAAACTCTTCATATCTCCGTACATCTTACCACTTCCTGGATGAATCGTATAGCCTGAATGGTGAGATTCGTACAGAATCTCTTTCCTCAAATCTCCAAACACAGGAATCCACAGTCTATTCTTACAGAAAATAATACCATAATCAGAAACTCGTAGTTCAGGTTTCTTACCAGATTCAATCTGAGCAATCAACTTCAAGTAGTCATGATCTGACTTCTGAGCTTCCTGAATCCTTTCTTCTAGAAAAGATTGAATGTTCATCTGAGTCAAAATAACATAATCCGGACCAGTAGAGGAAATCACCTCTAACTGTAATCTTTTCATATCTCGTATCAGATAGTCATCAGAAGTGAGCTGAATACCTGATAATCTAGAAGACTTCCTGCTTAGAGCGTCTGCTACCACATTAGCCTTCCCAGGTTGATACTGAATAGACAGATCATAATCCTTGATCAACTCAAGCCACCTTCTTTGCCTCAGATTCAGATTCTTCTGAGTAAATATGTACTTTAAACTCTTGTGAGCCATAAAGATCTCACATCTGACGTCATACAAATAGTGACGCCATATCTTCAAAGCAAAAACAACTGCAGCCAATTCTAAATCATGCGTAGGGTAATTCTTTTCATGTGGTTTCAACTGTCTCGAAGCATATGTTATTACCCTACCATGCTGCATCAGAACACAGCCCAAATGTTTCAGTAAAGCATCACTGAACACTTGAAATCCTTCCGTTCCTAACGGAAGTGCTAACACTGGAGCTGAAGTCAAACAATCCTTCAACTTCTGAAAACTAGCTTCACACTCCGGAGTCCAAACAAAAGCTACTGACTTCTGAGTCAGTCTCGTCAGAGGCATAGAAATATGAGAAAATCCCTTCACAAATTTTCTATAGTATCCGGCCATGCCCAAGAAACTACATACCTCAAATACCGTAGTAGGCCTTAGCCAATCAGCAACAGCTTGAATCTTCTGGGGATCAACATAGATACCTTCACCGCTCACCACATGCCCCAGAAAAGAAATGCTCCTCAGCTAGAATTCACACTTGAAAAACTTAGCATACAACTGATGCTGCCTCAAAATTTCCAACACAATACTCAAGTGTCTAGCATGATCTTCCTCAGAAGCAGAATACACTAGAATATCGTCGATGAAGACGATTACAAACTGATCCAGATACTCCTTGAACACTCTATTCATCAGATCCATGAAAACAGCTGGTGCATTGGTTACCCCAAAAGGCATAACCAAAAACTCGTAGTGCCCGTATCGAGTACTGAAAGCTGTCTTCAACACATCAGCTTCTTTCACCTTCACCTGATAATATCTAGATCTCAAATCAATCTTTGAAAATACAGAAGAACCAAAATATGATCAAACAAGTCATCAATCTGTGGTAATGGATATTTGTTCTTGATCATAACTTTATTCAAATCTCTGTAATCAACACACATACGGAGTATTCCGTCCTTCTTCTTCACAAATAATACGGGTGCTCCCCAAGGAGAAACACTAGGACGAACAAATTCTCTATCCATCAACTCCTAGAGCTGAACTTTCAACTCAGAAAATTCCTTCGGTGCCGTTCTGTATGGAGCTTTTGATATCGGAGCTGTACCCGGAAAAACATCAATACAGAACTCAACGTCTTTATCCGGAGGCAAACCAACCAACTCATCAGGAAATACATCGGAAAACCCCCGTACAATCGGTATATCAGAAATAGAACCCAAATCTATGTTCATATCCCATACAGAAGCCAAAAATACCGGGCAACCATTCTTCAACAATCTTCTGACTTCCAACACAGAAATCAGACAGGATAAAACTCCTCTTAACCCTTGAAATACACATTTCTCACTATTCATAAGCAAGCTCACTTGCTTCTTCAAACAGTCAATCTGAGCCTCATACAGACTCAGCCAATCCATACCCAAAATCACGTCGTAAGAAAAAATCGGCAACAAAATCAAACTTGACTTCTACTTCTTGCCAGAAATATCAAGCTCACAGAAACAAAACTTCGGGGCGATCAAATTGCTTCCAACTGGCAAAATAACAGAAAGCGAAACCGGTAAAGTCACAGAATCCAAATGCAAAACATCGAAACAACGCTCGGAAATAAAGGAATGACTCGCTCAAGAATCAAACAAAATATGACAGGGATGTTCAGAAATATAAATCATACTTGTCACCACATTCGGAGCATCTCGAGCCTCCTGCTGACTCAAACTGTATACTTGTGGCTGAACTGGAGCTGGAGCTACTGAACCACTAGACTCCCACTGACTACCAGTAGGTGGTCTCTGTACCACAGAACTCAACCCACCACCTCTACCAGAGGATCCTTCAGTCACAGTACGATCAGAATACCTCAGAAAATTCTTTCCAAGTAATCAAAGAATTTAGCTTCCCTTGGAATTTCTCCTCCTGCTGGCCTATCCAC
The DNA here is from genome assembly GCA_016618105.1 of Dendrobium huoshanense. Lineage (NCBI taxonomy): Eukaryota > Viridiplantae > Streptophyta > Magnoliopsida > Asparagales > Orchidaceae > Dendrobium > Dendrobium huoshanense. The sequence continues at coordinate 22,903,766 of CM028346.1, read as the reverse complement.
CAGCGCTATGCTTCCCCATCCAATAGAAAAACTGCCAACGGTACCTTTCTGTCCGACGGACACTACATACCGTCAAAAGTCTTCTCCAACCTCCTCAACTATTCTTCAGCTGCTCTGGGCTCAACAGTGCCCTCAAACCTCGGAGGTTTCAATCTCAGAAACATCTGCAGATGTCTATCTATATCCTCATATCGAACAGTAGAGGCTCTACTCTGAGTCTCGCTCATCATCTGAGCAACCAATGTAGCAAACTGAGAAAGTGTATCAGAACCAACCACTGGGATAGTACTGCCCACTGGAGCTGCCTGACTAGCACTCTGCCCATCTGTCATATCAGGGTCTGGCAGATCCATAATCACACAATAAACTAGACACAAAATAACAGAATAAAAATCCAAATAAACCAGAACTACCCCAGACAGACTCACAGATCAATTCCTATAGCTCTGTATTACAATCCAAATTTTAAAACCATTGCTCTGATACCACTAAAGTTTGTCATGACCCAACCCGACCGGGACGGATACCACTCGCATCGGGTCGTGATGTAACTTTTGAAATTCCAGGATCTAGCTTTGGAATTTGCTTCAGACTTTCTTCCAAATATTAAATAGACAGAAAAATACAGAGCTACTATAAACATCCAAATATAGAACAATTCATATATCTTTTCTTTCCTCAAAATAATCATATACAGATACAGTACATGGCTTACAGACAGAAAAAACAAAATAAAATAGATAAGCCATGACTGTACAAAAATCAAAAGTATAAAATACCTAATCACATATCAGACTCAGAACGTCTAGTCCAAGACCTCCTTCCCTTTCCCAGAACTTGAAAACCATGTAGAAAATAAGGATGAGCTAACAGCTCAACAAGACATCACTCATAAATCAAAATCATCAGAAATTCACATCAGAAATAGCCGTACGAAAATCATAAAACATATACTTGATCAATCATAAATCAAACAACTAATACAGAAAACTGAAGTCATGTTGAATCAGAGTTCAGAACATATATCATAAAGCTTTCAAGTCACAGAGCAAACAGAATCGTACGGAATAACCAGAATCGTACCGAAATCAAAATTCAGATAAAATCATATTCATATCAGATAATTCATATCAGATAGTTCATATTAGATTCAACCAGAATCATACATAAATTAGAAATGTATATCAGATAATTCATAAAACAGATCAGATAAGTCACATAACAAATTTCAGATTCTCAAACTCTTACATAATCTCTACGGATTCTAACCCCTTATGTCTCCCTTCCCTGACACTTACAGAATCTCGACGGATTCTGGCCCCTTATGTCTCCCTTCCCTGACACTTACAGAATCTCAACAGATTCTGACCCCTTATATCTCCCTTTGTGCTTATAGCACCAGAACATAACAGATATTCGCAGAATTCCGAAACAGAACTTATTTTAAGATTTCAAAGCTCATATCAAATTTCCCTGACACTTACAGAATCTCAAAGGATCCTATCCCCTTATAACTCTCTTTTGATAGCACACAAACACTTCAATTCATTCAAGGAATCAATTCAGAAAAAATCAGAATTCGTATGAAATTTCAGCGGTATAACGGCAGTATACGAAATTTACACAAAATTCACAGATTCAGAAATTTACCAAATTACCATAGAACATTCACAACAACATTGTAAGACTTTCATTGTACTGACAAAACATTTTTCAACATCCTGATAATTTGCAATCTAATTAAAATGCCGCAGAATTCAAAATATCCGGTAAAAATCTTCTAGAAAATATTCAAAACGTGCACAATTATCATTTCAGAGACATACCAAAAGTTACGTGGTAAAACCTTTGTCAGAAGAAAATAATACAAGAAATTCGCTAACGGAAATAAAATTCGGAACAGAAAAGTCGTCAAAATCCTCATTTCTGAAAATTGAGAAAGGCGGAATGTGCCTTACCTCGAGTCGATCAACTTTTTCAACTACGGCGACGGACGAAAATAGACGGTAGTCGCCCAAAAATCCACTTTTCCTCTTTTTCCTTCATTTTTCTCTCTCCTGGGCTTTCTCTCTCTTCAAAATCGGCACTATTCAGATATTTAATACACAGGATCGTCCCGGACGATGTCCTATTTGTCCCGGGACGATCTCCCATATACACAAATCGTCCATACGAAATTAAAAGCCAATTTCGTCGTCCCGGGACGAAACCCTCGGGTTTGGTTCATCTCGACTGTTCGTCCCGACTCTTCCAGGTTCGTACAGACGAAAATGATAGATTTCTTTACAATTTCTTTAGTTTGTACAGACAGTTCGTCCCGACAGTTCCAGGTTCGTACAGACGAAAATGACAGATTTCTTCACAATTTCTTCAATTCGTCCGGGACTAAGACCAGTTCGTACGAGACTAACAGCACTAAAAAAAACAACTTTAACTCAAAAAAATCAGCTTTTTTTAAGGGTTTTACAGAAGATCTCTTGCTGTGTCATTTATTTGAATATGTTCTTCACTGCATAGTAAACTGTACAGGTCATCAAGACTAATTGGTTGCAGATTCGTTCGTATCACCGTTTTGAACGACTGATACGATGAGGGAAGTCCATTTAACGTGTAGAGAATTACGTCTTCAGCATCGATCACATGTCTTGTTGTTGCTATTGCATCTACTTTTGATTTCACTTCTAGTAGATACTAAATCATTGTTTTATTTCCTTTGGACAGGTGATGCAACTCGTTTTTCAATTGAATGATTCTTGATCGGCACGTTGCTTGAAGACGGTGAGCAAGAGTATTCCATATCTCATGACAATGGTCAAGAGTGAGAATATAAGGTAGGATGGATGGAGAAATTACCGAGTATAAGGCCGCTGAGAGATTCTGATCAATAAGAATCCAATCGTTGTACGAGATTGAATCATCTGTTCTTGATAATGCATCCTAGGCGGACGACTGAGGTGGACAGATACATGTTCCGTCGATGAAACCACAAAATCCATTTGCTGTAAAGACTTTTTTCAATTTGACATTTCCAGATTGAGTAGTTTTCGGCTGTCAGCTGATTTGGAACAAGATTCTTGATGTTGCTCATCAAGAATTTCAGTTGAGGTGGAATGGTTATGGTAGAGATCGAAGATTTGGACGCGACTGTTTGAGATTGAATGGACGATGCTGCCATCGAGTTCTGGTGAGTTGATCACAGAGAGGAAGAGAGAAGGAAAAAAAAATCTTCGTCTCTGTTAATTGATCTCTGATACCATGAAAGAAGCTGATACGCGATTAAGCTTTTAGCAATAAATGTTCTGAGCGAAGTTAGATCAAAGGAAGAAAACAAGAAATGGAGAATGAGAAATTTTATTATCCTCTCATGTCTGCTTTACACTGGTATTTATAGTTTCTCTTTTACAGGTTTCGTAACTGAAATGTCGCCGGCTTTCGTTCTGCCTGAGCTGGCCTGAGCTGGAGCCTCTTCTGTTTTCTTGCTTGTTAACAATTATATGATTTTTATATGATTTCAGATAAAGATAAATAAGCTGCAGATTGAGGCTTAGTAGCAATGATGTTTTGGTTTTTTTTTTGAGCCCTTTGATTTTATGTATATTTTTTAATATCTAGTGATAGTTATTGCACATATTATTTTGATTTTTGGCTGTATATTATAAATATTAATAATAGCAATATAATTATATTTTTTCTGTTAGCTTTTAATGCAATTAAATAAACTTTGGATATCAAATTGATCTGGTTATAAATGAATGAATTTTAGATGTTGTTGAAAATAAAAAAAGTACATTAATGAATAAAGGGAAAACAAAAGGTAATTCTTCCATTTTAGATCTTGGGGCATGATAAGATTGATGCTTTATATGATAACTTATCCAATAATAGAACAATAATTCATTCCTTCCTCTCCAAACCTATACAATCATAGGCTTGATGGATGCGAAAGAAGTTAAACAAATTACTCCTTTGCATCAGAAGAAAAAAATTGGTATAATGTGGCTTTAGAACTTTGCACTGGTTTTCATTCTTTAACAATTTCATCAGTTTTATTATTGTCTTATAATTGTAGATATTTTTAACATGAGAGTTAATAACATATACAAGAAGAATTAATGAAGAAGACATCTTGTGAATGCCAACGATATTATTATAGTTTTTATAAAGTATATTGAGTGTTGAGACTATGGTTTGATATTGTTAATATTTTGGGATTTTTAGTTATAGCTTTTAACCAAACTCTATTGAGCTTCATTGAACTCAAAGAATTGTTATGCTATAGATTTCATATAGAAATGTATTTTCAATTGATATATTGCTAGTCTACTGAAAAGTGTGGATTCATGATAGTTAATCTAACAAAGTATTTTATTAATGTATATAAACATTTTCAAAATCTAATACAATTATTATTATTAATGTGGACTCAAAATATTTAATCAAATTAGAATATTTTTACTATACTTTTTAGTCACTAAACCAGATGACCTTCAAGTACTCAGAATGCACTGATTTTACTTTACTTTGCATACGTCCAACCAAATAGAAAAAATAGTTTCCCTGCATTCACTTTTTAGACAACCTCAAAGTATGCACTTTACAACCAACCAAACAGTCCCTAAAAACAGTGCAATGCCTATCTACAAGTATAATTATCATATGCATATTTAGATGTTATTTGCTTGTCCCTCATATTCAATATAATGATGTCATAGTCTTAAAATAGCTTAAAATGCCTAATAATTTTATCCATCATACATCCATCTCTATATGTCTGAATATATATCTACATGCATAATAAAACAACTCAAATGAATTAATTAAAAACTAAAAAAAATAGAGTGCAAATAATAAATTATAAGAAATATGTATATGGAGTTTCATTAAAGATATGAGCAAAACTTAATCAACCATACTAGAAGTTATTTGAATAATGTTCTAACATTGATTGAGATTTTTTGAACCTTAATCAAACTATCTTCAAACCCTTTATTCAATTTTGGTTCTGAAATATATATAAAAAAACTTCAAATCATATCATATAATGTGATGAACATGTTTAGATCAAAGTTAAAATAGGTTCTATCCAACATTCAAAGTTAATGTAGGAGATGAAAAACTTCCATTGGAAACCTCAAAACATCACTCGACATGAAGAAATCACTATGAATCGAATAAGTTGATTAATTTCTTATGCAAAATGTTGCTTATATAAATTAGTATCTCTGGCTTACGAAGATATTTTGGTCCAAACGAAATTATCAGATATATTTTTCAAAATTTTGATAGTATGAAAATATTAAAATAAATTTTCCTATGTAAAATTTATTATTTAAAAAAAATCTTATAATTTATAATATATATTTTATTACTTAAAAATTTAACAAATGATTTAATCTACTCATTTGTTGGATGGGCTCAACGCACACCTATTGAGGCAACAACAAATCCATGCTTCCTTGCAAACAATTTTTTTTGGGTCATTTAAATCAATTAAGACAAATTCATATACACATCACATACGTATGACTCGAACCCAAGACCTTTTAGTCGATAGTCAAAGCTCCTAACCAATAGATCAAGATGAGCTGCATAAAATTTTAAATTAGAAGGACTCAAATTGATCTATTTAATTCGATTAATATTTTTTTGGGACATATAGACCTATTGAGACTTTATTTGAGATGATTTTCTTACTGTTTCTTAAAACAGCTTTTTAGTTTAAAAAATTAAGGCTTCGTTTGGGACGGCTTTTTTATTACTTTCTAAAACGGAGTTTTAGTAAAAAATAAAAAAATTTGTAATAAAACTCCGTTTTAGAAAGTAATAAAAAAGCCGTCCCAAACGAAGCCTAAATTTTTTATACTAAAAGCTACTTTAACAAGCAATAAAAAGCCGTCCTAAATGAAGCCTAAAATAAATTCATACACATATCATATATATATATATATATATATATATATATATATATATATATATATATATATATATATATATATATATAAAACTCACAATCTAAATAAGCTTCCAATCATGTCTTGCAAGCAATTCGATCTTGTTGACCGAAATAAGCCACCTAACACGAACGTGCTTTGCCAATCATCCGTCGGCTGTAAAATCAAAGGCCGAGATCCTCTAATTAAATTTTAAGCACCCGTTGGATCCTAATCAGACGGCATTACATTGCCTGTACCAGCATTCACTGCGAGCCGTCTAAAAGGTCCTCCTGGCGACAATATTGATGCCAGGTGGCGCCCAACGAGGCGCGGTCGTAGTATTTCGTTCCGATGGCCAGTGGAGCAAACCTGTAAGGCTGCCCTCTCACGCATTGCGCTCCTTGCTATGATGCTAACTCTTCCCCTGCCGACGACGACGATGGCGGAGATTTGAAAACAACAAGGAGAGAAATAGAAAGGCGTCACCGAGGAGAGATAAGGGAAAACCCTAATCCAAATTCTCTTCAGCTCCACGCTGTTGCCCCCCCTATTTCGCCGATTCATCTATCTCTCGGTAATTGTTGTCAGCTCGTTGCGCGGATAGCCCTAATTAGGGCTTCAACGCGGCGGTGAGCAGGTGTTTCCTAGGATTTACTGTCGCCGATTCTGTGCCGGATCTTGTCGGAATTGGTTTGGGCCCTGGGGGGTTCGGGGCCGATTCTAGGTCTGCCTCCCAGGGTGACTGGGCCTCCGATGGCTGATTGACCATGGTGCGGCTTCTCGGATTGAGCCGCTTCGTAGGCGACGACCCACCGCGGGAGATTACCCGCACTAATCCTGTCGTTGGTGAGGGAGGGAGTGGGGAGAATGGGTGGCTTATTCGGTTTTTCGACTCGGCCTTCTTCTGCGAGTGGATCGCTGTCAGCTATCTCTACAAGCACGAGCACCCTGGGGTCCGGGATTACCTTTGCAACAGGATGTACACGCTGCCGCTCGTCGGCCTTGAAAATTACCTCTTCCAGATCTGCTACATGCTGGTTCACAAGCCGAGTCCATCTCTCGACAAATTCGTCATCGATACGTGCTCGAAATCGTTGCGGATCGCCCTCAAAGTGCACTGGTTTCTGATGGCGGAGCTTGAGGATTCCGAGGACAGCGAGGGCATCAGCAGGATCCAGGAGAAGTGCCAGATTGCCGCCACCCTGATGGGGGATTGGCCTCCACTTATCCGCCAGCCTCCTGGATCCTCCTCGAACCTCAAGGGAAACCCTAAACTCAACCGGATACTGTCCTCCAAGCAGCGATCACCTTCGGTCGCCTCACCGCCGGCACTGGGTTTAAGTTCTCCGATTGAGGGGAATTGCAACAACGGGAGCGCTGGACATGACTGTAATGGCAAGGTATTGACATCCTCTGAAGAGGGCAAGCTGTTAAAGAAGCTTTTGCCGGGGCCGAAGGTTCGTGAGGCATTCTCTTTTAGGAAGTCCGCTGAGAAGCAAGAGGAGGAAACTGATAAAGATGGATTTTTCCGCAGGCTTCTCAGGGACAGCAAGGAGAAGGAGTATGAGGCGGACAAAGATGGTTTTCTTCGTCGGCTGCTCAGCAGGGAGAAGGATGAGGAGCTGACATCCAGTTCAGAGGGTTTCCTCAAGAGATTGTTTCGCGATAAGGATGGTAAACCAGGAGAAGGGAAAGTAGGAGAAGGTAAATCGGGGGAAGAAGTGGAGGTGGATGGTTTTTTTCGTAGGATTTTCAAGGATAAGAATGAAGAAAGGAAAGATGACGAGCACTGCAAGCATGGGGAAGAAGATACCTGCAATGGGAATATGGAGGAAGACGAGAAGGAGAGTTTGTTTAGGAGACTTTTTAAAGAGAAAAATGATGAGAAAGCAGATAGTTCTCATGATAGTCGTGATGGAGTAGATAGGACCAATGGGGGTGTTGATGAAGATGAGAAGGAAGGATTTTTTCGTAGGCTTTTGAAGACTGAGGAGAAGAAGGATAGTGGTTTGAGAAATGAGGAAGTGCGGAGCAACAGGACAGCTGAGGATGATGATAAGGATGGTTTTTTCCGGAGAATATTTAAGGATAAGAATGAAGAAAGAAGTGCTGCTGTGAATGCTAAGAACAGGGATGAAGAAAGAGTGAGCAAAAGTGTTGACGATGACGAGAAGGATGGTTTTTTTCGCAGAATGTTTAAGGACAAGAACGAAGAAAAAAGAATTTCTGGGCATTCTAGGAATGATGATATAGAAAAGCTTAGCAGGAATAGCGTGGATGATGAAAAGGATGGATTCTTTCGCAGAATTTTCAAGGATAAGAATGAAGAGAAAAGAGATTCTGTGCTTGAGAGGACTGGTGATGAAGAAAGACTTAGCAGGAGTATTGAGGATGATGAGAAAGATGGCTTCTTGCGCAGAATTTTCAAGGAAAAACATGATGAAAGGAGGGTTGCTGGACATGAGAGGAATTTAGATGAAGAAAGGCTTAGCAGATGTACGGATGATGATGATAAGGATGGTTTCTTCCGCAGAATATTCAAGGAAAAAAGTGAAGAAAAAAAGGTCTCTGGTCTTGAAAGGAACGAGAATGAAGAAAGGTCCAGCAAGAATAATGATGAAGATGAAAAGGATAGTTTTTTCCATCGAATTTTTAAGGACAAGCATGATGAAAAAAAAGCTTCTGGGCATGAGCGGATTGAGGAGGCAGACAAAGTGAAGAGTACTATTGATGACGATGTTGAAAAGGAAGGGTTCTTTCGCAGGCTTTTCAAGGAAAAACATGAAGACAAGAAAGATGAGGGTCATGATAGAAAACAAGAGGAGAACCAGACTAGTGGCTCTTTTGAGGAAGAGGAGAGTTCTGAATTTTTGTCCTTTCGCAGGTTATTTAGGGTGCATCCTGAAGATAATAAGAATGCTTCAATGAGTATTAACCCTGATAGTTCATTTGATAGTAGTCCTGGAACCGAGAACTTTTTTCGGAGGTTGTTTCGTGATCGAGATCGGTCTATTGAAGATTCTGAGCTTTTTGGTTCTAGAAAACCGAGAGAGGTATGCATGGCCTATTATGCTATTACAGTGTTTTGCCAATCGATTCTTTATGATGGCAGTCTGTTCTCTGAAATAGTCTGGTCCAATTAACTTTTTATCTGACTATAAGAATTAGATGCTCTATTGCTTTCCTTGTCTTAGCTTTTGATTTTTCATTGGTGAGTTGATTCAAATGAGTGTTTTTTTTATCAATTTCCTATGGTGCTCCTTGATATGCTTCCTTTGATGCACTAACGATCCTCAAAATAGTGATGACCACCATCATGTTCATCTTTATATCCAATAATGCAGAGGATTTACATAACTGGATATTGAGCTTTGTTCCTAGGAAGCAGAGCATGTGCTTTAAAGCTTTAGGGCTATTTAGTATGCTTTTACTCAAACTGCAGTATTTAGTGCGAGTTTTGTAGCAAAATGGGCAAAATATGAATAATGTCATATTCAGTCATAATGCTAGATTCTGTACCTCATTGTGCTATCTTTCTGCACTTGAACTTCGCAAGTGAGCGTGTAGTCATTGCATATAATGCTACTTTAATTATAGACCCAAGTTTGTTCTGACAACTTATCAAACATTCTCAAGAGGAAATTAAGAGTTCGTGGGCTCCAATGGTGTCATTCAGGCCTGTTTTAGTGCAATAGATTAAAGGGCCTGATATAGTATGCTTTTATATCATAAAGGGCTTGATATGTGAAAAATTGAAAATGCATGTTTGAAAAGCCATGAGCATCGCCCCACAGAATTATGCAAACTATTCTAGCATTTTAGAGCTATAATATACTTCAAATGCGATCCATCGAGTCAGACCTTTCTGTTGTAGTAACTGTCAAACTTGCTTGATGAACTCCTTTAACTGTGAGAATAGACAAAACCAATCAATTATTCATGCCACTGTATTCCATTGGTAACTGATGGTTAGTCTTTTATGTGCCTATTTTGTGTACTAATGGCTTTACATTCTTGTTTCAGAATTAGTGGGTTGATAATATCTCCCCCTTTAATATCCGTTGAAGTGTGATTAAATAATCCAGCCAAGTTCACTTGGTTCTCGTCAAACTGCGCAGTTGTATCAAAATATATTTGACGCAGTTGTTTCAAAATATATCTATTTATTTTCTCTTTTTCATTGTTCACTTGTGCTTAGCAATTACGCCCTGGCTCACCGAGGCAACGGTTGGAAAGATCATCCACAAAGCCTCCTATACCAGATCATTTGATTTCACAAATCCGGAAAGGAGCATATCATGCCTCGCTAGAGTTTGTTCAATGTTTATGTGATACCTCTTATGGCTTGGTGGACATATTCCCTATTGAAGACCGGAAAGTTGCTCTTCGAGAGGTAAAATTTTTAATGCAGCTGAACTTTAACTGAATTTTAATTTGTCTTATTTATTTTGGTATGCTTTCTAAACTTGTAACTTTATTTGTGCTGCCAGTCCCTTCAGGAAATCAATTCTCAAATATCTGAATATCAAAAGAGTGGAGGTACTCACTTATATCCCGTTGATGCTCTCTCTCTCTCTCTCTCTCTCTCTCTCTCTCTCTCTCTCTCTCTCTCTCTCTCTCTCTCTCTCTCTCTCTCTTTATATGTATATCACATATATAGAAACAGGAGATTCGAAACACTATTCAATAATATCCTGTTGCAGAATTATATAAATTAGTATACACACTGTAATCTAGGTTAGCGTTATGTAAACTATGATACATTTTTATTCCCTATTATTTTGAAACTCTAAAACCTCCCAAGTTTTTTTTCCCTAATATGTTTGGTAATAAAAATGTCCTACATAGTAGTATGTTTTAAAAATCTGTAGTAACGCAGCTACTCAAGTGGTTCTATGTTGTGTATGACCAAAAGCTTTTGCTTGTGGTGCAAACAGATTATTCAAAATCTCATGCAAATATGATGTTATTAGAAGTTAACAGGATTTCATCCTATCATCTTTCTGATCACCTTTTGATGCCTTATCCAACAATTAGGGTTAATCTATTCTTCTATTCTCAATTGATTCCTTTCAATAGCTGCTATTGGCGTTTAATTTCCTCTACCTAAATCTTTTTAATTAATTCATGACCATGTTTCTAGTGCCATGTATGAGCAAGATACAATATATTTACAAGTGCTGTTTATGGATCAGATGGTTAAGTACTCCAATATATGTACTCTTACATATAAATGAACATAAATCAATGTGGCATGAATCATTGGATGTTCTTGCTAAGTGCTAATGTGTTCTGATGCTATTTGGCAGGGGATAGAACTCATTATGAGAAGTCAAATTTAAGCAGAGATATTTCTGTTGATAACAACTTGTTTTATATGAACATGATTCATGCCGGGTAGGTCTACTATGGAAGTCATACATTTATTAAGAGGTTTGATGGAGAAATATAGAGAGAATAAGGAGGATCTACATATGATATTTATTGATTTAGAGAAATCATATGATAAAGTTCTAAGAGAAGTGCTATGGAGAGTTCTTGAAAAGAAAGAAGTTAATAACGCTTATTATTCAAATCATTAAAGATATGTATGCAGGAGCTATTACTTGTGTTCAAACACATGGTGGTTTGACCCAAGTATTTTCCTATTTCGGTTGGATTACATCAAGGATTAGCCTTAAGTCCATATCTTTTTGCTTTAGTTATGGATGTTCTAACTAGACATTTGCAAGAGGATGTACCTTGGTGTATGCTTTTTGCTAATGATATTCTTGTTGATAAGACTAGAGAGGGAGTTGAAGGTAAAACTTGAATTATGGAGGTCAACCTTAGAGTCTAAAGATTTTCTCTTGAGTAGATACAAAATTGAATATATGGAGTGTAATTTTAGTAGCAATAGACCTAGTGAGGGGATTGTGACTTTGGGCGATCAAGTTATTAATAAGAGTACACATTTTAGAATCCTTGGATCTATTGTTCAGAGTGATGGTGAAATAGATGGGGATATTATCAGCAAGATTCAAGTTGATTTTTTGAAGTGGAGGAATGCATCGGGCTTGTTGTGCGATAGAAAAGTCTCCCTCAAACTTAAGGGAAAATTCTATAAGATGGTGGTGAGACCTGCAATGCTTTATGGTGCCGAATGTTGGCCATTAAAAGAGAAGCATAATACTAAGTTAAGTGTTGCGGAGATGAGGATGCTTAGGTGGATGAGTGGCTTTACCTTTAGAGATAGGATACAAAATGAGCATATACTTGAAATGTTGGAGTAGCCCAAGTGGAAGATAAGATTAAAGAGAGTCTCCTTAGATGGTTTGGTAACATTAAACGGAGGCCTTCTGATAAACCGGTTAGGAAAGTTGAGATATTAGATTTGACTTATGTGAAGAAAGGTAGAGGTAAACCTAAAAAGACTTGGTTAGAAAATATTAAAAATGATATTTTTTATTAGATTTAAATGATAATTTGACTTTTAACAGGTCACAGTGGTGAAAAGAATTCATGTAGCCGACCCCACGTAGTGGGACAAAGGCTTGATGTTGTTGTTGTTCTATTCCTCACTTACACGCAAAAAAAGGACAATTTAAAATTTATTTAATAGTTTAATTTATTATGATGTTACTATTATTAGTTGGTATTAATAATTAATAATGAAATACTTATTTTTCATTATTATCTCAATAAATACAATTTAAATTTCTTTATATAATAGATTATATTATCAAGGTAGCGAAAGATATATGTTTAAGTTAGCCAAACAAAGAGATATGAGAACTAAGGATTTAGTTCCAGTGAAATGTATTAAGGATAAAGATAAAAAAAATATTTATATTAGAGGAGGATATTCAATAAAGATGGATGAGATATTTTGATAAGTCTTCAATGAAGATTGTGAGAATATGATTGATTTAGTGACCTTAGCAACCTAAATAAAAAAAATAGAATTTTGTTTTTATCATCATATTAGTAAATCTAAAGTTAGACAGGCTTTAAAGAAAAATGAAGTGTAAAAAGTTGTTAGACTTGATGATATTCTAATAGAGGCGTGTAAATGCTTAAGTGATGAAGGTATTTTTGGCTCACAAAAAATTTTAATATTATTTTGAAGATTAGTAAAATTCTAGATGATTGGAGAATGAGTGTGTTGATTCTTATTTTTATGAGTAAAGGTGATGCACAGAAGTGTGCGAATTATAGATGAATTAAGTTAATGCTTCATATATTAAAATTACAGGATATAGTTATTTAGCATAGGTTACGTTGTGATACTAATGTTTCTCAAAATCAAATTGGATTTATGTTGGGTAGGTCTACTATGAGAGGTTTGATGGAGAAGTACTCACAGAATAAGGAGGATCTATATATGATATACTCACAGAATAAGGAGGATCTATATATGATATTTATTGATTTGGAGAAAGCATATGCTAAAGTTCCTAGAGAAGTGCTCTGGAGAGTTCTATAAAAGAAAAGAGTTAATAATATTTATATTCAAGTGATCAAGGATGTCTATGTAGGAGTTGTCATGGTGTTCAAACATAAGGTGGTTTGACCAAGTATTTTCCTATTTCAGTTAGGTTACACAAGGATTAGCTATAAGCTTATATCATTTTGCTTTAGTCTTGAATGTTTTTACCAAACATTTGCAAAAGGATGTACCCTAGTGTATGCTTTTTGCAGATGATTTTTTCTTCTTGTTGGTAAGATTAGAGAGGGAATTGAAGGAAAACTTAATTTATGGAGGTCAACCATAGAGTTTGAATGTTTTTGAGTAAATTTAATACTGAATACATGGAGTATAATTTCAATACTAATAGATATAATGGTGGGATTGTGACTTGGGAGATCAAGTCATTAGTATGAGTACACGTTTTAGATATATCGGGTCAATTATCCAAAATGATTGTAAAATAGATGGGGATATTATTAGTTGAATTCAAGTTGGATTTTTGAAGTAGATGAGTGCATCGGGCCTATTGTGTGATAGAAATTACCCCTCAAATTTAAGGGAAAATTCTATAATATGGTGGTGAGACCTACAATGCTTTATGACACAGAACGCTGGCAATTAAAAGAGAGCATAAAATTAAGTTAAGTGTTGTAGAGATGAGGATGCTTAGGTGGATGAGTGACTTCACTCTTAGAGACAGAATACGAAACACGCATATACGTAAAAGGTTGGAGTAGCTCCAATGATAGATAATATTAGAAAGAGTCGTCTTAGATGGCATGGACACATAAAACATCGATTTTTCGATGTCCCGATTAAGAAAGTAGATGTATTAGATTTGTTTTATGTTAAGAAAGGTAGAGGTAGACCTAAAAAGATTTGATTAGAAAATATTAGAAATGACATTTTTTTTTATTAGATTTAAATGAGATTTTGACTCTTTACAAGACACAAAGAAGAAGAAGGATTCATTTAGCTGATCTCATGTAATGAGATAAAGGCTTGATGATGTTGTTGTTGTATATTATCAGTCAAATATTGTTTTGCTCAATCATGCTTTTGTAATCAAGTAAACTCACTGGATAAATTTATTAATATTGTTGTATACCAAATGTATCCTCTTGTTGGGAAGTTTTGCAATATTTAGCACCCCTAGCTTTGAAGTGTATCTGCATGTAATTAACTTCAAAATGGAGACATCTATTTTTTGAAGGCACAAATGCCTAAGAGAAGTCTTAATGCTTAATAATTAAGTAGTCTTTCAACATGTTCTGCACACTTCTAACGTGTCAAGCTAGATTTTAGTATATATGTGCTAAACAAATAATTATATAAACTTTAAGAAAATACATTCTTGAGTGGTGATAAATTGTATTTCAGCCATATATGCTTTGGGTGCATTCCAAGTCAGTGGATTGGGCGTTGCCAATGTTATGGCTGCATTGGTCAGAATGAGTTAACTAGGGTAGAATTGGACTTGCACTTGCCTAAATCATTCGGCCAGGTTAGTTCAACCCAAGGTTTAAAAGGTGAAATTGGGAATTAAGATGTTTTTCCTTAGCGATGTCAGACGTAAGCTACGAGGGGGATTGAGGCATATGCTCAAAACTGGAAAATTAAAGTACTAAAAAATTATAAATATGTCATAAAAATGAGAAAATATTAAGTAAATTGTGAATATAATAACTTGCTTTAAGGTAAATATTACTGGAACACAAGATTCAAAATTAATGCTCACTTAAAACATAAACACACCCTTTGGATTAAGACTCAAAGCAGTCTATCATCACTTTGATAATCTTCAAGAGAATCCTCATAATTTATATCAAAGTCATCTTCAAAATCTTCTTCAACTATAATATATATATTTTTAATCTCCTATATCAATTGACATTTCATTAGTTGTATTTTAAAATAAAATAATAAATTAATATCACAATAATAAGTGAAGTGTTGCAAAGATGAGGATGCTCAAGTGGATGAGTGGCTTTACTCTTAGTGACAAGATACAAAATGAGCATATATGTGAAAAGGTTGGAGTAGCTCCAGTGGCATATAAGATTAGAGAGAGTTGCCTTAGTTGGATTGGTCACATAAAATGACGGCCTTCCGATGACCCAGTTAGGAGAGTTGATGTATTATATTTAACCTATGTTAAGAAAGGTAGAGGTAGATCTAAAAAGACTTGGTTAGAAAATATTAGAAGTGACATTTCTTTATTAGATCTAAATGAGAATTTGACTCTTAACCAGACACAATGGAGAAAAAAGATTCATATAGCCGACCCTAATTAGTGGAGTAAAGGCTTGATGTTGTTGTTGTATAAAAAATAATTCATATATTTAAGTGGATTTTTTTGTAGCTCCAATCGTATTTAATTTCTTTCTTTTATATACTTGTGAAGTAGAGCTGATCCCAATTCAATAAACTTTTTAATGTCCACAGTGGTTGCTTTATTCTTCACATTTATTTAAGTTTTCCTTCAACTTCAACTTCAACTTCAAGAATATCAACACTCTTAGCAGTAATCTAATCATTATCAGATTGTAGATCATCAATAAATAAATGATCTGATTCATCATCATCAGTTCTTTGTTTCTGTAATTTGAGATGTTTGTTTTTCAATTTTTTGTTAAACAAACATAATAAGTTTGTTTATTTGTCCTATTGTCAATCAATTCCTTCTCTTTGTATGAATTTAATTGAATGCGCTCTAATTATGCTCACATGCAGAAGCCGAACATGTTAAACTAAGAATTTTAATAGCAAATGTTTTTAACTAGAGAATATTATCTCCAAATTGAGTACATCAACGTTCTACATTAAAATGAAAAGTATACCATGAATATATATTCAAATAAGAAGTTTGAACATAAACATTCAAATTTAAAATTATAAATGTGCAAATATAACAGGAGAATATGTTTTGTAATATGCTTGAGTTGCTCTAAATCCAAATATTTTATTTTTCAAATGAAAATCATCAAGTTGATCATTTTACTTTGAGGTAGCCCCTTCTAGAAACAAGCTTATCTATGCATGCATATAAATCAATTTAATCTCTTTATCAACTCTAAAGTTCTTATCATAATGAAATTGAGGGTTCAAATAATATGACATTTAAGTGTTGGTAATTGACAATTCCACTTTTCATTTATAATTTCTCAAATTTCTTTATGGGCACCTTCTTGACTACCCATATCTCTTGTGTCTTCTTTAACCTTGTTTATTGCTTAATAAATAATTCTCATAGTTGTGACTTTGTCATCATCAACCATGCTTAGCACCTTAATTACATGTCTTGTAATGTTCATAGCATAATTTATACTTAGCCAGAAAGAATTATCTTTTATAACATCTTTACTTATTTCTTGAACTTCTATCCCATTCTTCCAAAGTAAACATTGCTTCATTTTGACATTATCACAAAGAGGAACATTACAACAATGGAAAGCAAAAGATGAGAAAACAAAGTACCATAAAAGCAAAATACAAAACATCACAAGCTACATACAACACTTGTCAAACGGGCCCTAATCTGGTGGTGGTAGTGGTGGCTGAAAGTAATGGTGTAGTAAGGTGACTACTATGTGAACCATGCATGATTGGCCTCGTGCTGCTGCTGGATCTGCTCATGTAACTGCTCCCAGCATGTAGTAGACTCCTGAATGTTGGTTTCCAATTGCATCTATAATCGATCAAGATGCTCTATCAAAGAATTAGGAGGTGCTGGTGGGAAGGCAGGAGTTGCTGCTAGTTCTGGTGCCACATATGTTAGTGCCTTAGGGGCTGGTGCTCCCCCTTCCTCATTTGAATCATGCTCCTTTGCTGGTTGTGCTCCATGACGTCTGTCGCTAAAGAGTAGATGAAAAAAAATTATCGGTGTACTAGACGGGGAAGTGGTTTGTCAATGTAGGATACATAAGATGGTATTTGGCATCTAAGATATAGGCGTTGATATGTCCTAATGTTAGTTTTTTCCTACGGCATGCCCTAGGGCTTCTAATGGTGGTCAAATTTTCAATGTAGTGTATAATCATGTCAGCTGCATTAAATTCAATTTCAGTGAAAGCAAAATGTTTAATGTAGACCACTGAAGGATGATATCAATGTTGTGTAATTTTCAAAGTTTATAAATTTATTGGTGATATATGATCTCGATCTTGGTAGACTATGCAATCATTGACATGAATATATTTGTTGATGTTGTGTGGTTATTTGTACAGCCTTAAATGTCATGTGATTTCAACAGGGTGTTGATAAAGTTAATAAGAGAAACAACATGACAAATAAGGGATAGTTTGAATTGCATGTAGGATGGCTTAAATGGTTGTACTTGCATAATAAACTTAATTGCCTTGAGGCCGAGTAGCTTTGTGCTTTGTCAATCATGTTTCTTGATAACTCGAGTTGATCTTGTTATAACCAAAACCTCACTTGGTCCTTTTGATAACTTTGACCAACTTTTATGTTAATTACTCCTTGATGTAATACCAACCTTGATATTTACAGCCAGAAAAGATGATTAGTGTGAGGTTTACCGGCATTAGTTTTATTATTAGCTAGTAGTATATTGTGCCGTTAGCGTGATGGCTAATTTTTTGTATTAATTAATGTTGGATTTTGTTGACTTTTTGTGCTCCTATTCAAATGTATTATATTAACTATTTATTTACTTTTGCTAGTTTTAGTAGAACATGAGTTTCTCTTTCTTATGTTTAATTCATTTGATTTTCTTTTTGATTAATACTTTTCTTCTGCACTATTCTTCTTTTTAATTGTTTAAGCTGAGAGGTTGTGAATAAAGTGAAGTAATTAGCTCTAGATGCATGATGGAGACCTTTCCTTCTAGACAAATTGGCGAGTTGATTTGGTCAAATTGAGCTAAACATGTTTAATTCGACTGGTTTAGTTGAGTTGTCATGGCCTATTTTGTTCGGCTTATTTGAGTGGGATTGGGTTGTGATAGATTTCATTAGGGTGATAATATGTGATGGAGGTGATCGAGGCAACAATTCCAACTCACTAACAATCTCTTTCTTCTTGGCCTTTTGGAAAGCTTAGAGACCATTCGGTGTTTATGGCAGTGATGGCTTATAATATTGGTGTGGCGGTATGATGTGGTGGTGAGGTGATATAGTTAAGTGATATGATGATCAACAAAGCTTTATCTACTCCATCATAGTTTTCAATTGAGAGGGCTAAAAAAAAGTAACTACTTGATCATCAGCAACCAACACTCCATGCTACGTGTGGGGTTATGACAAGTGGCACATGGATAATACTAGTTTCATAAAATCATCAATTGGCAATGTAAAAAGAAAGATAATGTCGAACCATGTGCTGACAGACCCCTTGTTGGATCAAGTTTGTATAGGTGTCAAATTGGTCTATTCTGGCTTGTTAGGGGGTTGATTTGGTTTGCCAAGGCTTGTTTTGGTACTTGATTGATTGCCGTTAGTTTATTCATACCTTTCAACTGAGACAAGTTAATGTAAATCAGACTTGGTTTCCTAGAAATGCATTCTGGAGTTTGCAAGTTTTTCAAACTTTCCTTACTAGGTTTTTTCGTGAAACTAATGATTATTATATTGTGTGATATATTTTTCATTATTTGAATTACATTGTTTCCATTTTTATATGGTAAGGACATGCGACTTTGGACGATCTAACAAATAACAATGTAGCTCATTTTCTTACCACTTTGAAGGTGAGCTCAAACACTTATTGCGGACAAATTCTTGAACTCATTTTGAGATGTGATTGTTGGTCAATTTTGATTAGCCACATCAATATCTACTTTGTAATAGGTGATGTATTTTTTCAATGAAGTTTAGCCTCTATATTGAAGTGTGCTAGTAAATTGCTTGATTTATTGTAGTTATTAGTCATTATCATATATATAAATCTATCTTAATGTAGACATGAATATATACTAGTATTTTCTACTTGCATGCTATCTTAATCTTTGAATGACAACAGTTAAACTTGATTTGAGTCTGTTTATGGTTGTGTTGGAGTATATGAAATTGTAATTCTATGCTTCATTTTCAAATTTGTGGTGTTTTAATGAGGGAAAATTGATTAGTCTCTTTTATTTAATAATCTTTATGAAGACAGAATTGGTAGAGAATCTATTTACTCGTCACCGTAGCTCATGCTAGAAGCATTTACTAGGTTAAAATTGGATGGATATAGATCTGCTCAGGGGATTTATCAGTCTGACACTAGGTTATAGTCATATGCCCGGCCCCATAACATTGTTCTTTATAGAATATCAGAATATTATTTCTTCATTACTTTTGCACCACTGAAATCATCATCAACTCTCATCTTTTATGAATTCTTTGCTAGTTAAGCTTCTCAAGAATGCATTTGGTGTTATGTTTGATTTCAATTTCTTTGCCACACTTGTTCTTACCTTCTTTATTTTTGTCCAATCGTTGTGAGTTTGATCTGCATTTTTATCCTTTGGACATTTGATAATGTAGATTCCCACTCTAGTGGAGATGCGGAGAATTCCTCACTTTATTTTTATTGTCATGATAGGTGATTATGTGGTTTATCTCCTTTTCAAAAAGAATGAAATTTGTCAATATATTTTATCTTTTACATAATTTAATTGTAGGACTTTGTTTTCCTATGGGGAAGGGGATGTATCGTGTTGTTCAAATACCAGAGGATGAAGCTGTCCTTCTTAATTCCAGGGAGAAGGCGCCTTATCTAATATGTGTTGAAGTTTTGAAATGTGAATCACCCTGGTATGAAAGTTATTGACATATCTATTCGTTGTTCATCATTTATATTGTTTTGATTTCTTTCTGTAGCATCCCCTTGTCATTTGTCTAGTGGGTTCAATCAAAAGCATGTTTGATATAGACTTCTTAACCATATTGGCATTCTTTTCTTTTTCCCTGATCAGCCAAACAAAGGCGACTTCTGATGTTCAAAAGCTCTCTAGAGGAATAATTCCTTTGGCAAATGGAGATCTGCAGTCACCGAAGCCTCCTCCATGGGCATATCCTCTTTGGAGCCAACATCCAGCACATCATTTTGATACTGATAGAATGTTGAAAAATACATCACAAGCTATTGACCAGGTTATGGCTCAATTATGGGAAGCTAAAGTAAAAATTGTCCATGTTAGCCTATCCGTTGAGGATCAAAAGGCTGGCATGTCAAGACATCGTGAAAAAAATCATCATATTTCTAACGGAGATCTGAATAAGGAATTTGGAAATGATGAAAACGTGGAAAGGGTAATAGTAAATTTATCAGCCATTCCGGGGGTTAAAATGAAAGATGTAGTTGATCACGAAGCACCCCGTCGCAAGGAACATCGTCGCGTTCCCAGCACGATTGCCATTGAGGAAGTAAAGGTGGGCCTGTAAGTGAGATGGAATTATATATCTAGTAATTAATGCCAATTTTTGGTGCTATATTAGTACTATTATTGCAATTCTACATTTAAAATGCTTCCAAATAGTTATTTTAATGGTGCGTCAATATCCTCTTAAGCATATTTATATGCCACTAATTCTGAAAAAAAATGTCCTTTTTTTTGTCTCGCAGGCAAAAGCTGCCAGTGGTCAGGCACCTCCTGGAGTCCACCTAAAGGGTGCTGGTCAAAATTCACCTGATCAGCAGTCAAAGGTGAAGGTTTTTTCTACGTGGTTTTTCTATGACAAAACTAATTTAGCATCACTCTGACTATAATTATTCTTTCTTGACAGGCAACAAATGGAGTTCCTAAGCCAAGTGATGCATTATCTGGTGAATTATGGGAGGTTAAGAAAGAAAGGATACGCAAGTTGTCTCCATACGGGAAAGTTTCTGGTTGGGACTTGCGCTCTGTAAGTTGTTTCCTTGAAATTTCTCGTTATGGTGTATTCAAATTATGGGTGCTCAGGCAGAATCTGATACAGATTCACCTTAGTTCTCTAGGCCCAGATTCGATCTCTATTATGAATTCAAGTTGGATGGTTGAAGTGGAGGAATGCATCGGACTTGTTGTGTGATAGAAAAGTACCCCTCAAACTTCAGGAAAAATTCTATAAGATGGTAGTGAGGCCTGCAATGCTTTATGGTGCTGAATGTTGGCCATTAAAAGAGAAGCATAATATTAAGTTAAGTGTGGTAGAGATGAGGATGCTCAGGTGGATGAGTGGCTTTAACCTTAGAGATAGGATACAAAATGAGCATATACGTGAAAAGGTTGGAGTAGCTCCAGTAGAAGATAAGATTAGACAGAGTCGCCTTAGATGGTTTGGTCACATAAAACGGCGGCCTTCCAATGACCCGGTTAGGAGAGTAGAGGTATTATATTTGACTTATGTTAAGAAAGGTAGAGACAGACCTAAAAAGACCTGGTTAGAAAATATTAGGAATGACCTTTCTTTATTAGATTTAAAAGAGAATTTGACCTTTAATAGTACACAATGGAGAAAAAGGATTCATGTAGCCGACCCCACGTAGTGGGATAAAGGCTTGATGTTGTTGTTGTATGAACTGCTGCACAGTGAATCACAAGGAGCAATAGAATTGTAATTATATGCTTTGTTTGGGGAGGCAGCTCACACATGATGCTGCCGCCCCAGACACGTGGCTGTAGGCAGGCTGCTAGGTCCCCCTGTCGTAAACATTACATACATGGATCTTCAGGTGGGTGGGAGTGGACGCAGGGATAGAGCTATCTTGGCTGCTTCTACCCTCCCAATCGAATCATAAAGCGTTTTGAAAGGGCTGTAAATTTATGCGGGTCTCCTTTATTTCATCTTGTCGATGAGCATCTTGAACATCTAGATATTTTATTTTTTAATCGTTATCTCTGTTTTCAAAAAGATAATCACCATATAGTAGCTTATATCCAGTTCATTTTTTATTTAGGACAAACAAACAGGTAAGTTCATTTAGATTATGAGTCCTTTGAGTTGTATGTATTATCACTGGTAGATGTTAGTATGGTAAGCCCCAGGAAATTATGCTGTCTGTTTTAAGTTTCAATTCCATTAGGTTGTTACCTTATTTTTTATATGAATAAAAAATAAGGTATTTTGTAATTATAGGCTTTTTATTTCTCTTTTTTTTTTATATAGAGCTTTTCCTATGTTATTAAACTTATTCTTCACAAATCATTTTAACAACTTTTGTCCTTATTATCTTATGTTCCCCTTCCTCATTCCTAATCCTAAATGACTGCATTTTTCACCATTCGTCAAACATATCCAGACTAAATTTTATTTATAATTGTATTATCTCTTAAAGATGTAACTTTTATCTTTCCTCTAATATAATCATTTTTTGACCCATCAATTCTAATTTTTTAGCTTAAATCTTAACATTCTTATTTTTATCCTGCTCTCAATTTATATAAATATGTTTGACAATTAAAGGGAGAAGAGAGGAGTGTATAAAGTTGAACAGTTTAAGGATTAATTTTATTCATTTATTTTGTATAAAAAAAGATGAGAAGTTGTACATAAATGAGTGGGGAAACAACTATTAAGGAAAGAAACAAATGTGGAAGCTAATCTTTAATTGAAACCACAGTTAACTATATTACATAAATGATTAAATTATTTAACCAATTTTCATATTGGGTTATATATGTTAATCATACACAAGTTCACTAAATTATCAAAACTCGTTTTTTGGTGTAGCTGTTGTGAATATGTTTGTAGTTTTATTGGAAAATAATTTACTCTTAGAGAAAGAATCCGAAATTAGAATATATGTGAATGGTTGGAGTAGCCTTAGATGGGTTGGTCACATAAAATATCGGCTTTCTTTTGAACTGGTTAGGTGAGTAGATGAATTAGATTTCGCCTATGTTAAGAGAGGCAGAGGTAAACTTGGTTAGCAAATATTAGAAATGTCCTATTTTATTAGATTTACATGAGAATTTGTGATGTAGAACGAAAACACGGCGGGATTTCTCTAGGGAAAGGGGCAAGGCCGGCGGTTGCAAGGGAAGAGGAGCTTGGTTTGGAAGAGAGTAGGAGTTAGTAAAAAGAGCAAAAGGATTTAACCCAAACCTGAAATTAATTTCAGGTTTAAGTGGATTTGGAGGGAAATCCCAATTGAAATTAACTTCAAATTTCAAATGGATTAAAGGAGGAATTAATGGGCATTTAGGGGCAATTAAGGGTGTATTACGTGGATGCTTAGGTGGCAATTAGAGAGAGAAAACCATGCATGAAAGGGCCGGCCAAGCAAGGAGGAAAGAGAGGGAGGTTTGATTATTTGGTGGGCCCCATAAATTAATTAAAATCTGAGATTTAATTTTCAGATTACAATTAATTAAGGAGTTACAAAAGAGAATAGGAGGAGAAATTTGAATTTGAATTTAGTAATTAATCCTCCATCAATTCTCCCTAATTTGAGGAGCCAAATTAGGAAGGTAATAATGTAGCTAATATGAGAGGGAATTTGGTGATTTAAATGCTCATAGATTTGAATTTAGGAGTTATGAAAGGGAGCCAATAAGTCGAATTTTGAATTTAAATTTCAATTGAATGGAATTAAACACTTTCCAAAATAGGTGGAATAAATTAGGAAATAAATTTGAATTTCAAATTTTAAACAATTTGAATTTCAAATTAAGCCCTAATATCATGCACCCCAAATTAGGAAAGGAGTTCAATGGGGATGAGGTGGTGAGGTGGCCGGCGGGATGGTGAAAAGGTGGCCGGCGGGATGGTGAAGAGGTGGCCGGTGGCTTGGGTGGAGGATGGGGATGTCGACAAGGAGAAAATGAAGAGATAACAAAAAAGAATAAAAAAAATAAATAAATAAAACCACGAACCCGGCCGTCTCCAAGGTTGGTGGGTGATACGATTTCCCTCTCCAAGGGATCTCAAATCACGAGCCCGGACCCATCCTGCGGCTGGTGAGGATTTCGATTCCTCCCATAGGAATCTCACAAACGCTCTCTCACAAGAAGAGCACAAGTGTGGAAAAACACAAAAAATTTCATATTCATTAACCCCCTCTTACAATAGCTTAAGACCTTTATTTATAGGCCATAACATGAGAAAAAATAAAAAATTACAAAAATGCCCCTTGGGCCAAAACACTCACATAAACTATCCTAGGGGTAAAATAGGAAATACATAAAACAAGAGCTAAACTTCATAAAATAATACATAAATAAAAATTTAAATAATGACCGTCGATTTACGACGCCGCCTGTGATAGATGCGCCAAATCTTCGTATTGATGTCCGCATCAATTTGACTCTTTAACAAGATACAATGGAGAAAAATGATTCTTGTAGTTGACCCCTTATAGGGGGATAAAGGTTTGATGTTGTATTATTGTTATTGTATGAAATATCTGTATGTATCAATTTGTTTAATTCAATCATTGTGTAGGTTTTTTTCCGATGTTCATGATAACATGATTGCCACAATATAATTTTAGAGATTTTTTTAACTTGATAATTTAGTTCTTCCAATAATCTTTTTAATCTCATTCATCGATAAATACTAAATGTCGTTGCCATGTATTCAACTTCAACACCATCTTTTGAGATTATAAATTATTTCTTATTTCATCATGTAACTAAGGAGAGAGAAAGATATATGTATAAGTTAGCCAAACAAAGATATAATAGTAGTAATGATTTAGTTCAAGTGAAATGCATGGTTTAAAATTGCGCAATATGAGGCTCGCCTTGAGGTCCGCCTTTACGCAATTCCAGTAAAAAATGCCTCGATGCTTACGCCTCGAGTTTTTTTTATGAGGCTTGCACCTCAACTTGGTTGAGGTCCGCCTTGAAGCCCGCCTCACCTCACTAGCATGAGGCTTATGTCTCACGCTATATATATTAAAACTTACATAAAACTTGAAGTAAATGCTCGACATTGGACTCTATAGGAGAGGAGAAAGGGGAGAGAGCAGTTCATCATAATGATGATTCAAATGAATAATCCCTTAGTGATGACAGTGTTGATGACTTATGAGTTCTTATGTGATATGTCATTGTTATTTATTTTTGAAAATTGGAATTATATGTTAATGAAAAGAATACTGGGATTTGGGAAAGATAAAATTTTGAGTTGAACTATATTTCATGTTGTCTTATTATTGGGATATTTTGATTTCACTTCATATCTTATATTTTTTATGTTTTATATTATTCACTCATTAGTATATAAAAAATTTATCATTTATGTTTACGCAATATTTTGATTTTGAGGCTTACACATCAAAACGCCTTGAGGCTTACGCATTGCCTCACGAATCAAAAACGCCTCAATACCCGAATAGGCAATTTTAAACATTGGTGAAATGTATTATGGATGAAGATCAAAAAGTTCTTTTGTTATAAGATGAAAACAAATATGGATAGATATTTTGCTAAACTTTTTAATGAAGAATGTGAAAATACGATTGACTTTAGTGACCTTAGCACCCTAAATGAAAGTAAAGATTTATGTTTTTATCGGCGTATAAGTAAAATCAAAGTTATAGAGGCTTCAAAGAAAATGAAGTGTGGAAAAGTTGTTGGACCTGATGATATTCCAATAGAGGTGTGGAAATGCTTAGGAGATGTAGGAATTTCTTGGCTTACTAAACTTTTTAATACTGTTTTGAAGACTATAAAGATGCCAGATGAGTGAAGAATGAATATATTAATTTCTATTTTTAAGAATAAAGGTGATGCACAAGATTGTGCGAATTTTAGAGGAATTAAGTTAATGTGTCATACTTTAAAACTATGGGAGTGAGTTATGGAGTGTATGTTGCGGCATGATACTAATGTTTCTCAAAATCTATTTGGATTCATGACAGGTAGGTTTACTATGGAAGTCATACATTTATTGAGAGATTTGATGGAGAAATTGATGTGAAACAATCCATGCGAAAATTGACTTGCTTAAGGAAGTTTGCACTTAGTAAATTTTAGAGAGTAATATTAAGCAAAATCCTCTATTGATGTAAACGATAAGATAACATTAAGGTGATAAAATAGCTTTGGTCTAAACACATGCGAGAGGTTGATATCATTAAATAGTCAACTAAATCTTACTTTGCATACATGAGTAGTTTCAACGAGAAATTCAAATACTAACAATAAGATTAATCTATGAAAGGTCCCTCACACGACTCTTCTAATTACTAGGCTTTTAGCGGAAAAGCATTAATACGATCTTCATGAAGATAATAAATTCACATTCAAGGATGCAACTATGAAGATAGAGAGTCGGGTGTCGAATTTACCCAAAGATAAGAGAGATACGCGTTCTGGCAAAGCTGTTTGGTAGTTGGGAATGAAGTGGGCAGCAACCACGAACCTCCTCGCACTAAGGAACAATCGGGAAGAGGTGCAGAAATTTAGGACAGCAGCCACGTGGTCTCCCGGGATAACTTTGTTGCTGATTTGGGCACTCTTGGACAGAGGACAGCAATCTGGAACTTTCCCAAGTAGTGGACAACAGGTGGAAATGCCAGAAAATCTGTAACAGCTTTTAGGATTCTTCTGGACAGCAACATAACTCCAGCAGCGGCTCTATTTTCAGCAGTCACGGGAAGGGTTTGGAAGAGTAACCCATGGAGGAGGAAGCGGAATTGATTTCACTTTGAAACAATGTCAGCTAGCTGACGTTGGAAGAGGGAATTAGTTGGAGAAAACAAATCAAGTCCAGAAGGGAGATAGGATAGGAGAGGAAAGTTTCAGGAGAAAAAAAAAAAATTTTCAGATTTATGAAATTGAGCTCTTGTGAGGAGACATGGGGAGGGGAAACTAATTTGATTTTCAAATTAGTTTCCAAAGGAAAGGGGGTGGCCGTTTAGTGAGGAATTAGGGGAATTGATGGGAGGCATTTAATGTAATTGGAGAAAGAGACTTAATGGTAATGGTGGCCGGCCATAGAGAAAGGAGAGAGAGGCTTGAGATTTAAGTAGGTGGGACCACTAGTAATTAATCAAAATCTGAATTTTTATTTCAGATTTTAATTGCCTCATGTAACTCCCTAATTTAAATAAATTTAGGAGGAAATTTGAATTTCAAAAGATTGTAACTTCCCTTATTATTCCCTAATCTAATTTGGCTTAATTAGGAAAGTCATTAATGAGGGAAATTCAAAATTGGAGGGAGAGAGGGCCGGCGGTAGGGGTTCATGGGTGGTGGCTGGAGGAGGGTGGTGAGGGTCGGCAGAGGGATTAATAGCGGGAGGGAGCAATTGGCCGGCGGCCAATTTTCTGGCCGGACCAACAGAGCCGGCGGCAAGGAGGAAGTGGGGAGGGGATTCCAGCGCCTGGAAACAGGATGAAAATTGTGGAGAAAATTCGGAATTTTCTAACCTCACGCACCTCTTCTTCGAGATCTCAAAGGAAGATTGTAAAATGTCGGAACTCACACAAAGAGCCACGAAATTCCCCTCAAGAACTCACGAAGAGAACTAGGGAAATGGGGAGAAGAAGAAAAGATATTGGGTAGAAAACCAAGAGCTCCACCAAGGGGCTGTTGGGTATTGCTTTGAGCCTCTCCTAGGCTTTCCTCACTTGAGAACTCACAAAGAGATCCAAAACCAAAATTTTCCATTAACAATAATCATCATCCCTTTTCCAAGAGGAAGGGGAAGGCTTAAATAGCCAAATACATGAAGGAAAATAAAAAGACACAAATGCCCCTAGGGCCACATAAGACAAAACCCTCAAGTGAGGGTATAAATGGAAAAGTACAAATAACAAATAAAATACATCAAAATAAGTAGACACGATCGTAGCCGTTGATCTTCGATGTCCTCATCAAAAATATAGAGAGAATAAGGAGGAACTACATTTGATATTTATTGATTATAGCAAGCATATGATAAAGTTCCAAGAGAAGTGCTATGAAAAGTTTTTGAAAAGAAAGGAATTAATAATGCTTACATTCAAATCATTAAAGATATGTATGCAGGAGTTATTAATTGTGTTCAAACACGAGGTGGTTTGACTAAGTATTTTCCTATTTCAGTTGATTTACATCAAGGATCAGCCTTAAGCCCGTATCTTTTTGCTTGAATCATTGATGTTCTCCCTAGACATTTACTTTCAAGTTAAGCCCTCTCTTGGGGGAGTTTTAATAGATTAAGTTCCTAGGTAAATTTTTAGAAAGTAGATTGGGTTTGAAATAAGACACTACCCAGAGATTTCACCCTCATTTTGCGAGGTCTTTATGATTTGAGTTTAGGTTTACTATAGGCGCAAGCCCCTATAGTTAATAACCCCTCCTGATAATAAGAGAGAACTTTTGATTAAGGTTAATCGTTAAATAGATGCATATAAATACATAGTATTTGACATATAGTAGCAGCATGGGCTTGAGGAATAAGAAATTTCACCATCCCGTACTTGAAGCGGATGGTGGGGGACTGGATGATGAACTCGATTAAGATCCCATAGTTCCATTGTCTCGGGCCATTGTGGTCTCTGGTCTACTTAGTCAAAGGAGGTAGTCGACCCAACCTGACAAAAGATTCTTGTCGGCAGCCATCGATTGCTTCATCCAAGGGTACCTTATAGACCTGAGGTAGGTGTTTGTCTAAGGGTACAAATTTAAATCTACCTTAGCTAACAAAGAGCTTTGTGCCCTATCGATTATATTCTATTGATTCATATCTCAAGGGTTTGATGCCGTTGGGTGCATACGGGCTCTGGCCATAACTGTAATTTGGTGGTACCATTTGGCGTCAAACCACCTGGTTCAAAGATCCCCGATCATAACCGTTTATCTTGCAATGTCATTTGGCGGCAAAAACGCCGGTTAGAGGACACCTGCTACATCCCCGCTGGCTGGAGACTGCTTGAGAATGAATCCTGATGATATTCTTGACCATACATTAGCTCTTTGTGAGCTAAAGTTATTTTCAATTTTTTCCACCTCGAGAAATTGTTGTGTAGGGCGGATGGTGTTTGCTTTGAGTGTTTGATGGCTAAATTTTGATTTTAAATATTTTGGATTTTGGTAGTTTTTGGAGTTTTGAGTTTTGAACATTGGAAACTTTTGGAATTTTGAATTTTTATGGGCCTCTAGAAAACATTTTGAACATTTGGAACTAACCCCTATGTTTTAGATTTTCTGTTCAACACATTCATCATCGGGGTGATTTTGAAATCACTTCAAATGTTCATATTTTTATCAGTTTGGGAGGCATTTGAATATTAGAATTGATCCCTCCGGTTGAGATCTACGTTCAACACGGTCATCAACGGGTATCGATTTGCTGTCAGAGGATTGAGTTCTTTGTCGGTTGTATATTTTTATCGATGATTATTTCTTATCAAAAGTCTTGAAGATCCAATATGAACGTATTAATCAAATATACTTGTCGATATCACGATTGTATGTCTGTTTAACTGTTCAAGTTGTGTCGACTTCTATCCCATCACATAGAAGGATCGGGCTCGAACTTAAGTTTATTTCTTGACCCATGCAGCATTCCTAGACGTTACGTGTGTACTAATAATATGCTTGCCGGGTCCATACAGGTATTTACATTTGAGTGCCTATACTTACGTATGCACATTTGTATTAATGTTTAGTGTATGCTTACAAGCTTTAACACTCATTACTTTTTAATCTGCGCAACATCCTCATACCTCACGTGTATGTTACGCTTGTCGGGTTCCATGATGTAGCACCATGCTTTTGAGTGCATTTTGCATATGACACATCTGATGTGTATGATGTATCTGCATTTTTGCGTGCTTCATGATTTGAGCAATGCATTTACATAGCATGAGTGATATATATTTATGATGTGCATTATGCACTTATATGATTGTTGTATGATTGAAATAATGCATTTGCATAGCTGACACAATGCATATGGAGAATTGATATGACATGCATAAATGATGCATAATATATTTGCATATATGTTTGCTTACATATGCATTTGTATGTTTGTATGCACACTTTTGTATTTGGATATGCATTTACATGTTAAACATGTGCGTAAAATACACTTGCATTTGAATAGTGCATTCATGCGGTGCACTCGCATATTTTACTTAGTGTGTTTGTGTGTGCATGAATTTCGATGCACTTGCATAATGACATGATCATTAGTTTATTTAGGAAGTAGTTTGCATGATCAACAGCATGTGTGCAGGTTTCTTAGTGCGCTCATATGTGTGCATTTGTGTCACTCGATGCGTTTGTATGTATTTGATACATGTGCATTATACAATAGGGGTAAGGGCTCATTGCTGACACCCTTCAATAATTTTGATGCGTCATGCACACTTTAATGAAGGGTCATACAACTCGTGACAAGTAACAGTGCACTATTTTGTTTTATTATTATTTTTTTTTTAAGACAGATGTTTATAGGACATATGAGCTGTCTAACTTTAATAGCTGGCATGCATGCCATCTAAAGCACTTGTGCACCCGTGACTTGCAATGTGATGGACGATTCTCACTTTATTATGAACCGTTTAACTAGAATAATTATCGATGATATGTAGGGATTCCTATGTGCTAACAATTAATGTAAATATACTTTCATAGGGAAGGTAAATAGTTTTTACTTTTATCCATCTCCTTTTTATGATAATTACCGCTCGTATTCAAGTGTATTTACGCTCATATTTCACCCGCTGTTGAATACCAGTGGATCCAAAGTCGGATCCTTGAAAAAGGATCTTAACACATTTTAAATATGAATCCTAATATGGTGGTGCTCTTAGATGTACTTTCTCTTTCTTTTAGCGAAGGGATCCTAGGTTGGCGGGGCCTGCAGATGTACATTCCTTGTCCTTTAGCAAAGAGATCCTAAGTGGCGAGGTCCGCAAATAATTTGAATTCCATATTATAAATAGGAGGTAGACTCAAGTTTATTTCCTTAACACAATTTCTGTAAGGAGTATTACTGAGGAGTTTAGGTGTGCGTAAGTCAAGAGCTAGGAGGAAGAAATTTGGTTCCTACTTGTTGGTGAATAACTAATTCCGCTACAAGTTCAGTGAATGTTGTATTCTCTTATGGTATGGACTTCTTTTTATTTTTACTTTTAGTGTTTTATAATTAGTCTAAACAACTTATTTATGATTGAATGTCTTAAATTTATAATTTTATATTGGAGATTAGATATTTAATGTGATATATAGATATTGAGAAATTTAAATTTCCCACAAGTATAAGATTCTACGTCTTTTTTTTTTTTTTTTTTTTGGGGGGGGGGGGGGGGGGGAGTGGTTGTATTATTTCTTGCATAACACAAGTGGAAAATGCCTTCCAACTGCTATTCTTTGAAGAGAAAATTCCTAGGATTTCATTGATGATATTCTGATTCGCTAACTTAAAAAATTAGGCCATCCGTGTAGTACTGTTCTATCACTCAGTCTGTGAATGAACAATAGAGATTGAATTGCCATTTTATTATTATAAGGTATAAATCTCCAAGAGCAATGTTGCCATTCGAAGTGGCTGACCTTCATTCCAATTTCATCCCCTCCATCTTGACTGAACAAGTTTAATCTGAATGGAAATTGATATGCTTGCTAATTTGAGTTGGGATATGATAAGTGCGCCTGATTGATCCAGCATACATTTTTAATCTTGTTTATTTAGTTTCCCGACTCATCTCAATGAAATGCAATTTATGGGTTATGACGGCTATCATATACATTAACCAGGAACTCGATTTAAACAAGTGGCATGAGGATATTTGGTTGTCTGCTTTACCAACTGAGTTATATTGGATGTGTTCATGCATCGTTTTAGTAGAGTACCTTTTTGAAGAGATTAATATTGAATAAGAAAATTAGCTTGGACTTCCTTGTTTCTCACTTATTCAAAATTTTATGCAGTCTGCTGAGGTAAAGGTGTGATTTTTAATGATAACTCCTACCTATCCAGTAGAATTATGGACTTAAAAGTGTTTATTGACCATCTGTTGGCTGCATGTTTCACATCATCGTCTCAATATAATTATGAGATGAAGTCTTGTGGAAGAAGAAAATCTTGATTCACCTTGCTTGATGTATTTTGTTATTATTTTTGTGCTTATTCGACACTGATTTTTAATTTCCATGCTTTAGAGGTATTATAATTCCTCATCCCATAATACTCCTAAGATCCTATATTAATTTCCAATATATGTTTGATGCTTCTTTCCCTATTTTCTCTACTTTCTATCATCCAAGTATGCTAAATTGTTAATTAATGAGTGATAAGTATACTGGCCTCATTCATTGGAATTCTTCTTTGCATTTTCTTACCTAAAGTTTATATGTTGTTCGGTAACCATGGTGGTGGGTTTTGTTGACTTTGCTTATAATGTTCTAGTGGTGGCCACATGATGGTTTGTTCAAAATATCTTTTAATTGTGTATACCTAAACATGACAGTAGTATTGATACAGAATATATTTGTTAAATGCTTGACGAAGAAATGCAAGTCTTGATTGGCTTCTAATGATTCTAATACTGTATTAAGCTACTTATTAATTATACTTTTCCAAACAGGTTATTGTTAAGAGTGGTGATGATTGTAGACAGGAGCATCTAGCAGTGCAACTGGTTGCTCATTTCTATGGTAGCTGTTATACTGTTCTGTTTTCTTTTTGAGGTTAATCATTCTTAAAAGCTAAGGATGTTGCAAATTGTGGCTCATTTCTATCTGTCCAGACTGTTCATCTTTCATTTTTAGATTAATTTTCCTTATTAATTGAAATCTTCTTTTATTTGAATTCTCATGATATTTGCCTAATACGATCTTCTTCTGGAACAAAAACCTTACAATCCTTATGGAAAATATTTTCCGAATTTTCCTGGATCTAGAAGTAACACCAATCTCAAGTGAACCTCTTCCTTATTTTTTCGTTTTTCATACTTTAATGAAATTTTGATTGGGTATCAGCTACTTTACAAACGTTGAATGTTATTAAAGGTGGAGTGTTGGTTTGTTTGAGGTGGTTGAAAATTGAGAGTGGCCATATAAAGTTAAAAACACCAAGAGGGCTCTTATTTTAAGCCTAATACTCGGGACATTTGGACACTAGAACATCTGGTTAGACTTACCACTTAACCTGGCACATATTTCTAAATTTTCCTATAAAAGATTTAGGAGACATCTTTTGGACAACTGTTAAAATTATATTAGGTACAACGTTCACCACTTTAACATATTGTATATTTGATGCATTTGTGAGGATAAAATAATTGTATGAAAGCAATAGTGATGATGAAAATAAAACTGTAAAAAACCTAAAATAGAATAGAAATATATTTGTCGTTTGGTGAGATTGTTGTGCTCCTAATCTCAATAGAGAAATTTCTATTGTAATTGAGAAGAGTACATTAGATTTTATTGCACAATCATTTATGTACTGGGAGAATAATGAAGAATAAGAAAATGAACCAAGAGGCTTAGAGGAGAAGATATCAATCATCTAGAGTAATAATACTCGTTTGCAACAGCATGATATTTTCTGGCACCAATGAAGTTGGCTTCGGCATTATTGTGTTTGTCTTCAACACCAGTTTTCTTGCACTGACATTTTGGCACCAATTTATTTGCGCCACATTGAGATAGTTTACCACTGCTAGTAAGGATAGAGATGAGTGATTTTGCTCTCTGTTCCACTCACTTTTTATTTTAATTATTTCAAAATCAGTATATATATATATATATATATATATATATATATATATATATATAGAAGGTGAGGACAAATCTACATATATCATATCTATTTTTATCTGGAGATATTCATCATACCTACATCCATTGAGATTGGTACACGATTTTTATTGAATAGAAAGCAAGGACTATACCGCTTGAATTCATAACCTTTAGTAATTCCGCTCAATTAATCCTCCCTGTATAAAAGTAATAAATATGATAAATGTTTGGAATTCCAACAGTCCCTTTTAGATACATATTAGATCATAAAAAATTGCATGATATAGTTTGTATGAAGTAAAATCAAGCTCTTAAAACGAGTCATGAGATATGGAAATGTCATTGATCCATTCTCTCTTGGTGATACTGATGATAGTACTAAGTGGATGATTGGGGAATGAGTGCTAATATCTCAGATTTCAATAATAAATTGGTGATTGACGATGAATATTTGATACATGTTGATCTAGTAAGAGTTTCAGGATTTAGAGAAGAAAGGCGTGCTTTAAGAAGCATTTCATATCAAATATATATAAAAACGTTTCTAGTTATATTATACCAAATTTTGATGATGTTGAAGATAAGAATAGGAGATGGACGAAGTGCTGGAAGCTTTTAGATCCTAGTGATTGTGAAAAGATGGTGACAATGTTGTCATTTTGGCATTTAGAAGAAATAAAAATTAAAAATATTTTTTTACATACTTTATTGTAGCCATGTTTATCATATTATGCATTCCAATAGTATTTCACATAGCTAAAATAATTGAACATCTTAGGCCCTTTTCTGAGGACAATGCTTAGCACCTCAGACATTAGACATTCATATTGTCTTGAGGTATTTAATGCTTTTAATAATATTGTTCTTTTGCCCAACCTATCATCAATCTTCAAAGGACATCAAAGATATGGATTTATCGTCTTCTATGCATGCTCCTCAACTAGCATCATTATATGCATCTCTTAATACAGATTTGATGCCTGCTCTTGAATTGACATCATTGTTCATTATTCCATACAAATTTAATACCTTTTCCTTAGTCAACATCATCACATACACATTTTTACAACTCAGTCCTCCTTGACTATAAATATTTAAAACAAAAGAGAAATTCTACAACTATTGTGAAGGCAAATGACAAGCTTTCATCTTTATACAACTTTTTCATTTTGTAGCTTCGTTGCCTAAATTAGTTGTGTTACTTACACCTCTTTTGCAAATCCTCATACATGTTGATTACATCTCAACAAACAACTCTAGCGGCCACTTCTTGATTGATCACAATATTAATACTATTGCCTTGACATATACCATCTAGGCATCTACACATTCAACAAGGCTTTATCACTTTTAATAAGCTTTCTACCCCATGAAGGACTAGTAGAGATTTTCTTTTGTGCAAAGAAATGACAAGAATGCTAAGGACTAGTATCGCAGACTTCATTTTAAAGACCTAAAGACCTCATACCATAGCAATTGTTTGTAATTCCTTATAAATTGCAACCCTGAGCGGAGGGAGTGATTGTAATTAAAGGGAATCTCATTCGTATTATCTTTATTACAAAAACTCCTACAATTCAAGGGCAAATGGTATGATGGGTTTTATGACTTATATTATTGGGCAGTATGTTACGTTGGCCTTAAAAGGTAAAACCAATTCAAGTATGATTCATTCTCACACAACTTGTATGCGCATGTTTGTGACTTGATTTTACAGCTTTGTTAGACTTTTACTCCTGGGCAGGGATCTAATTGATCATGAAAGCTTCAAATTAATCCAAAGAGGATTTGACTGATACATCAACTCGGATTCATCTGTGTTGTGTCTTGGTCTTACTCATTTGCATTTGCGCTACGACTGATTCAATCCATTGAGGATTCGATCCCTTCATAAACCTATTTGGTTTGCACTGCAGTTTTATTGTCAACTTATGCATCTGTATGATGTGACTTGACAACGCTCAAATCATTATAAGGAGGATTCAATCTAAAGCTTGGACTATCTACTCAAGATGGCTTATTCAACATCAAGGGATCATCTTTCGTTCAACAGTAGAGTAAGTTTCTACATGCAAGAACAAGTTGAAATGACAATCTCAAAGGATCAAATATTGATGCATCACATTCATGGGTCAACTTGTGATACCTTAATCTATTACTCCGAGAAGAGTTACATTTTGGCATCTTGGAATTGTTTATATATTGAGAACACTGTGATTAAACCCTCAGAATAGAAGTACTAGAAATTATGAAGTTATTGTCCTGAGGATATATTTTCCTTCTTTACTGGAAACTCAAAAATAGGACTGAGTTCCCTTTTTTTCTGGATCATCCATCAATGATACTTTGATCCATGCTTCCACAATTTCTATGTAATGGTTGCGGCATGAAGAGACTAAATCTTGACTATTATATCATGTCAGCATACATGGCGACCTTTCCACCAGATATGTAAATTCAAGCATAGGTATAAAGTTGTTGACATTGAATTAAAGGTTCAACTCGGATCACACTTGACCCCAATAAATTATTAAACTACCTATCTCTCACTTCTAAAAATACCTCTTCAAAGGAAGGTAGAGGACTTGTAACTCTTTCTCATTTAAGGAGGAGGGATCTCCTTTGAGCTCTTGCTCTTCATCTGTTCATCCTAAAAGAGAAACTTTGCTAAATTACTTTTGCCTTTTATTCATTTTCAAGCTCAGTCATTGATTTGAGTGCCATAGGGTTATTATGGGGACAAAATCCTTGGGTTAGCATGCTTACTTTTTTTTTTTGCTTATTATGTACAAGAAATGATATTGGACTCTGGATGATCCATCAAACCCATTTTCTATTGATGCTCAATGACCATTTCGAACACAGCAATAATGATAATGTTGGCATCCTTGTGAACTTTGGAACTGCTCAATTTTCCAATCCACGCCCCTTTATCCTGATAGTTTTTCAGTGCTTCTGCATTCTAGTAAAAGTTCGATTATTTATGTCTGAAGGATTATATATATAGGGAAAACAGTAAGGAAATACCTAACAGGTTCTTGCAGAATTCTTTAATCTTTCAGAATGTACTCCTGTATTTGACACTTTGTAATATTTAATTTTAAATGGTTTATGCTTCTGTGGATTTTGATACTAGATATATACCAAGAAGCTGGTTTGCCATTATGGTTGCGACCTTATGAGGTCATTGTCACTTCCTCTTATACTGCCCTTATTGAGACCATTCCTGATACGGTGATCGTTTGCCCTCTCTGAAATCTATTTCATTGAATTGTTTAATTGGCCCATAGTTTTTAAAAATATTTTCCTTGTAATGCAGGCTTCGATTCATTCTATTAAGAGTAGATTTTCTCATATATCAAGCTTGCGTGATTATTTTGTGGCTAAATATGAAGCGAACTCACCAAATTTTAAGCTTGCCCAGGTAATTAATATTTTATTTCATTGTATAAAACTACTTGTCACTATTATGTATGGCAGTGCCCGAATCTAAGTTGTAAAGCTATCCTTTTCCATTACTGATTTTGCTGATCTTTCAAATTCTTGAGAATAAGCGATTGTACTTATTTATCACTTAAAGAATGAAATGACTTATTTATCACTTCAAAAAATGAATGACCTTTTTCTCATGCAATACCTGTCATAATTTTTTCCTTTTATCTACATTAGATTTCTAAAAAAATTATTACAGCACTGTTATTAATCTGTTTTCAAACAATTACTTCTTTATGATGATCATAATTGCTATAGTCACTGTACTCTTGACACATAATCGTTGGTGATAGGGGTAATGATGGTGATGATAAATGATAAGATTATGTTATATACGTAAGAATATTAATCTTTTGTTGTTTGTACTGAAATATTCTATATTAATTCAAAATTACTGAAATATGTATTGGATTTTAACTGTATTATCTGTGACATAGATCAGGAAGTCCTGTTTACATGCAGTGGACGTCTGAAGGATTAGAAAGATATTTCATTATTCATCCAGAACATTGCTCCTGTATGTCGTGCTTGGTTTGGCGGGTTAAATCAAACACATTGTAAGCCATATAATGGACATAGCAGATGCAAATGAAATTTTAGCTGGCTTTCTGCTTAACGCTTATATAAGTTAAGCGCTTAATGATGCAGGAAAATCCAGCCAGACAAGTTGCCGACCCAAAATAACTGAATATCTGTTCTTCTGTGATATTTTTTTCTTTTCAAAATTTTGAATTGGCAAACAAGTAACCGCACCCGAACAAAATTAAGTGGACAGGAAAGCTCAGATAAGGGACTATATTTGTCCATTAAATGCTTATTAAAAAATTGGAGTTTGATTATTTTGACAAGGAATATATTAATGTTCAAGAAATTGGTGTCACTGACTGATCAATACATGTTTGATGAAGTGATATATATTGTTAAGATTTTTGTTTCTTTATGATTGATTTATCTGAGATTTTGTGACCGTGTTATGAAATTCTATGTATGAATACATTTTTCTTATTACTATGCAATAATTATCCTGATCTAACTTTGTTATTTAATTTTTTTTATTCAAATGATCTAGTCCATAAATATTGTTTCTTGATATTCATATCTAATTGTCTTTGTAGAGAAGTTTTGTTGAGAGCATGGCTGGATATTCCATTTTATGTTACCTTCTTCAGGTATGGTAAAGTGTACTCAGTAGTTTAGACACTTAGATTGTTGAAAAGCAATGATTGAATGCATTATTTTGATATTTAATGTTACTAAATTGTGTGGGGGAAGAAAACATGCAATGCTGAAGTGCTTGGAAATAGTTCTTACTAGGCGTAGGTGCATTCTAAGATGTAAACTTACTGATGTTTAGCACTCCATTCATAGCGTTTGTATGATGCTTTTAAGTGATTTTCTTCATTGTAGATTTTTCCTTGTTTGTACCTTTAAAGATGACATTTGAGGCGCTTTATGTTATGTTAGTGGTTTTCTTTGTTTGATGCCTTCATAATATCTCAAAATTCACTTCACTGCTGACATGGGCATAAAATCATCATTCTATCATGTTGGCTATTGGCTGCTACCCACATCTATTTAGTAGTCATTCTACTTTGGTCCATTATATCCTTTTTGCATTTTGAAACAATTTCATGCATCTAATGGCCTTGATTGATTTCCATTTCACTATCGTAATCACCATGTAGTGCTTATATTTTATATGCTCTGAATGGCTTAATGCAATAGTAGCTTTGCAATTATCATACTTCCTGTTATCAATTTATTTTACCAGTTCAGTTTTATATACAGGATATTACTTTCTTTTATCTTTTTTTTTTTCTTGTTTCAGTTGTGATAAAAGATATCTTGTCAGTGTGGTGGTTCTGTTTTGTTTGTTTTGAACTCTCGTCATAATTAATAAAAAAATTATACTCCATTTTTTTCTATTTGACAATTCCTTGGCGCTAGTTATTTTTTTTGTATTTGCTTAAGATATATTTTTTTTTCTTGGATTTTTTCTATTTTGAGCTTTATTTTTTCATTATAAGCTGTTTTTATGTAATGATTGTGTTATTTCAATTATATAGGTGAAGGATCGGCATAATGGAAATCTGCTTATGGATGAAGAAGGTCATATCATTCATATTGATTTTGGTTTTATGCTATCTAATTCCCCTGGAGGAGTAAACTTCGAGAGCGCTCCCTTTAAATTAACTCGTGAGCTTCTCGAGGTCAGATATTTTATATTTGAAGGAAATTGTGGCATTGTTATCTCTTTCGTTGTCACCAAAATCTCTAGGATATGTGATGGCTTTATTCTTTCTAAACAGTTAGCCTTTTTTTTTTTTTAAAAAAAACTTTTTATTCAGCTTGTTTTACGTTTTGACATTGCTGCCAGGTAATGGATTCTGATGCTGAAGGGAACCCAAGTGAATTTTTTGACTATTTCAAAGTGAGTTATCCTATGTTTTTATAACCTGTTCTTTTTTTTTTTTTGGATATTGTATTTTTAGGTTCTATGCATACAGGGATTGCTGGCTTGCTGGAAGTTATGTTCTAGGTCTTGTTTCATTTTAAGATTTGATGCTTGTAGGTGCTGTGCATACAAGGCTTTCTTACTTGCCGGAAGCATGCAGAACAAATAATACTCATTGTTGAAATGCTACAGGTAATATAATCGGTTTTCTTGGAACGTTACATTTCTTTCTAACATTGCTTTTTGACTTGCCCCTTATTTTGCTTTGTTTATGGAATAAATTTACGAAACGTACATCATTTTGGTTTCTTGATGTGCTATTGATTTACCTGTTCATTTATGAACAGATCTTTCACTACGCATCTTTCATCTTTTATCTTCTCCCAATTCATATCCTCCAACTTTGAATTTGTTTGAATATTTTGACGGGTTTAAATTTGTTTTTCTCTGGTGATCGGTTGATTCATGATGGATTTTTGCAATGTTTTATGTTTTCTAGTAAATGTTTCGGTAACTTAATTTCTACTGGCTTAGGAAGAATATTCTTTAAGGTGTGCACACTCATGCCTATCAATGCATGTTGGCAAGCTTATTATTTTAGGTTCTCTGGTAAATAAG
Organism: Dendrobium huoshanense; assembly: GCA_016618105.1. Lineage (NCBI taxonomy): Eukaryota > Viridiplantae > Streptophyta > Magnoliopsida > Asparagales > Orchidaceae > Dendrobium > Dendrobium huoshanense. Next base: position 22,863,198 of record CM028346.1, on the reverse strand, counting down.
TTCATTTGTCTGTTGGCTTTTATTTGAGATATCTTTAGTGAGGGATGAGACCGTTATGTTGGTGTTTGTGTTATATAGATCTGTAGAGCTACATGAGTTAACGTACACATGTGTGCTTCTTGTTTATTTTGTCAAGCCTGATAGAAAGGCAATCATTGAGTAAACATTGTCATGCGGAAGGACGATAAGTAAAATAATCCAGCCCATTTTAGTGTCCACTTGCACATGATTCTGTACTGTTAGAGGCGGATAAAATGGCATTTTAATAGATAGATATTGTCATAGCTCGCATGCTTGGCCTAGAGACTTGGAAAACATCCCTACAGGAGAGGGTGAATTGGCCAATTGACAATTAATCTAACATATAATAGCCCGTCCACCATGATGTTTTTATCCACCAAAATCCAGTATAAACATCTAAATTCAATAAGACAAAATGCATAGATACCTAACTATTATAGGTGAGGCAGGCTCATTTTTACCTCAAATAATAACTTTATAGCATTAATCAACTTCCTAAGTGCAAGAGGTGTGAATCTGTTGACTTGTTCCTCAAGGTTGCATGATTAATAACTTGATAGCACGAAGTCCATTGCAAGAACTAGCTCAATCGGTAACTTGCTATGACATGAATGACAAGGAATGTCACATGCAATATTGATGGGGGCATCGACAGGAGATTCTGGCGCGTCTATCAGAGGCGACACCGGAGATCGACGGCTATGATGGATAGTCTTTACTACTGATTACTTGTTGTATCTGCAGTTCTTACACTACTTGTTGTTTTTCCAGTTTTTCCCATTTTACCCTTGTGGGTATTAGTTTGATCTTGTAGCCCCAGGGGCATTTTAGTCTTTTGCATTTACTTTCATTTGGAGCCTATTTATATGGCCCCTTGTATCATGTATGAGCTATTGAATTATTGAATGAAAATTTGTTTTGTGTTCTCTTTGTGAGTGCCACTCTTTGGATCTCTTTGTGAGTTCTTCTAGAGATCTCTTAGTGAGTTCTCGAGGTCGTTACATGTAACCTTCATCTTCTCTACCCAAATCTCCCGCAAGCAATAATCAACCGTTGGAAGGAGCCGAATTTTTCGTGAGCATTTTCACCATTGGAGCCACCCTAGTCCCGCCGGCCGGCCACCTTGCCGTCGGTCTCCCTCCCTCTCCACCACTTCTCCCCATCTCCTTCCCCAATTCCTCATTGAAATTTGATTTTCAAATTTCACTTTCTTTCCAAATTTGGAAATTCTATTTATGGAAAGTTTTTGAATGAATCCAAATATGAAATTACATGAAATTGGATTTATTTTCAAACTCTCCTAGTCATCAAATCCTATTTGGAAACCTCCCTCCCTCTCTCCCCCAATTCCCTCCCTCTCTAGCCATGCCGCCGGCCCCCTATAGGGAATTCCATTAATTACCCAATTAACTCCTTAATCCTATTTGAAATTCAAATTAGGACCAAATATTTTTCCCTCCACTTATACTAAAACTGAGATAATTTCAGTTTTTATTTCCCTAATCCCCTCTCTTACTACCGTCGGCTCCCCCTTAGCATCTCTCAATTGATTTTCCTTTAATGCTTTGATTATATTAATTGGAAATTCAAAATCCCTAATTCTTCCCTCCCAATTTCATCAAACTGAAATTAAACTTCAGTTGTTGTTTCAAGTAAACCCGCCCCTCACCCTAGCTCTACCGCCGGTCCTCCTCTCCCCTCTGCCCTCTCCCCTCTCCAAGCCGCCGCCCCTCTCTCCCTCCCATTGGAGATCTTCTTGCGGAGACCACCCGTTCTCTCTTGTGAGAATGCATGGACAAACCCGAGTGGAACTTCGGGTTTGAGTACGACAACCAAGGAAGAGTTAACATCCTCCGATCACCCTTCTTCGACGTAGGCTTTGATTTCGACGACACCGTCGAAGAATATTTGGACCGGATTCTACCAACATTAGTGGATTCCATCGACGACCACTTTTCCATCTACACGTGGATAATTAAAGGTCTTCCTTCCGTGCCACCTCCACCTCCACCTCCGAGCTCCTTCCCCGTGGCGACGATCCTTGGCTCCTCCCTCCTCGTGGCAACCTCACTACTAACTTGGACGATCTTCCGCCGCTCAACCTAGTTCCGTAGGAAAGAGAGAAGAGGCCTCAAGGTGAACAACTCCGTATTAATCGTTGGATTCCATTTACTAGCTTTTAACTTTATGTTTTCCTTTGTATTTGCTTAAATAGTTTGGTTCTCTCCTTGTAATTCCTTTGCCTAAACAAAGTTAAACACTACGAATTCTTGTAACCAAATTCAATTTGAAACATGGTTATATAATTGGTTGAGCTAGTGTTTAAATCTTCTTTTCAATCTTGTGAATATGGGAGAGATACAAGGAGAAGAGAGAAGAGCAAGTACATACTAGTGAGGCTTTATTAGGCTTTACAAATGGGTTGACGTGAGGAGGACGCGTAAACAGTGGAGAAGGAGATCACGTCAAATATACTGAATAAAATGGCACTACTATCAAGCAGTAAGTGTGTATTAAAATTGATTGGACTATAGCATTATTAAACTAGTTTTAGCAAACATTGATTACTTTGAAACCAATTTTAAGGATTTGAATTTGGTTTTGGTTATATTGTAAAGTATTAGTTTGGATGGTTTTGATTGTTTAGGTTCTCAGCTTTGGTTTTGATTGCACATTTGGTTATTAAAATTTTGAACTATATAAAAATTACAAAAAATGGATAAAAGTATATAGTATTTTAATGAACTTTAAAGTACAACATTACTGTTTCTGATTATCTATTATATTTCAATTAAATATAACTAAATTAGAAAATCAGACTACGGTTCTAATCCCACGTCATTACAGTATGGACTATAGAAGATCAACAAAATAATTAGTAGCTATTATATATAGAAGATTTAATTGTCGTTAGTATAAAGCATATAATTTCTCTTTGGAATGGGTGAGGGGTAAACCGGGATTCAAATTTAGTATGTTTCTAATGAATATTTTTAAATTTTTTTGCCAAATAAAAAAAAAACTCTATAAAGCCTGTTTTGTTCGAATGTTGGGAAAATTTGGCCATCATAGAAATCGGCTAAACCTGAAAAAAATTGCGGAGTCTCCTGTCGACCAGCTTGAAGACAATCAAAATCAGTTATTTCAAAATTTTCCGAGCACAAATTTAACTCATACTTGCAACTAGCAATTATTAAACAATACTAAACAACTTGTAGAGTTGGTTAGCAGCATTCTTATAATTATGTCAGTACAAGTAATTGTTAAAATAATAATGGGTATCCACATCATAGATATATGCAAAGAATATCTCAAAGAATGTCTTATATCAATAATATCATACAGTACATTCTTATTGCTCATAATACCTTGAATCCAAAGACTTCTCATTACCAACTTGATGTCTGTTGACCCTGTCATCATCCTAAATATCAGACTTGGAATATTTGATTGGGTTTGTAGGAATAGCTTGGAATATGTTTATTCCTAGTTTTAATTGGTCTTGGATTCAAATGTCCCGCAACGTAACATGATTCAAAGCATAACCCTATTCCAATCCTCTACTTAAAACTATTTTCTATGACAACAAACTTCTAAAACAAGTGGTTCTATGCACACTTGTATGATAACTAAAAAATATTTGGGTTTTAACTTCTGAAATGTAATCAGTCCAATGTATCACTGGACATGAAAAAATACTTAGTTTAGGGAGGGATGGTGAAATTAAGATTTGCAAATTTGAACCAATTGTTGTGCACGCACTGGCTCTATACACTGTCCATCTTGCTCTTGTTGTTTTCTATTTATAATCTCAAAGGAAATCATGAAATTTCATAACATTTATGATGCACCAACAGTTCTCTTCAAAGAGGCATGCAATGTATGAGAAGTATTTGACACGACACGCATCTGACACATCTTCGACATATGTCGGACACACTGAAAATGTGTATGATTAAAAAAATATTAAATATAAATTGGACATGCATGTCTGACATGCGTCTCTTAAATATTTATTGAATTTTTTAATATAATTTTTTATTTATTTAAAATAGAAAAATTAAATTTCTTATTTCCTCTCCGCAACACCAAATCAATTGTTTACACTTAATACCTCGTTCATTAAATATTTTCATTTTCATTTCTCTTTGGCAGGTCCCGATTTTAGTTTCATAACAATGTTCGATGCCATCTCAATATTGATGTTTGACTTCATTACAATATTGACATTTCAAAAATCTCAATATTGAAGTCTGATATTGTCTTGACATTGATGCTCGACACTAGCAATTGCTACACCCACAACTAGACAATTCATCTTTGTCCGATGTCATCTCGACATCGACGATAGACACCCTCTCGACATCGATGCCCAATATTTAATGCATAACATTAATGCCTGACTCTCCACACTATAGTCATCTCCTCCCTCGACGCATGATACACGACATTGATGTCCGACTCTCGACATCCAAATATTAATCATTTTTAGCATAAATATTAATTAAATGATTTATTATTTCTAAATTATTTTAATATTATACTATTCAATTTTTATACACTAATTTTAAAATATAAAAATTATAATACCGTATCCAACCCGTGTTCATTCCTATATTTTCAATAATTGACTTGTCCCTCGTCCGTGTCGTGTCGTCGTGTTCTTGTCTGTGCATCTTAGCATAACATTGTTTTGAATCTCATGATAACTTGAAACTTTTGTTTACAATTTGCACTTTCAAAACAATTAGATGGCATGCTCAACTCATTGTCCTTACAACAAAGTGAATAGGAAGCTTATTAAGGGTCTATTATTTTATGTAAAAATAATTGAATGGGAGATAAAACTATAGCTTTAAAGATTGTTGTTGATATTAAGATTATTAATATTATAAGTACTTATATTTCTCAAGTAGGATTAGATATGTTTTCAAAATTAAAATTTTTGAATGATTTATAAGATTTAATAAAAATATTACCTTTTGAAAAAAGAGTTTTTATTGTAAGAGATTTAAATAGACATGTTAGTAGAGTGGTAGAAGATTCTAAAAGCATTTATGGTGGCTATGAGTTTGGAGTGACTAACGAATGTGTTATGACCATAATAGGTTTTGCTCTGGCTTATAATTTTGTAATTTTTAATACCCTATTTAAGAAACGGAAGGAGCATCTCATCACTTATAAGAATTTATATATTAATACTTAGATTAATTATTTTTTATTAGAAAAATAGATCATTTAGATTGAAAATACTTAAAGTTATTCATATCAAAAGTTTATCTATTCAACATCGCTTATTAGTTTTGGACGTTAAGATGAAACAATAGAATATGAAAAATAAAATAAAATGCTATCCTAATATTAGATAGAGGCGTTTAAAGAAAACTTACAAAAATATTTTTGATAGTAAGATTCAAGATCTTAAGATTTTGACTACACGAGGAAGTTATTGTAATGTAAGAAAAAGTAGCGAGTGATATTAAGAATGTTGTATATGATGTGCTTGGAGAATTTAAAAGAAATGCTCATAATAATAAAAATAGTTAGCGGTGGGATCAAAATGTGTAAGAAAAATAAAAATAAAAAGCTTTGTTATAAAAATTGGTTTTGACCTAAAAGCTTAGAAAATTGAGAATGATATAAAGAGTCTCATAAGGATTCTAAGAAAGTAATATATATTATGCAAAGAATTTAGCTTTTAACGATTTATGTTGTAGATTAGATACTAAGGAGGGCGAAATATATATGTATAAGTTATTGAAGCAAAGAGATAGGAGAATTAAAGATTTAGTTCAAGTGAAGTGAATCATGGATGAAGCTAAAAATGTGCTTTTATTATAAGAGGATATTAAACAAAGGTGGATGAGATATTTCGATAAATTTTTCAATAAAAATTATAAGAATATGATTGACTTTAATGACCTTAGTACCCTAAATGAAATAGAGATTTTTATTTTTATCTTCATATTAGTAAAACTTAAGTTTGAGAGGCTTTAATGAAAATGAAGCGTGAGAAAGCAATTGGATCTGATAATATTCCAATAGAGGTTTGGAAATGCTTAGCATATAAAAGGAATTTCTTAGCTTATAAAAAATTTTAATATTATTTTGAAGACTAAAAAGATGTTAGATGATTAGAGGACTGGAGATTTCTATTTTTTAGAATAAAGGTGATGAACAAGTGTGTGAATTATAAAGAAATTAAGTTAATGTGTCATACATTGAAACTATGGGAGAAAGTTATTGAGCATAGGTTACAACATGATATTAATGTTTTTGAAAATTAATTTGGATTCATGTCCGGTAGGTCTATAATGGAGGATATACATTTATTGAAAGGTTTGATGGAGAAGTATAGAGAAAATAAGGAATATTTATATATGATATTTATTGATTTAGAGAAAGCATATGATAAAGTTTAAGAGAAATGCTCTGGAGAGTTTTAGAAAAGAAAGGAGTTAATAATGCTTCTATTCAAGTCATTAAGGATATGTATGCTATAGCTGTTACTTTTGTTCAAACACAATGTGGTTTGACCAAGTATTTTCCTATTTCAATTGGATTATGTCAAGGATCAGTTTTAAGCCCATATCTTTTTGTTTTAGTCTTGATGTTCTTATTAGATATTTGCAAGAGGATGTATCCTTTTGTATGCTTTTTGCTGATGGTATTCTTCTTATTGATTAGACTAGAGACAAAGTTGAATGGAATCTTGGATTATGGAGCTCAACCTTAGAGTCTAAAGGTTTTCGTTTGAGTGCATCTAAAACCAAATACATTGGTGTAATTTTAGTACTAATAGATCTAATGGGGAGTGTAACTTTGGACGATCAAGTATTAATAAGAGTAAATGTTTTAGATTTCTCAAGTCTATTATTTTAAAATGATGGTGAAATAGATGGGGATATTATTAGTAGAATTCAAGTTGGATGGTTGAAATGGAGGAATGCATTGGGCCTAATGTGTGATAGAAAAGTACTCCTCAAACTCAAGGGAAAATTATATAAGATGGTGTTGAGACCTGCAAGGTTTTCTGGTACGGAATATGGCCATCAAAATAGATGCATAAAATTAAGCTAAGTGTTGTAGAGATGAGGATGCTTAGGTGGATAAGTGGCTTCACTCTTTAGAAACAGAATGCAAAACGAGTATATACGTGAAAAGATTGGAGTAGCTCCATTGGTAGATAAGATTAGGAAGAGTCGCCTTAGATGTTTTGGATGCAAAAACGTCGACCTTTTGATGACCCAGTTAGGAGGGTAGATGTATTAGATTTGATCTAAGAAAGTTAGAGGTAGACCTAAAAAGACTTGGTTAAAAATATTAGAAATGATAATTTTGTTATTAAATTGAAATGAGAATTTGACTCTTAACGGGACACAATGAAGAAGAAGGATTCATGTAGCCGACCCACGTAGTGGGATGAAAATTTGATGCTGTTGTAGTTGTTATATTTCTAAGTGTTGAATGCCAACATGAATAATGTATTTAGAACTTTTCTTTATTTTTACATGGATAAGGGGCTGTCTTATTTTTGCGACCCTGGTAAATCCCATACTGGAATAAAAGGGATGCATTATGCCTAAGGCTCCTGCTAATTTCAGGCTGGTCATTTCATTGATCTGAACCCATAGCGTCTAGATTACTATTTAAACAGCCCAACTTTGGCTTAAACCTTTACCCTGAAAAATTAAAAGCTGAAGGTGTGGAATCGTTCTATCACACTGCTTTGCTTGATTTGATCAGTTATTGTTGAAACAATCTCAAACTAAACTTACCAAACTCTTTTTAACAACTAAAATCAAACTGAGTTTTTGTTTCCAAATTATTAATGTATGGATGCTGAACTTAATTGGGTCCTATCACGAAGCTGTATCGTTAAACTTGTATTATGGATTAAATTTCAGGATTCAAGTCCAAAAATCCACATGCTGGATTATGGATTGAATTATCAGTTTGTTTTACCATAATTTGAAAATGAACAAAAACTGAACCTAATGGAGGCTAAAATTTTTATTTAAAATTGAATTAAAAAATAGCCCCTAAACAAATTAATTGACTTGGTTAGATTTTATATTTGGTTTAACCTGATAATGCACACCCTAGTTGAAGGAACTGGGGAAAACCCATTAAATCAATGGTAGATGGGGATTCCACTTAACTTTGCTTACATGACCACCATCATTTATATTCATCACAAGTCTAATCTACCTGTGCATAATACTTTATCAAAAAGAAACATATAAATTATTGCTTATCAACTCATTGTTTTCAGGATTCGGGCTTTCCCTGTTTCAAAGGGGGTCCTCGGACAATACAAAATCTTAGGAAACGGTTTCATTTAAGCCTAACAGAGGAGGTCCGTCATTCTTTTTACTTTCCTTTAATAATTTGTTTTGCTTACTACTTAAGCCTCACTGCATTGTCTTAATACTTTGAACAGCAATGCGTCTCTTTGGTGCTTTCCTTGATCAGTAGCAGCTTAGATGCCTGGCGCACCAGGCAATATGATTATTATCAGCGGGTGCTCAATGGAATTCTATGATGCGGTTCTCATGTGCTTAATCTACCTTCATATTTGCCAATTTCCATTCAGAACAGAGGAAATCTGGCGATGAATACTAGGTCGAAAGTTTTGTAGCTTGATTTGGTTAGTTCATTATCAGGTGCCAGTTTACCTGCAGTGCCTCTTCAGGTTTGATCGCATTGCTGCCATGGATGATACAGTTAGCTTTCTACATATATTGTGAATTCAATGGCGATGAACCTGCAACTGAATTTGTTACTGTACAGTAGAGGTCGGTGGAGCTAGTAAATCTCTGCAGCTGAAGATTTGGGTGCTCGAAACTAGGAAAAAAAAGAAGAAAAAAAGAATATCTGTACAGATGATTCGTGGCTAGATTCTATTAGAGTGCCATGAGAATTGGAAGATCGCTAATATGCTGCTTCCAATTGGCGCTTAATTGACATTTCTGCTTTCTTGTCATTTGTTCCTTCCATTTTTCTCAGATTTTGTATTTTTCTTCGGGAGTTTTTCTTTGTGGCATCCAGTTTTGATGTCAGCATTCCTTTATCGGATTGTGTATAATGATGAATTGAAATGTTTGTTTGTATATGGTGTAATTTAGTTTATACTGTCAGTCTTCCCAACGCTGCCTCCACCTCTATTATTTCTTCTCTATACACTGCCTTTTCCTCTCTTTTTTTACGCTCTCCATTTGCAAGAACTTAGCTATTATTTAGTTGGTAGGATGTTTTGTACTCCGTTTTGGATCATTTATTAGCTATTATTGGCGTTCATGATATGATTTAGCTAAGCGATACGATGAATTTGTTTACATTTTCGTCTGATTTTCCATTCATTTCACAATGATATTTATCTATTGTAGAAAATCACTCCATGTATTTTTTAAGTTTGTCAAGAGTGATCATTTAATTTTGGAGGTGAATCAGAATGAACCACGTCATCCAGTACATAGTTGTGATAAACAGCAAAAAAGTGATGTGGTGCAATCTCATTCGGCTTTAGCAAAAATAATATCTGTATCCGCACAAAATAATTTCACCCTGATCAAAGGTCAAAAACTCTAGGAGCTAGAAAAATGATTATAAATATAATCTTTATCTTTGTTTTCTACTCAAATATTGATTCATTTATTAACTTGTAAATATATAAAAAAAATTAAATTTAATGTAAATAATTTGAAATTTCTAATTGAATGTTTATAATATGAACTTAGTTGATCAAGAAAAAAGGTTAAAAAAAGTGCATAAATTTGCTAACATTTTTTTATGATCTTTTATATTAGAATTAAATTAACCACCCTACCTCGAAAATTATTACATCCGGTGAAAATATCGAGCATATCGGTGTATCGAGTGCGTTGTACTGAGCACGGTACCGAGCACTTTAGTGACATGACGTTTTGTTATTGGTTTCCGGATGCATTCGGTAATTTGACGGAATATTACTCCCGTGCCTCAAGCAACACCCCTAAATACGTATCTTAGCACTTGAAAAAAAAAAGTATCTTTGCACTTAAATTCTGTTTTATTCTAAGTTATATTAATTTTTTTTTTATGCTTTGTATAAACTTGTAACTTTTTTAAAAAAATTTTGTATCAACTTATTGTCACTTATTTTTTAAAGGAGTTATTAATAATTTTGTACTTTTTCAAAAATAAATTGAAAATTATTAAGTACAAAATGAAAAATCTTCGCATGCTATCCAAAGAATATTTCAAACTTTTTTATGTAAAGGAAAATATTCAGGTCAAAGCATAACCTTTTAAAAAGGTTGGAGCATTTTTTTTTTAAATCTTGGCAAATGAAATTTTGAGGGGCAAAATTAAGTAATGAACTTTTTTTTTAATTTAAATTGCTATTTTCACTCATTATCAAATATGAATTTTGTGCGGCCTTAATGCATATTTCGCTTTATTTTTCATAATCTCAAATATTAGCAGAAAAGAATTTGCTAATTATGAAAATAGTCATTATATATCTCTTATCATAACATAAAATTACAATTTAACCTTTTTTTTTTGTTTTGAATATTTAGGTCAAATAAGGCAAACTCAAACACATGATACAAGCAAAATTCAAATCCAAAATATCTTAGTTGATAGACAAAACTTTCAACCAACAGACTTAAAAGAATTGTGTCACTATCTAACTATGAACTTGGTGGATAAAATGAGTTGTCCTATTGTGGCTCTCCAATTCCAAACTATAATATAAATAAAGAGTACCTCTCAATTCATTAGCCAAATCTAACACCCACATGATCACCCACAGTCCCACTCTTGGAAGCTTTCGGAGAGCTCTTTGATGCCATCCCCAATCAGTTACGTTCGTTGGCTATATTTCAATGTGTTGTTAGAAGTCAAACTGATCAGTCTCTCTCTCTCAATTTGATGCCATTCAACTTATAAATGTGGTGGTCAGTAGTTATTAAGGGTGTAAACGAGTTGAGACAAGTCGAGTATCTACTTAATCAAAATGAGCTCGAGCTTATTTAGGAAGTTCAAATTTGACTTGATTGTTAAGCTTGAATTCTTAAATTTAAATTAAAATTTCCAAAATTTTAATTTATTTTACATTTAATATACAAATAAAATAATGGGAGTATATATAAATAGTTTAAAAATTTTAAATACACTAAGCAATTTTAAATACTTTAAATTTAAAGTAAGAATGGACAACAAAGTGCATCATCACAATATTATGGAGTTCTCCTTAAAAAAATCAAGAATATTTTAAGGCTGATTTATTTGATAACACTTACACAGTACCTTCTTACATTATAAACCCCCCCTCCAACACAACATCAACTTCACTCAAATACTGACAGTTTAACCCATCATGCTCATATTATTCTATACGTTCTTATTGATGCCTCTCATGATGTTATAATATATGAGTTGCGATAATTTATCAACGAGAAGCTTTCTTTGATGGAAAAAAAGTTAACTTCTCTCTCATGTAACTTACAAGCATCTTCAAATCATATTTCATTAGGGTTTAAATTGCCAACAATTGATTCATATGATAAGAATTTTGACTTTTTCTTGCATATTGACAATTATAGAATCATTATACATATTCAACAAGCTCTTACTATAGTCCTATACCTAGTCTTCTCCAAAACTTCTAATGAACAAGCTTGCTCCTTGTTCTACTCTCTCTATTAGAACAATTCGAATTGTTATTAATCTGATAAACCTTTTTGCTAGTAACTTGTTGCCCATTAGAAGATCATCAAGGACTCTTTCCATCTTTCTAGAATTTCTTAAAATAAGGGAGAGACTCTTAAGGAGTACTTCCAAAGATTCTCTTCTAAAAAACATCAAACCTTTGGAGTGGATTTTGAGTTACTATGATATACATTTTCTTGGAGGCTTTTGCCTCGAACCATCCTACTCATTGAAATAAGTGATAATCCACATTACATTGATCTTATTTATTTGGTATAAGTACATATACCAAAGAATGATACCATGAGCATTCATTAAATCGAATTTGAACAATCCTCAAGCAAATAGAAGAATTCATAATAAAATACTAATCGGTTTACTCGACGAAAAGATTAGGACCAATCAACGGATGAAACATAATTTTCTCACCAAATTCAACAAATAATACCTTATTAAACACATATAGGGCTAACTTTTTTATGGAGACCCAAAATTTTAAACAACTAAATTGACCAAAATATTTTAAAAAAATTCAAATGATGGAGATTAGTCTTAATAATATTACTTCTACAAGAGAACATTCAACAGAAAATATTTTTCATTAAGGAAGAGATTGAACGTCTAATTCACTATGGACATCTCACCTATTATTTATTAGATTTTGTAGATCATTAGCCTCAAATTAGAGGAGCCCGGAAGAGTTAAGGCAAGAAAAATATTAAAATTATTTAATATGAGTGCCAATACATTAGAAGATTTTATACTTATAAGAACTTAAAAAAGTTGAACATGTTAATATTTCAAAGAGAATTTATATTGGTTTCTATTGGAGATAAAAATGTATCTTTCAAGTAAATATCTATTCAAATTATTAATTAAAATTTTCTTTTATAAATAACATTATATTTAATAAAATTTATAGAAGAGATGCCCATAGTTTTGATGGGAAGTTGTTAGCGCACATGATTCTCTTTAGAATATCCCCAAGAGGACAAGTGGTAGATAGAGTCTCCACTCACAAAACCTGGAAGGCATGCCATGAGGTTGTATCGATGATAACTTGTAGTAGGCATGATCCTCCTCACCAAAATGACTTCACAAGCTCAAGTAATTGATAACATCCAAGAAACAATTAAAGCCTTATTTAATATTTATCTCTCCAGTTCTCCAAAAGTCCAAAAAGGTTGATATGATAAAGCTTTATTTTTTCATTTTTTCCCCCAAACAGAGAACGGATTAAGGAAATTAAGGAAGAAAGAGAGGAGAGAAAATCAAAACCGGATTTTGGTCAATTTCTGGCCATTTTAGTCCATCAACCTAGTTGGAAAATTTATTTGTCTGGAGGTAAGTCACATTATGTCTATATCAATTTTTAAAAATGTGCAATTTTTTGTGAATTCTTCTATTAAATATTTGTTTTGGTTAGCCAAAAATGTAGATAACTTTGTATATGTAAAACTTTAACTGCGAAACTTTTTATATGTTATAGAGTAGAGTATAAATCTCACGAGTAAAGTAGATAACTTTTTACTTATAAATACTAGTTTTTTTACTATAATTACAATAAATACCCTTCTCAATAAAAATAAATTTTTGTGGAGATCCAATCACTTAATTAAAAAAATAAATGAAATATTGTTTGGATAAAATGCTTTAAATTATTAGAATATAAATACAATATATTTTCTAAAGCTTCTCTTTTATATTTATGCTATTCAGAGCATATGCATTGCCTAGTGCTCAGTCGAGCATGAAAAGATAAAGGACGTATTAAGCCTTTCAACCTGAATATCATCTAAACTCCTATAGTCTATCACCCATTTAAAATCTTAGAAGTGTAAGTAAAGTATGTACTATTAAAACCTCATCAATACAATTATCTCTATAAATTTGGTATATGTCAAATACTAAGCCTATGCTTTCATCATACCAATATAATATACCTAATTGTGCCTGTTTTTTATTCATAGGCTATACATTACACCCGATATTAACTACACATATAACCACTATGTGCATTAAATAAAGACTTGATACATTAAAAAATTATTAAATTATGATAAAGAAAATTCATTAGTACTCCACATTTCATTTTCACCATTAATTCAAAATTAGAGAATTTAACCATACATGAAAAATAAGTGAAGTAAACTCTTTTTTATTAATTGCATAAAAAAGAAAGTACAAAAGAAAATATATGACTAGATGAGTTTAATAAACTCCTCTACACTCCTCATTGAACATACATAATTGCCTCCACAAATATTGACCAAACACTCTTATTAAGTGGATATAGTGCTCCCTTAATTTCTTTAATTGTCACTCCTAAGGAAATTATAGAGAAGCGCTATCAAGAATGAAATTAACTAAATGACTGAACTCCTTTACTAATATTATGAATGAACTATTCATAGCATATGCATTACCTATTGCTCCATCTGAAGATCTTTATTACCATTTATAAAGAAATTCATTTGTCATGATGAAGTTAGACCTGTCTGACATTCAATATGTTAGCTATATATATTAAATCATGCGGGTAAAAGAGCTTCTCAAGCTTTGACGAAGTGCAGCTTCACAAGCCTAAACCGGTGGAGAAAAAAGCAAGCAGAGGAAGGAGTTTGCTGGGAAGAGGATGTCCAGTTTCAGTTGCGTGGGACGAGTCGAAGGAGCACAGAAGCCGCTTGTGTGGTTAGGGGTTGATGCAGATTTCGCAGGAAAGCAGTGCTCAGGCTGGACAAAACAGACGGAGTGAGGTTTTGTGTCCTACGAAGTGGTATTTTTGATTTAATGTTTGTGTTTGAGTGATATAAATGAAATGTTTAAATTTGAGATGTTAAATATACAATATAAATGTTATATAGTGGTATGTCTGTAAATCCAAAAAAAAACGTCCCTGACTCCCGCACAGAATAATTTCCCCTTAGGACAGTTGGACAAAGGCACACAGCACAGATGACACCTAGGAGATTCCCTCAAACAAATAAAAGAGAAACGGAGGACTAAGGACGAAGCAAGAATCCAACCCCTCTCGGCCTGCAAAGAGACGAAGCGAGGCTGACCTTTCATCTCCATCTCCATGTGCGTCGGGTGAAGCTCCAACATTAACCCTAAAACCGTATCTCTCTTATTGACTCCCACTTATCTGCCTTGCGGGCCTCTCCAATGCTGGATCCCGGCGGGAACCGCCGGTCCACAGCTTCGTCCGGCCGGAGAAGCTCCGGATTCCGTGGCGCGTGGTGCTGCTCCTTCGCTGCCGCCCCCCAGAGCCCTGATTGTCGCCATTCAGCTCGAAATCCTTATAAGCAGCCGGCGGCGGCAACAGTGGCGGCCCCGAAGGCCCCTTCCTGCACTAACTCCTTACACAGTTCTCCTTCCCCGAGCAGTAAGCTCGGCCTAGGCATCATCGATCCACGCCGGATCCTTTCCCCTGGACGGGTCTCTCCCATCGACTCCTATGTGCCGCTCGTCCAGCTTCCTGAAAAGGCCAGTTCCTTCGTTTCTACTGAAGAGCACGAGGTCCCTTACCCGTCGCTTCCTGGCGGCGATATCCCGAGTTCCGCTGCGAAGGTGGATTCCGGTGCGTGCGACAGGGAGAAGGGCTTGGATTTAAGGTTCAAGGTGACTGGCAGGGACGGCAGGAGCCTGATGATTGAGATGGATTCCGAGGTTCTCTGCGCTAACAGCTCATATTTTGCTGGAATGGTTTTGAGGTCCCGCCGGAAGGTGTCCGATGCTCTCAAAGATTGTTGGGAGATCGAGGTCGATGGAGTGGAGGATTTGGACGTTTTCAGGGACACAATCGAGATGATGTACGATAGGAACGAGATGAAGTGGCTCGTGAAAGCGGGCGTGTCACGAGCAATTGATGTGCTCGAGGTGAGATTGCTGCTTCTTGTTGTTAGATGTAAGTTACGTGACATTTGAACATTTGATATTTGCTTTATAGGTTTTTGACTGCAGGAATAAGATTCCATTGATGTTTTAGCAATTTAGGGTTCTTGGGTAGTTTGATGAGGACCAAAGTTGTTACTGAAGAGAGTTTGATTTTCAGTAGTTGTTGGAAATTAGTTTCTTTACGGAATATTATATCTATGATTTGATTTTAAGCATACATGATAGCAATATTTGTAGGCAAACCCCAACATTTGTTTAGTAGAATCTGTTTTGACCTGTCAGCATAAGAAAACTTGTAGAATAGCAATGCATGTGCTGGAGGACTGCTTGCCTGGTTAATTGATCCGTTGTAGTCCCTTTCTCCTTTGCATTGTGTTCTCTTGTATGATATTTATGACAGAGGAAAAAAGATGCGCTTATAAGACGCGTCCATAGAATCGAATGTAAAAGGATTAGGAAATAAAATAAGTGGACTATTGGCAAAATTATATCAACATCTCATATCGCACTTACGAAGAATGAAGTGGAGGAAGATCAACAAATTTGACTGTTACTTGTCAGAATAACAATGCTGTTGATGCTCTGATATTACATGGAGGATAAGGAAAACTTTATTTTTTTCAAAGTGCTGTCTATTAGCCTAAGGGATGAGTGAAGTGTTGGACTCAGAATAAAGACATATTATTAGGCATTGCGTGTTCAAATTTACGGTGCAATGCTACATGAGCTACTACTCGGTGTCCTTGATTATTAAGATGGTGACAATTGTTGGGATGTATGCTTAATATTGTTGATGATTAGTGTTAGAATCGGCCCATAGATAAAGCACTATTCCCTTATTCTGCAGATGACATATTTGTTCATATAAATCAACATCAAATTCCCTTATGGTTTTATTAGATGAAAATTTTCATCAATTGCAGGTAAAGATACATGCACACTTGTACTTGGCTCTTAATGTGATTGTAGAATGGGTGGGACTCCTTTTGTTTGTTTTGGTGGAACTATGTAATATCTTTTCAAAACAAAATATGAATGATGTCATTTTGCTGCATGAATGCCATTCCCTTCGTTCATTTTTGGATTTACTAAAACTATTCTTGTTTCTTTAAACTTAAAAAACAGTGGACATGCAGACTACTGAAAAATAGGATGAACTGACAAGTGTCATGATGATTGCACTATGAAAGGTTGTTAAATCAGATTTTTTCAACAATGAAAGTAGAAACATTTTTCAATGATGTTTGCTTCTCTATCCTTTTTTTTCCACTTAGTTTTTTGAGTTATCATCGTCATCATCATCATTTGATCTTATGCCAACTATTTGGGAGGATTGAGTTAAATTTCTTAGAGGGATTTCAGTTGTATTGATTATTCTGCTGCTATCACTCTGGATGACAACATGCTTCCTTTATTTCACATGCATTATGACCTCTTTCAGTTCTACTTTTATTACCGCCCAAAAACTTAATGCTATTATGCTATTACTATAAGCATCTTGCCGTTACAACTTGCTGCAGCATATTTTGAGCCTCATTGCACCATCATACATAATGCAGTATTTTTGTGTATTTGAAAAGGATTATTTACTTAATAATACTATTTGTTAACATTGTTATTGCTTTCCTTGTACCAGAGGCTTCCTTTGAGCTGTAATAAATTGCATCTAATTCTAAGCCACGTTATTCTTAAGGAACTAGATATAATTATACTAAATTTTTTGCAATTGATGCCAACCAAGGCATTTGTTTCTCCGGCCTTACATTTTACCTTCTTTCTGCTTTCCAACTGTCTTTTGGTTAAACATTGTTATTGCATTGCACGCTGTGTTGTTACTATAACTGCGGGAAGATTATGGGGTTATAACCTATTGACATTGACGGATCAAATTTATTGGATGATTTATATGTTTACTAGCATTCTCTGTGCAGGGCAGTTTTTTTTGTGGAATTTGAATTATTAAGGAGGCTAAAATAAACGTCTGTTGTGGATTTTGATGTTCATTAGAGAACCACCACTTGAACTACCACTGTTTCATAATGGCTGAAATGTGCAAATTCAGCTTGCATTTATTGAAAATATGGGTTTTGACTATTTTTTAAAAAGGGATTTTTATTTGTATGCCACTCTAATAATATGATTTTACTGGTATACTGCCCTAATTTTTAACCTTACTGGAATGCTATCCTAACTTAGAACTGATTTTAAATATGTCGATCAGCTTTTAATTATAGTAATTTTGCATTGTAAGGTATAACTAATCCTATACTTCAGTCTCTTGGTATGAAGCTCAGGACTCACGCGACAAAATTTAGTGGAGCTTGTCAATTTTGTGATTAGGCTGTGTTTTTTGCTTGAAGTCTTATGTTGGTCTAACAATTCAACTCTATTGTGCATGTGTGGAATTTGACCTTTGTGAATTATACCTTATCCGTCTGAACTTGTGGGGTGAGTCATTTTTATAATGGTTTTTGAAGAATTAACATACTAATCTCTCGAGTTTAACAACTAATTAGGATAATATTTTTGTTAAGAGTTAATCAAATGGGGTGTTATACCGTTTACTTTAAATTTTTGGGTGGTATACTTGTAAATTCATGTGTTCATGTACACCAACAAAATCTCTGTTATGCATTGACTTTTTCTTGGATTTTTTTTTTGTCAAAGCTCAGGTCCAACTCTTCTATTTTCAGTTTAAAATAGTTACAAGTCGGTCGACTTCATTATCTGGAGTTGGCTGAAAAAGTATGCATTACTTGATAAGAGAACATTTGTCATGTTTGGTTGATTTTCAAACTGTAGTCATATTTTTTATTTGGTCATTATTTCTTCATTACTTTCCATAAATTTTTATGCGAAGAAGTTGCTTTCTACAGTAGCTTTAAAAAAAGCAATTTTTTTCACAGCAATTTACAATCATTTTTATAAAAAGTTACAACCATTCCAAACAAACCCTTATTCTTGATTTGGTAGTCCATTGTTTGGGCTACTATCTGCATGTTCTTAGAGCTAAAAACAATCTCTGCTTAATTTGATCATTCTCACGGCCACCTTGTTATGCATGGATTAGGGGCAAGAAAATGACCTGTACTTGTAAAATTTCTTTCCGAAATTTCATCGATATCTGCTTTTCAGTAGTTTTCTTTATTGATTAGTCGAACCCCACAGTACTTCACTTCATCCATTTTTTTTCTCAGTATCCACGTCTTCTTCAGTATGATGAAGACAACCAAGAGAGACTGTTGTATGATCATGACATAACTCGCAGTTTGATGCCATGGTTCTTACCTTAAAAAACTTGCAAGCTTGAATAAATTTACTTTTTCGATTAGTTGTAACATTCCAATGCTTTCTTTTGTATCCTAAACTTGAAAGCCTTGCTACAGGTATCAGCTTCAGTCATGTTTGACAGAGGCACCAGGTCCTGCTTGAAATACTTAGAAGCAGTTCCATGGAGCGAGCATGAGGAGGAGAAGTTGAAAAGTCTATTCTCGAGATGCACTTTTGATGCTTCTGTTACTGAAGAAGTTCTAGCAAGGTTACACTCAGTTGGTTCCAGTGGCTCTGAAGAACTAGCTGTGCAGCTGATAAGATCTGTGACCAATGGTATTAATGGTAATGCGAGGAAGGAGCTGCAGGCTTTAGTGAATGGTCTCTTGTCCAAGAGCTCAGTCTATTCTAAAGAGCTTGCTGGTCTTAACAAGGATAGCCTGTACGGCATATGCGGAACCTGTGTAAACTCACTAATGGAACTTTTTAAAGAAGCATCTAGTTCTCTTCGTCCTGAACCAGTATTGTTGACAAAAGAACAGAGGCCGCTAGTTGAGCGAGTCTCCAAACAAGTTGAAAACCTCAACTGGTTGCTTGACATTCTCATAGAAAAGCAGATGGCTGTGGATTTTGTCTACTTGTGGGCAGCCCAAGATGAGCTTGCCAGGCTTCATGAAAGGACATCCTCAATGATAAGGTATGAGCTAAGCAGGATCTCTGCAAGTGTGTTCATGGCAATGGGAAGAGGAAATGTTCAGTGCCGTGCGGATGTTCGGCACTCCGTTCTTCGCAAATGGTTCAGGCCATTGCTACTGGACTTTGGATGGATACAAAGGTGTCCGAAGGGGCTTGACATGAGGATGTTGGAGGAAGGTCTGGGCCAGGTTATCCTCACTCTTCCTCTGAAGCAACAGCATACCCTCTTTGTTGAGTGGTTCCAGTTTTTTGGCTCACAGGGGAGCGAGTGCCCTAATCTGAGCAAAGCCTTCCAGGTTTGGTGGCGAAGATCATTTGTTAGAGGTGCGGGGACACACAGCTAGTTCCAACTGTGTCCTATCTTTGCTGTTTAGGTATTGTGCTCTTATGAATGTAATGTCTTAGTAGGTAGTCTTTGTTGTTAGAAGAAGAAAGGGAATCAATTAAGTAATGCAATTAAATGCGCTTCCCCATTCCATTTTAAACCAAACTCACCACTTCTTTTCAGTGCCTTGAGATTCTATATTGAGAGAGCTGGAGCCTCCACTTGATGTTCTGAATTAAAGAACGAACTCAGCTCATCTTGGCATGTTGGTTGAGAGTTTAGGCTACCAATTAAGAGGTCTTGGGTTCGAGTCTTTGTATATGCGTTGTGTGTGTGAGTTTGTCTTAATTGGCCTAAATGTCCCAAAAAAAATTTAAATAACAGCACAACAGCACTCGGCCTTTTCTTGTTGTCGATATGAAGGCCAATTGATCTTTTTTTTTTTATTAGATTTAAACGAGAATTTGATTTTTAACATAACACAATGGAGAAAAAGAATTCAGGTAGCTAACCCCACGTAGTGAGACAAAGGCTTGTTGTTGTACATAAAGGCCAATTAAGACAAACTCACACAAACATAAGATTTTTTTTATTGAGAGTCAAAACTCCTAACCAACATATTAAGATGAGCCACTGCTTTGATGAGTGTTTTCTTATTATTACTTTTACTGCAAGCATCATATTTTTAGAAAATTGCTTCATCAATCTGTAAGGTTTCTTCCTGTACTGCGTTTGGTTCTGAAAAGAAGCTAGGCATGGCAATATGGTATTGCTTCCAAACTATGATCTCCTATGGTGGCCCAGCATTACATGCCAATGACTGAGGTTGGCCCAACTCTGCAGCATCTTAATTTTTATTGGCAGAAACAGCTACTTGGGCAGAGGCCTACCACTTTTTAAAGTAGTTTCCTTGCCCGAATAAGATGAATGGGCATTTTCCTACCAGCTAAACGCCTGAAAGTTTTACATGGATATGTGTGCCTAGTTTATTATCAGAAAGCAGCAGCCTTGTCTTTGTGGAGCCAATAAAACGCTTGGTGGAGGCCTGTTGTTGGGAGAAAAATCCCCTACTCCTAATTTGTGCTTTAGCTTGCGCTAATACCCGCTAATAATTAATTTATTATAGATGAGTTTGCTAACCGGTTATGCTACGAGAACTGGCTACATCTATGCACTTAACTTTGTCAACGAAAAAAAAAAAAAATTCAAGGATTATGAAAAAATTATTCATTGTGAACACCAGATGACATCCAGAGATCAATCAGAATGTGTCATGTCATTTATTTGCTCGGTATCGGTGCTCGGTACCGCTATGTTCCAGGTGATGTAGCGTATTTTGATTGATCTCCAGACTGTCCGGTGTCCGCACATAATAATTTATGAGGATTATGAATGTAAATTTATCTCTAAGTAATGCTAACAACTTATTGACAAGAATGAATAGTAATAACCAAATATGCGGGCCTAGATAAGTCAATTAGATAAGCAAATTCTTCAGGGATCGAGACACACATGTTAGAAGTTACTAGCTCAGCTTGAGTGGGTCACTCACCCTCAACATCACTAACATTTAGAATGGCTTTTTCTTGGAGTCGCTCTCTCTTACGATCACTTGCCCTCATGGTAACTCCTAGTTAGAAGAGGCAGTCTCCTTAGACAAAGGAGCCACTCATCACAATTTGAGGGGTCATTTGCTCCAGTCACTCGAATCACTCACCCTATCTTAAGAGAGACACTCACATGGTTAATATGATAAATCCATCTATGCTATCTAAAGCCGATATTACTCGATTGGAAATCTCCCCCAGTTACTTGCTTTATATACGTGCCTTTGTTGGAATTCTGATTGTTATCTATGTCTTTAAGACTTATGTATATATATATATATATATATATATATATATATATATATATATATCTTATCCCTTAGTTCTCAAAACCTTATAAATATAATCAAAGGACCATTTCTAGGATGTAGACATACAGAAACTAATTTTGATGTTTGGTAGTAAATAAAAAAATCCTAAAAACTTTTCACTCTAAAATTTTGTGGCCATCTCTCTCTCCTTTCTTTTCTTCTCTCTCTCTCTCTCTCTCTCTCTCTCTCTCTCTCTCTCTCTCTCTCTCTCTCTACTTCCTGATCTATGATAACCTCACAATTTTGTGAAAGTGCATGAATGTCACCGAAAATCTTCTAGAATAGCCCTAGGCTTTAAGCGTAAATTAAGCAAAAAGAAGTTAAACGAAAAATGATCAAATACTACAACTTAGAAGTCAAATAGAAAGTCATTCGCACTAGTGACTTAGTTTAACAAATGGTAGATGCTACAGCTTGACAATCGACACTCGACAAATTATGTTCAACTTGTGAGGGGCCTTATATCATTAGGAATGAAGTTGGCCCTAAATGTTATTAACTTTAGACATATGCTAGAAAGGAGATGCCAAGAATGTGGAGCAAAAAGGCAAAGATTTTCTATCCATGAGAATGGAGCCATGCTTTAGCAAATGTTAAAATTTTTACCTTGTAATGCACATGAATTGATAAAAATCAAAAGGTTAAAAGAAAGAATATACCATTTAAAAAAAACGGAGTTCAATAGAATTTTTCTCATAAATTTAATGTGAAGATAGATGAGTTAACTCTTCATGATCAATAACAGAACCAAAGATAGAGTGGTAAAATTAAAAATAATCTAAATTAATTTAAGTTAGAAGTTTATCTTCTCAACTAATATAAGTAATCGAAAGTTTGTAAATAAGAATAATATGCAAATGGAAAAAAAACTTTATTAATCCGGTTATTTTGGTTATATATCTTATATTACACTTGATATTTTGTTTTATCACTTCAAAATCTATCATTGAAAACTGTCGGTGCTAGGTTTTAAGCCCTGGATGAGAAATATGGAGGGTTGTGTTAGGTAGTTGACAACCAATATAAAATTTATCGAATAATCATGACATAAACCCTTTAAAAATTATGTTAATGTGAGGGTGTCCCTTGGAAGCGACATGATGTATGGCTAGAATACATCGACTAGTGTGCAAGGGCCGCTACACCGGCGCCCGAGTACAATGTTAAATGTGCAAGGGTTCCTACATCAAGGAAAGATGTAGGAAAAGAAGTTAATCCATGAAATTAAAATTAAGATAAAAACTTGGATTATAGGCTCATTTATATAAAAATTAATGGAATTAATAGATATAATGATTCATATGAAGATAAATATTATGTGCATTCAGAAAACTAAATGGATTGGAGAGAAAGCTAAGGAGATTGATAGTTTAGGATATAAACTATAGTATTTGGATAGGAGTCGTACTAAAAATGATGTAGGTGTAATTTTAGATAAGAGTTTGAAGGATAATAATATAAAAATTAACAGACTTGGATATACAATTATAGCTTTAAAAATTATTGTTGATACTAAGATTTTTAATATTATAAGTACTTATGCTTCTCAAGTATATTTGAATATGAGTTCAAAATTAAAATTTTGGAATGACTTAGAAGAATTAATACAAAAGATACCACTTGAAGAAAGAATTTTTATTAGGAGGAGATTTAAATGTTCATGTTGGTAGAGAGATAAATGATTTTAAAAACATTCATGGTGGTCATGGGTTTGAAATAATAAATGAAAGTCGTAAGGTTATATTAGATTTTTTTTTAGCTTATGATTTTTTAATAGTTAATATATTATTTAAGAAAAGAAATGAGCATCTTATCACTTATAAAAATAAATATGATAAAATATAGATTGATTCTTTTCTAATAAGAAAATTAGATCATTTAGATTACAAATATTGTAAAGTTATTCCGAGTAAAAATTTATATACCCAACATCGATTATTAGTTTTGGACATTAAGATAAGGGGGCAGAAAATAAAAAATAAAGTAAAATGATATTCTTGGATTAGATGGGGGCATTTAAAAAATATTAATAAAAGTATTTTTGAGAGTAAGATTTTAGATCTTAAGATTTTGTCTGTGCACGAGGATGCTAATATTATGTGAGAAAAAGTGGCTAGTGATATTAAGAATATTGTAAAAGATGTGCTTGAAATTTTGAAGAAAAAGCTCATAATAGTAAAAATAGTTAGTGGTGGAATTCAAATGTGCAAGAAAAGATAAAAAATAAGATGATTTGTTATAAAAATTAGTTTATATGTAAAACTTCTTATAACTGGAAAAGCTATAAAGAGGTTCGTAAGGAATCTAAGAAAGTTATTTATGATGCAAAGAGCTTAGCTTTTAATGATTTATATAATAGAATAAATACTAAAGAGGGATGAGATATTTTGCTAAACTTTTTAATGAAGAATGTGAAAATACGATTTACTTTAGCAACTTTAGCATCCTAAATGAAAATAAAGATTTTTTTGTTTGTCGGCATATTAGTAAAACCGAAGTTAGAGAGGCTTTAAAGAAAATGAAGTGTGGAAAAGCTATTGGACCTGATGATATTCCAATAGAGATGTGGAAATGCTTAGGAGATGAAGGAATTTATTGGCTTACTAAACATTTTAATATTGTTTTGAAGACTAAAAAGATGTCAGATGAGTGGATAATGAGTGTGTTAATTTCTATTTTTAAGAATAAAGGTGATGCACATGAGTGTGTGAATTATAGAGGAATTAAGTTAACGTGTCATACTTTAAAATTATGGGAGTGAGTTATAGAGCGTAGGTTACAGATTGATACTAATGTTTCTCAAAATCAATTTGGATTCATGCCGGGTAGGTCTACTATAGAACACAACAGGAAATTTATCAATTACAGATGGTCTGGACCGTCGCACTACAGGAAAACACACGATTACCGTCGGATGCTCCGGTGGATTTTTTGTCGTCGGAAAGTACGGCTTTCGTACCAGTGCATTTTGTGACTGAAAAACAACGGCGTTATTTCCGGTAGAATGGTCGTCGATAATTTTTTGACGCCCAATACGTCGGGGTTAACATCAGAAAATACAAGCATTTCATTCTGAGAGGCAGATTTTACGGCGGAAATAGCCCGGCGCATTTACTAGCGGATAATACGAGGGTCATTTTAAATTCAACAACTTGTAACCAATGCAAAAGACGCCGAAAAAAGTTTTAGCATACAAGACGCCGGAAATTCCACTGGCGAAAGCCCTATTTCCGAACCCGAGCCCGTCTGGTTGCTCATTTGCTTCCTCCATTTCTCGCATCTCCGCTCTTCTCTCGCTGCCCCAGCATTGCCCCACCCTAGATCGCCATCGTCGAGGCTTCTGGACGTTCACGCGACGTCGCTGACGATCACCGCCTTAGTCGCCGGCGAAAGGAGACTTGTTTGGTAAAATTCGGCCATGAGTTTCTGAAGTTTGCCGCCTCCCGATTTCGTCGATTGTAAGATTTTTCTTCATGTAATTTGTTATTAGACATTTGCTAGAGGATGTGCCTTGGTGTTTGCTTTTGGTTAAGATGTTTTTTTTGTTGATAAACAAAGAGCGAATGTTTCTCAAAATCAATTTGGATTCATACCGAGTAGGTCTATTATGGAAGCCATACATTTGTTGAGAGGTTTGATGGAGAAATATAGAGAGAATAAGGAGGATCTACATATGATATTAATTGATTTAGAGAAAGCATATGATAAAGTTCAAAGAGGAGTGCTATCGAGAGTTCTTGCAAAAAAAAAAAGAGAGTTAATAGCGCTTATATTCAAATCATTAAAAATATGTATGCATGAGCTATTACTTGTGTCAAAACACAAGGTGGTTTCTCCAAGTAGTTTTCTATTTCGGTTGGATTACATCAAGGATAAGCCTTAAGTCATCTTTTTTACTTTAGTCATATATGTTCTCACTAGACATTTACAAATGGATATACGTTGGTATTGAAAGTTCGTTAGGGATGTTAGGCCCCTTATGAACTAGCCCAAGGCTAATTAAGAAAGAGGTGAATTTGTATTTAAATATCTTTAAAACAAAGCATAAATCTAAAACCAAGTTCACCACAAAGAAAACACAATGCGGAAATTAAATACGAAAATAATAACGGAAAGAACACACCAGATTTATAGTGGTTCGATCAAACCTTGACCTACGTCCACTCCTCTGAGACACCCTCCGAGTATTGCACTAAATTAAATGTCTCTCCTTTAGCCCCCACAGTTAGGCAGAGAAGCCCTTATAAAATCACTTCCACCTTACCCGGTGCGGCAGAGTCGCCGGGTTCTTTGACACCAAAGAGATCTTCTTCTTCTGTGAACTTCCCTCAAGACAAGCCTTGAATCCAACGGTACTAAGGTGCAAGCTTGCTGGAGCAATCGTGTAGAATCCCCCTCCACAGTCCCTTGAGTCCCCCCTCACAGGATCTTCTCCCTCTATCAAACTTCACCCTTTCCTCACTCCCTTTCAAGCTCTCTCTTCAAGTTCTCCCAAAAGAACAAAGCTATTATGGCTGCCAAAGACACTTAAAAAAGTGTCTTGTCAAAAGCTTAAATAGAATATCTCAAAATGAGCTCATTAATGCAACTTGCCAACTTTATCGTCCAGGCCGATATGAATATCATCCTGGCCGATAAGTACAAAATAAGCTCAATCAGCCAGGACAATTTGGGACGATCAGAAGAAAATTGGATACATCGTCCAGGCCAATACAATTTTGTTCTGGACAATTAGTTCAAATCTGAGGACAATCCTCCTGATCATCGCCCTGAATAGAGTCTGACCGATGTCAATCGTCCAGGACATCATCTTGGCCGATCTTGCGATCGACCCAACTGATATGATTGTATCAATTAGCCTTAATTACTTTCTATAATTACCTTAATTTAGGTATAATTATGCTGCATCATCCAGGTCGATGTTTATATCATCCTGAATGATATCCTAAAAATAAAGAATACCTAAATTGATCATGGCGGCTGATTTTTTCTTAATTGAGCCTATCATCCTGGATGATACAAGGATCGTCTAGGCCGATATAAATATCGTCCTGGATGATGTTATCAAAAATAGTAAACTCTAGGGAACATACATAAAATCTTCCAAGGTGTGTGTGTGCAAAGTTACATAGCATCAAGTGCCACACAAATTATAATAGACTCAAGAAAGGAAAAAGGTACAAGCTGACTCAGACCTAGTTTACCCAATCTTGAGCTGGTTCCAAATTGTAGTCTAATCTTGTGGACCTAAAATATCAGTAGATAAGGCAGTCGTAGAGAAATAAGAGTATTTTATATCATCAAAATCATAATCCATGAAAATAGATCCACAACAGGTATATGCTTTTTGCTGATGATATTCTTCTTGTTGATAAGACTAGAGATTGAGTTGAAGGTAAACTTGAATTATGGAGGTCAACCTTAGAGTCTAAAGGTTTTCTCTCTAATCTTTACTAACACTGGAGCTATTACAACCTTTTCACATACGTATATGCTCATTTTGTATACTATCTCTAAGGATCAAGCCACTCATCCACCTAAGAATCCTCATCTCTACAACACTTAACTTTGTATTATGCTTCCCTTTTAATAGCCAACATTCAGCACCATAAAGCATTGCAGGTTTCACCGCCATCTTATAAAATTTTCTCTTAAGTTTGAGGAAGACTTTTTTACCGC
This sequence comes from Dendrobium huoshanense, assembly GCA_016618105.1. NCBI lineage: Eukaryota > Viridiplantae > Streptophyta > Magnoliopsida > Asparagales > Orchidaceae > Dendrobium > Dendrobium huoshanense. Next base: position 22,835,695 of record CM028346.1, on the reverse strand, counting down.
ACAACAAGCTCAATGCATTCCTCCACTTCAACCATCCAACTTGAATTCTACTGTTAATGTCTCCATCAATTTCAGCATCACTTGAATTCTTCTGTTTAATATGATATCTCTATATATTCAGTTTTAGATATACTCAAGCAAAAACCTTTATACTCTAAAGTTGACCTCCATAATTTGAGTTTACCTTCAAGTCTCTCTCACTAGGTTTATATGATGAGAATATAAGATTAAGAAAGTGAGAGAGGGAATAAGATAGAAGAAGGGAGACAGAGAGAGAAAGCTAGAGAGAAGAAATAGTTAATATATAAATGTCACATAAATTATTATAATCCATTACTTATCTGATATTATATGTAGGTTATGGATATTAGAAATCAAAGAATTTGGATGTATAACAGATTGGTGCAAGGATGAAAGATATTAATAGATGAATTCATTAATGGGGTGAACATTTTCATTCAGCAAGCGAAACAACTACCCAGCTTCATATCAGATGAAATGTTTCAATGTCCATGTTATAAACATAAAAATATAGTGCACCTAAGACCAGATGATGTAACTGTTGATTTGTATCACAGAGGATTCATGCCACGGTATTGGTATTGAACTTCTCATGGTGAATATGAGCCATATTTTGATTCTCAATGCAGCCCTTCTACAAGTACTAATGTAGCTGAGGTTGAAAATATCCGACTAAATCTTGAGGAATTAGTTTATGATGCAACTGGAATACAATATAAATAAAATATATAAGAGTTATCGAATAAGGAGGCACAAAATTTTTATGATTTATTGCATGCTGTCCAACAACCAATATGAAAAGGGTGCACCACTCGCTCAGATTTATCTGTTGCTATAAAGATGTTAAGTATCAAGGCAAAATATAATGTTGCTCGTGAATGTTTTAATCAATTCATTGGGCTGCTTAAGAAAACCAATCTGATAGATAATATAATTCTTACAAATCTATGTCGGATAAAGAAGTTAGTTTTCAAACTTGGTTTGACATACACAAAGATAGATTATTGTGTCAATGGATGCATGTTATACTTTAAAGAAGATTTCTCAGAGATTGCATGCCGTCATTGTAATGTACCTAGGTTTAAACCAAAATATGGAAATAGAAGGAAGCAGAAAGATGTTCCTGTCAGTAGGATATTTTACTTACTAATAATTCCTAGACTACAATGACTATATGCATCCATGAGATCTGCTGCACATATGAGATGGTATAATGATCACATTCTACAAGAAGGTGTTATTACGCATTCATCAGAAGCAGAGGCTTGGAGACACTTTGATTGTATACATCCCATATTCATGTCAGAATCAAGAAATATAAGATTAGGTTTATGCGTAGATCATTTTACTCCATTCAGTCAGTCTTCTACACCTTACTCATGTTGGCCCGTGATACTCACTCCTTATAATCTTCCTCTAGAGTTGTGTATGACTACTCCTTATATGTTTCTGACACTTATCATTCCAGGGCCACATAATCCAAAAGTGAAGATTGACGTATTCATACAATCGTTAATTAATGATTTAAGTTTATTATGAGAAGAGGGAGTGAGTACATGTGATATCTCCACTAAACAGAACTTCACACTGAGAGCAGCATTACTTTAGATAATTGGTGACTTTTCTGTTATGATAAGATCTCAGGTTGGAATACTTCAGGAAAGTTAGCTTATCCATATTGTATGGAACATATAAAATCATTCACTTTAAAGTATGGTAGGAAGAATACTTGGTTCGATTGTCATCGCATATTTTTACCTCCAAGTTATCATTTCAGGCAAAATAAAGACGCCTTTACTAAAAATAAAATTGTGATGTTCCAACATTAGCTGAGTTCAGATTGCTATGATATGGTGTCAACTATAATTGAACCAAGAAAAATATTTTTTGGTTGTTGCTATATTGGAGAACAAACCTGATTAGATATAATTTGGATGTTATGCATATAGAGAAAAATATTTTTAATAATATTTTCAATACAGTTTTGGACATCAAAGATAAATCTAAAGATAATATAAAAGCAAGGATGAACTTAATGGAAATTTGTATGAGGAAAGCATTAGAATTTAAGGATGGTGGATGTGAAAAACCTCTCAAATCAAAAGCTCCATTCACATTAACTTTAGAGCAAAACGAGCAATTTGTGAATAGGTGAAGACCCCACGAGTACCTGATGGATATTCTTCCAATATAAGCAGGTGTGTTGACATAAGATCAAGGAGATTATTCGGATTGAAAAGTCATGATTGTCATATCTTCATGTAATATCTACTACCAACTGCTTTTAATTAGTTATCTACAAGATTAAATTTTAAAGCCCTTGATCGAGCTAAGTGTATTCTTCAAAGATTTATGCTCTTCTAAATTAAACGTAGAAAACTTGATTTTTATGGAGCAACAAATTCCTTTTATTTTGTGTCAACTTGAGAAAATATTTCCTCCATGATTTTTTGACTCTATGGAGCATCTACCAGTACATTTATCATATGATGCTATTAAATAATCTGTGTTAATGGACATTTATGTTTTTAAGTATTTTTTGAAGTTCTTGAGATCTGTGATGTGTAGATATGTGTTGTGGAACTATTATTGTATGTATTTATATATGTTTAAAGGTGTGGAAATCTGATTGTTGCCTGGGAAGGTAATTTTTTTTATTATTGCTACAGGTTTTGGCGGATTTGGCGTCGATAATTTGTTGGAAATGATGATAAAATGAATATATGCATCATTTTTAATGTTTTATGTCCACCAGAATTACCGGCAGAAAATGCTCCGGCAAAAAGTCGTAGCTTTAGTTACAACGTACATTACGACATTTTATCCGCTGGCGTTTCCGGCGGATACATACGTCGTAAATTTTTGTGTATATAATGCTGGAATAATCTGGTAATAAACATCATTTTGTTAACTCATTTTTCACCGTAAATGCATCAGAAAGTGCACCAAAATAATTTTCGGCGTCTTTTATCCATCGGAAGACTTTTTCTAACGCGTACCAATCGGCGTATGAAATTCTAACAAAAATGCATCAGAAATCGATGCTTTTCGTCGTATTTTATGTAGTACTAACAGATTTTGTCCGCCGGTAATACCAGGTTTTCCTGTAGTGTCAGTTCTTCAGCCGCTGGTAATAACGGTGGCTTAACAAATGGTGTGACTGTCGGTTATTACTGGCGGTCTACCCAGTGCTTATGTAAATTACAGCCATAAAAAATAGCGGCGGTTCAGAAACCACCGGTTAAACTACCGACATTCAATCTTTCCGGTGCATTACCAACGGCTTCAACCGTCGGTGTTAAGTAAATTTATTTCTGGAGGTCTAAACTGCTGGAGAGCAGCCAAAAAATTTCTTAGAGTAAGCCGTCCCGAGCCTTCCATTTCATTTCATCGCCTGCTCTCTCTCTCCTACGCGATGCTCGCCTCCGTCTCCTTCTCTCTCTCGCGATCGAGATGCATCCTCCGGCTGCCTATGAGGTCCCTCTGGCCGTCGAAAAGTTTCTCAAAATGAAGATCTTGCCCCCACTACAAGGCCGAAGGCTCTCCTTGCTCCTATGAGCGAAACTGGTCTCCGAGGTTTGCATTTTTAGTTTTTTTAATGCATTTTTTTGCTATTTTGGTTATATTACATCAAGGATCAGCATTAAGCCAATATCTTTTTTCTTTAGTCATGGATATTCTCACTAGACATTTATGAGAGGATGTACCTTATTGTATGCTTTGTGTTGATGATTTCTTCTTGTTGATAAGTCTAGAGAGGGAGTTGATGGTAAGCTTGAATTATGGAGGTCAACCATAGAGTCTAAAGATTTTCATTTGAGTAAATCTAAAACTAAATATATGAAGTGTTATTTTAGTAGTAGTAGACCTAGTGAGGGATTTGTGACTTTGGGCGATCAAGTCATTAATAAAAGTACACATTTTAGATATCTTAGATCTATTGTTCAGAGTGATGGTGAAATAGAAGAGAATATTATCAGCAGAATTCAAGTTGGATGGTTGAAATGGAGGAATGAATCAGGCTTGTTATGTGATAGAAACGTCCCCCTCAAATTTAAGGGAAAATTCTATAAGATGGTGGTGAGATCTATAATGCTTTATGGTGTAAAATCTTGGTCATTAAAAGAGAAGCATAATACTAAGTTAAGTGTTGCAGAGATGAGGGTGCTCAGATGGATGAGTGGCTTTACCCCTAGAGATAGGATACGAAATGAGCATGGATGTTCTTTTTTTCTTTAGTCATGGATATTCTCACTAGACATTTGCAAGAGGATGTACCTTGTTGTATGCTTTTTGTTGATTATATTCTTCTTGTTGATAAGACTAGAGAGAAAGTTGATGGTAAACTTGAATTATGGAGGTCAACTACAGAGTCTAAAGGTTTTCGCTTGAGTAGATCTAAAACTAAATATATGAAGTGTAATTTTATTAGTAATAGACCTAGTGAGGGGTTTGTGACTTTGGGCGATCAAGTCATTAATAAAAGTACACATTTTAGATATCTTGGATCTATTGTTCAAAGTGATAGTGAAATAGAAGGGGTTATTATTAGTTGAATTCAAGTTGGATTGTTGAAATGTAGGAATGAATCGGGCTTGTTGTGTGATAGAAAAGTAAGGGAAATTCTATAAGATGGTGGTGAGATCCGCAATGCTTTATGGTGCCGAATCTTGGTCATTAAAAGAGAAGCATAATACTAAGTTAAGTGTTGCAGAGATGAGGGTGCTTAGGTGGATGAGTAGCTTTACCCCTAGAGATAAGATACAAAATGAGCATGGATGTTTTTTTTTCTTTTGTCATGGATGTTCTAACTAGACATTTGCGAGAGGATGTACCTTATTGTATGTTTTTTGTTGATGATATTCTTCTTGTTGATAAGACTAGAGAGGGAGTTGATGATAAACTTGAATTATGGAGGTCAACCATAGAGTCTAAAGGTTTTCGCTTGAGTAGATCTAAAACTAAATATATGAAGTGTAATTTTAATAGTAATAGACCTAGTGAGGGGTTTGTGACTTTGGTTATGAACTTATTTGGTTTCACTTATTGAACTTAGTTATTAACTTATTTGGTTAAACTTATGAACTTAGTTATGAAATTATTTGGTTTTACTTATTGATTTGTTTTAATGAATATATTTGTGATAATTATTGTGATTGACTATAATGACGTGTTGGCCAAATTTGTGAACGTTGCTATATTTTATGTGTAGATTTAGAGTTTAGGGTAAAAATCAGTGAATTAAAGGGGAGGCTATCAATTTTTTTTTTTAAAATGCTATAGGTTTTCGGTGGCCAACTGGGAGTTTGGCCGCCGAAAACTTTGTTACCGGGCGGCTAATTAAAGCCGTCGGAAAACTACTACAATCACTGGTAAATACCAGCAGTACACCGGCGACATGCCGACGGTCTCACTGCCGGCAATTCCTTCGATTTTAATCGCCAGTAAGCTGCCGGTTTTGTTACCGGTGGCTTACCGGCGGTCTACGCTGTAATAACGATGATATTTATACCAATGGTTGAATGGTCGGTACGCCGCCGGTAATAAAACTGGTGGTCATTGGCGCTTAGATCGCCGGAATCTAACTGGCGGTATTAACCGCTGGAAAATCGCAGGTGAAAAAAATTGATGGAAAAACACCACCGGAAAAGTTTTCGGCGCCGCTTTTTCCGGCGATTTTTGAATCGCCGAGAAGCCGCCGGTGTTTTGCCAAACCGCTGGAAAATAAGTAATAACCGCCGATAATGAGTGATTTTCCTATAATGGAAACCATACATTTATTGAGAGGTTTGATGGATAAATATAGAAAGAATAAGGAGGATCTACATATAATACTTATTGATTTAGAGAAAGCATATAATAAAGTTCCAAGAGAAGTGCTATGGAGAAATCTTGAAAGAAAGGAGTTAAAAATTCTTATACTCAAATCATTGAAGATATGTATGCAGGAGTTATTACTTGTGCTCAAACACAAGGTGGTTTGACCAAGTATTTTCTTAATTCAGTTGGATTACATCAAGGATCAACCTTAAGTCCATATCTTTTAGCTTTAGTCATGGATGTTCTCATTAGACATTTGTAAGAGGATATATCTTGGTGTATGCTTTTTGCTGATGATATTCTTCTTGTTGATAAGACTAAAGAGGGAGTTGAAGGTAAACTTAAATTATGGAGATCAACCTTAGAGTCAAAAGGTTTTCGCTTGAGTAGATCTAACAATGAATATATGGAGTGTAATTTTAGTAGTAATGGACCTAGTGAGGGGATTGTGATTTTGGGCGATCAAGTCATTAATAAGAGTACATATTTTATATATATATTGGATTCTATTATTCAGAGTATGGTGAAATAAATGAGGATATTATCAGCATAATTCAAGTTGGATGGTTGAAGTGGAGGAATGCATCAGGCTTATTTTGTGATAGAAAGGTCTCCCTCAAACTTAAGGGAAAATTCTATAAGATGGTGGTGAGACCTGCAATGCTTTATGGTGCTGAATGTTGGCCATTAACAGAGAAGCATAATACTAAGTTAAGTGTTGCAAAGCTGAGGATGCTTAGGTGGATGAGTGGCTTTACCCTTAGGGATAGGATATGAAATGAGCATATACATGAAAAGGGTGGAGTAGCTCTAGTGGAAGATAAGATTAGAGAGAGTTGATCATCCCAAACTAGGCAATGCATCGTAGTATTTTCCCCTTTTCAGGGGTTTCCACGTAAAAATTCTGGGGTCTCTTATGAATGTTGCACCCTCTCTCTTATCAGCTTGTCTGCTGGATTTTAGTACAAAGCTAATACGTTAAATTATATATATTTTCGTGAATATTTCAAGACGCAACAATACTGATCTTTGATAATTTTATTAATCCATAGGCTCCACCATAAAGAATTAGAAGTTCCATTCCATCACTGCACCATTAGCAAGAACTCCCTTCAGCCCAACATGTTTTAGTGGGCCACTTGACTGCAAGTATATAGAATTCAAGTAAATTCTTAGTGCAGTGCAAAGTAAATTCATTGCATTTTAAAAATTTTAGATTGTCTAATTGGTCGTAGAGTATGACTTCATTTGAGACAATTTTTTTACTGCTTTCTAAAGCAGCTTTCTACTGCATAAATTTCTTGAATTAAAATTTTTTTAACTTGAAAGCTACTTTCTACAAAACATAAATATATTCAACTAAATTATATTTTAATCATAAGCAGTTTTACTTGAGCCGCATGCTTACTAAATTATGTTTCATGTATTAGGCTATGAATTACCCCCTAAGTTGTGCACTCACCCCTTTAATTATTTACTTATTTTAGATAAGGCGTCGCTTTGTTCACTTAGTAAAGATCAAGATAAAAGATATGTTAGGTAAGCCTAATAAATCTTAAGTGTATAGTTATGTGATCATTATTCCAATAAATCACGACTCAACCTCCTATTATACATTTTGCATCATTAGCAGAAAAAAAAAATTATTTCTTGATATATTATCCTTAGTACAAATCAAATGAATTCAAAGCCTGATGCATTATACATTTTTTTATTCAAATTATAATTTATTTTGGTTATGCCATCTTAACTGTTCCACAATAGACAAATATCTGCTAATTTGTATTTATTGTTGTGGCCTCAAGCGTCGTTTTCATCGCAAGCCTTCTTGATTTGGTGCTAAAGGATGAACCTTCTTTAATAGCTTCTATCTTCTGAGAATAATATATTTCCATTGCAGATTAAGCTGAAAAGGTTAAGGCTAAGAATGAGTAGAGTTCAGGCTGAGTTTAGTTCATCTAAATCCAACTAACTTTGAGTTAGCTTGAATTACGGATGTAAGTGAGTCGAATCATCTCGTGAGCTGGCTCGAGCTCGACTTAATAGATGCTCATAAGCCGAGTTCGATTAGCTAACGAGTCAAGCTTGAGCTAATCCTAGCTCGACAAGTTTACTCGCGAATCGACTCGTTTAAAAAGTATTATTAGAAATTGCACTTAAAATATATTAGCACTTATGATTTTAAGTATAAATTTGTTAAAAATGTTTAAAATTTATATCTTATTTTCTTATATTAAATGATTACTTATTATATTTTGTCTAATTTTTTTACACATTTTATCAATTTGTTGTAATAATTGGTTAATTCATAAAAAGTTCAAAATTAATTCAGCAAATTGTACTTTCAAACACCCGTCTACATTGCTAAATTAACTGAACCATTGCCTTATCCACTTTCATTTTCATTGAAATCTATGCCCTTTATATTATATTATATATATATATATATATATATATATATATATATATATATATATATATATATATATATATATATATATATATATATATATATATATAACTACATCAAGTTAAGGGTCTCTGAGATCTATAAGAAAAGTAAAAGAAAAAATGTTAACGAATTATATAAGTAAAATCTCAACAAACTTAATGTAGTACCTTGTTCATCATATATAAAGCCAATCCTTTGTGCATACAAATGCTTCAATATCATATTTTAAAGTACTTCTATATTGATCAAGAATTCTACCACTATTACTAGAAGCACTTATGAAAGCAATAGTAGAAATTAGAATGAACAAAACATCATGAGTTGGGAAACCTATATTGATTACATTTCCAATAGTCATAATTATGTATGGATGATCTAACACATATACTGACATAAGCACAAACATGAATAATTATTTGAAAAAGACTAGGGGAAAAAACGCCTATAATTTATGTAATGTCACATACAAAAATTGAAATTTAATGAATGTTGTGGACTGAGTGGTTGAAGGAGAGCTTTGTAAAGATAGTGTTGCAAGAGATGCATTTGAAGATGAAGCTTGGTTGTCAGGGGCGGAACCAGCTTCAATTTTGAGGGGGAGCAAAATACAACACAAAAATAATTAAATATTAAAAAATATTATTATATATCTATATATTACGACAAGTTTTTAAAAAAAAATTAAGAAAAAAAATAAAAGAAAAAAATGTAATTAAATAGTCATGAAAAGCATGAAATAAAATATTAGAACTAAATGTGAAGAAATATATAGATATTTTAGGGCAAGAAAGGATAAAAGAGATTTTTAGGGGGGGCAAAAAAAAATTTAGGAAGGGCAAAAAAATTTTTTTTACTCTACTATAACTTTTTTTTTTTTTTACTCTTATAAAAAAATTTTTTTTTTTTTGAAGGGGGGCAATTGCCCCCCCTAAGATGGCAGTGGTTCCGCCCCTGTTGGTTGTTTGCTCTAAAGTAGTTTGCAACAATAGTTAGAACAACTTCTCCCTTAATTTTGCAATCTTACAAACCTAATTAACACTATTTATCTTATTGTAACACCACTCAATGAAGTTATATACATACCTTGGATCAAGAATAATAGTAATATATAGTGGTGTAAATGCCAATAACAAAATTTGGCAATTGCAAATCACTATTTTCCTTAATAGTAGAGTTGCAAGGAGAAGCCAAAACTTATTATCTTTTTTTTTTTTAATTTAATTATTATCAATAAAATGTGCAGTTAAACAGAAAAATCATCTTTGTTGATAAAACTCCATAAATCAAATGTCAAATAAACTCAACTTTTATAGTTAGATGGTATGGCTTGAGTGCGCACTTCCTCCTTGAAAAATATTTTCTTACGAATCCTTTTATGTAGCATTTCTAGAAATAAATTGTAAGTCTCGACGCAAATAATCTAGTGCTCTAAAACTTATCAATTCAGCACATTGAAATGGTAGATCATGCATTATGCTATAAACAGTAAATGAGTTATGAAACTCTTGATCATTAAACTTATTTTCAGACATAGAAATAGATGAGTTTGGAGTTACTTTGTAAAATTAGTTGTCATATGTCATGAATATCCCTCTTTTTATAGTTTTGCAAGTGGTGTCTTAGATTGCTAGTACCATTTTTACTATCACATTAGTAGGCTGACTTGTATTTTCTATATTTGCAACGCTGTTATCCATCACTTGCAAGTGGAAACATCTCAAAATGATCCCACACAGCATAAGTCATTCTTCTTTTTTTTTTTCTTTTAAACTCTTCACCCATCCATTTTTTGTCTCACTAACCTCCCCAACATCAGCAACATTAAATTCATCAAGATCTATATCATTATCAATAAGGACTACCTCATTGAAATTCTTCATCTATACATGCATAAAATTTAAATAATAAAAAAAAAACGCAAATTTGTAGCCTTGGAGAGGAACCTCAATATACATGATAATAAAATGAATCAGGCATTGAACCTTCTGGTATAATTAGGAAACAACTAAAGAAAATTAAACTTAAATTCACAAGGATGGACAACATAGTGATACAAATGCATAACATAATTTGCCTCATACTTAATCCCACAAGCCTAATGTACCAATTAACATTTCTCATACTTAAATTCATAGGATCGAAGATGAATCGTTGCTTCTTATTTTTCACGAACATACTAAAGCATTTCAACAATTGGTTAAATGAATAATGATTTACATGCATTGTGTGGGGCTAACCAACAGAAAGCAAAGGATGATAATATAATAAATGAATATAAGAGGTACATCATAGCCTTCTATTTTTAATTTATAAGCTTTTTCAGTGTTAAATGTAGTCAACTACTCAACTATAAGTCAACCAGTAACCACAGTCCTTAATCATAAGAAGAATCTTTCTCTATTTATGCAAAAATCTTTGATAGAAGGCTACTGGTTGGCTAAGCACAAAAAAAATTCATCGGACAAAGAATAAAAGTTGAAAATTAAAATGCAAATGGAATGATTATCACATAATAAAAGAATGATATGGGTTAATTTATACATATATCTTTTTATCTAAGCATCTTTAGTTCTTTCAATTGTCGATTAGAGAAATTCCAAGAAGAATTAAAATGGAGAAGGGAGAAGTTGGCAACTTATAGTCCTACAATCATTAAGCTATCTCACAAGTCCATCATAAAGTCTTTTACTACTTAGTAACTAAGAGAACTTAAGGAAGCAGAAGTATCCATACAGGTCACAGAGAATATGAATAGGAAATTGAAACCCCTAGCTTGAAAAATTAAGTATTGCTCGTACGAGGCACAACAGACATGTTAGTATTAATAAATAGTATTTTATTTTTGGTGTTACGGGCAAGGCAGAATTACGTGGTCACTTAGGTTTGATATAGATTATTTTTTTGTTAGCAGGTTGTCCCAAACATGACATGATATATAAAAGGGTTATAATATCAACTCAAAATAAGATTTATCTAGTTGGGTTCAGGTCGGATTATCTGATTATGTCATTAATTAGCATCCCTATATTCTTGGAGATTGAGTACGATAGCATTGGACTATGGAGCAATAATGCTAATTCCTCTATTATATAGTGTTTGAGGTCTTTGCTGAGGTGATGTGGTCTCAATCGCTGCTGTACTAGGTAACTAAAATTATTATTTTTTAATATTTCATTCCATTATTATTTAAGTATCCCCTCAGTCATGTCCTAAGCCCCATTCACTATTCTTCACAGAGGAAGAGAGAGAGAGAGGAGAAGAGAAAAGATACAAAGTTAGTCTTAGGAAATTTTCATTCGTCCTCCCAATCAACAAAGTTATTCTGATCCTGATAGGTGAACTTAACCCAACTTATATATATATATATATATATATATATATATATATATATATATATATATATATATATTTTGATTTCTAGAGCTTTCACTCTCTTATATCTGATAAAAATTCATTATCACCTAATCTAGCATATTTTTACTATGTAACTTTTGATATTCCATAAATATATTGATTCAAAATATTTTGATATGATCATATTGAGATTTCACTAAATATAGTTTTGTATTTGTGGAATTTCATCTAAAATGATAAGAACAAAAGCACACAAAAATAATTTATGATTGTTATATCTATTTTGTTAAGTCTAATATGAGTTGCATTTATTATAAATCTACTGACATAACATGCATTCTAACATAAGTACACTAAGATAGGATATGCATATTTAACATACCTACCATAATTTATTGTGCAAAAATAATTTACATGTTAACTACACTAGATATTTATGTGATACATTATAAATGCTATTATAAATGATAAATGTATGATATGACATATTTGTGTATTTGTAAAAAAGATTGGCTAAAGATTTTACTGATTTAGGTTGGTTGGAGACATTTTTGTGAAAACTATTAATTATTTCTAAAAAAATTATTTTGACCTAGAATAGTCAATAATTATTTTAGGATTCAATAAAAGTCTAAATTACAAACTGTCTTCACTAGAACATTTATAGTGTAGTACTTTAATTAACCTATTTTTTTCGTAATTTTTGGGCACTATTGAAATTTTTTAAGAAATCGGCACCTGTTAGTATAAGTTGGGGTTTTTGGGACCAACAGGTGTCCGTTTTGTGAAGTAATTTCACCAAAGTGTTTTAAATATGTTTAGCTAATTTATGAGTATTTTTTAGTAATTTTTTTATTCCCGAATTTGATGATATAAGAATTTAGATAAATTTTATATAAAAATTAAATTTAATAATTATAATAATAATATTTTATTTCAAAAATAATTCCACTAATGAAAAAATATATATATTTTTAAAGTCATTTGCCTTTTTATTCCGTTAACCATGAGCTTGGTGAGGAAATTAGAGGAAAAAGAGAGGAGAAGGAAATTTAAGACTCGAATTTGAGCGATTTCGAGTAGTTTTCATTCGTTCGCCCAATTGAAAAATTTGTTTGTCTAAAAATAAGTCATATTATTCTCATCTCAATTTTAAAAAAATATGCAATTTTTAGTGAATTTTTTAATTAAAATTTTAATTTTGTTAGTGAAAAATGTGAATAACTTTACACTTATAAAACTTTCACATCGTACTTTTTATATATTATAGAGACTATGATTATGCACATTTTGAATATTTTTCAGAAATTTTATAATGAGAGTTTTGAAATTTATGGGTTTTATTGAATATAAAATTATCTGGATGTTGAAAAATGTTATTCTAGTATAATAAAAGTCTAAAAATTTCATTTTACATGATTCCTAATAATTTTCTAAAAATGTGCATCTTTTCCTAATAGGATTTTCTCTTGTCTATTGTTATACAACACTATAAAATTATGACATATGCTCAATTACTCTTTAACTATTATAAATTAATGATATATGCATATGTCTTTAAATTATATTAGCTTGGAGTTATAGTGGCCAAAACTGTCTAAGATTTTATTTGTGTCAAGGTATTGCTGGGAGCTATAAGGGCCCAAAATCCTTTGAGATTCTATCTACTATAAGGATATGTGATATGTTCTGGTAATATAAGAACAAAAATGGAGTCAAAGGGGCTAGAATCCTTTGAGGTTCTATTTGAGTCTGAGAAATGTGATGTGAATTTCTTTATAATATAAATTATTATTATTTAATTTATTTTGTATTATTATTTAAATCATGGAATAACTATTATGCATTTATTACATCTCTCTGTATAGTGATTTATTTTAGACTACATTGCTTGTAAATATTCAACAAAATATTTAATCAAAGAATATTTTAAAATTTAGATTAGTTTGTATGGACTACTAACTTGTTATAGCTCACTATGATTTTGCTTCTGGTTTTTAAGATCTGGGAAGGGGAAGGAGATTATGGATTAGGAGTTTAGGATCATATATGAGGTTATATGCATTTTTTTTATTTTAATTTTTGTACAGTCATTACTAATTTATTATTCAATTTTGTAGCTCGACATATAGCCATGTACTTAGTGTAGATATGTATTTTGATGGAATGAAGGAAACTTGGTTGATGAGTTTATTTTTAGTATTTTTAGATGTTTTAGTAGCTTTATAGTCTGTAGTATATTTTAATGAATATTGGCAAAAAATCTAAAATAATTCTAAAACTAAATCTTAGGATTTATTTATCACAGCTCAATATGATAGAACCTATCCTAGTTGGGTTGGGTTGTGATAAGCTTTTATGGTATTAGAGCAATAGTTTTAGAATTTGATCATAACATAGAGATATATGAATTGATTTATAATTCTAGTGGGGTAGTTTGAAGTATGTCTAGATGTTCATTTTTTTGTTTCATATGCATTTTGTGCAATTATGGATCCACCATACCTAGATATGAAAGATGGATAGAGTGCTAATTAGGCAGCTCTTGTATATAGTACTTCTCTAATAGTTGGTTCAAATATAGTTTCATAGTTTGCTACTTTGATAACCTAGATGATGGGTGAGGCATAGAGCAGAGTTCTTACTATGTGATCTGAAGAGGTATATGGACATCTACAGATGTTTATGAGATTGAAGCCTTTGATATTCAAGGGTATTGTTGAGCCCAGAGCAGGAGAGAATTGGTTAAGGAGGCTAAAAAATATATTTGATGGTATGTAGTGTCCTCTTGAGAGGATGGTACCATTAGCATTCTTTCTGTTAGATGACAAGATAGAGCACTGGTGGATGGGCTAGTATGAGGAGAAATTTAAAGGGAGATTGAATTATCTGATTACTTGGGAGGAGTTCTTTGATGTTTTTAGAGCTTGGTTTGTACCACCTTATGTACGATAGCTTATGCAGGATACTTTTTTTAGGCTAGTTCAGCGGAGCATGATATTTATATAGTATGAGGCAGAGTTCATTGTTTTAGCAAGTTAAGCTCCATAGCTGATTAACACTCTCGTGGAAAAGTTCTTAAAATTCTTGAGAGACTTCGAGATAGTCTGAGAAAGCCTTTAGTGCCATTTCAAATTTCAAATTTCTTTGAGCTTGTGGGGAGAGCTTAACTAATATAGAAGGATCTAATGGCTACTCAGAAGCTATAGACTACTAATAGGAAGAGGTTCAGTGGTGAGACTTCTGGTAGTGTCTTTTTTGGAAAGAAGAGAAGATTTACACCTGGAGATTCCAGGAGAGGTGGATAATTAGCATACATAATATTCTCTAACAGTGGCAATATAGCCAGTTATTGTTTTATTAGTGGGGCACCTATGTATCAATATTATGGTCAATGTCATTCTAGATAGTGTTAAATGTTGATTATGCAGTGCTTCATATGATAGGGAGATTGAGATTTAAGTCCAAATCTGAGAGCTTTATCAAACAGATAGGGAGATCGAGGAAGTTCCTCTCTGTACTTTTTTTGAGGGGGCATCTAGTAGAGTTGATGGTTCTGGTTTAGTGGAAAGAGGCCATTTAGTAATGGTTAGAGAGTGCCTAGTAATTTGGTTTCTCCAGCTCTAATTCAACCACGCATATACATTTTGACTCAGCAGGCACTACGGGAAAACCTGGTATTATCGGCGGATAACATCTGCCGATAATATGGGAAATCCGACGGAAATATGGGTTTCTGGCGCACGTTCCAGCTGAATTTCATGCACCGATTTGGCTCGCACCGGTAAATTTCTTCCGACATTTATAATGCGCCGGAAAAGTTTTCGGCGCATCACCGGCGCAAAAAATGTTGTGGAGCCGGCGACTTTCAATCTATAAATTTCGGTAATAACTGCGCTGGCAATTTGCATCGTATGAGTCCGCCGGTAATTACCGGTGGATAAAGCGTCGTTGGTACGCTGTAAATAACCTACGGGTTGTTTACGGTGCAAACTATGCGTCAGACATTGCCGGCGGACATGAAGCCTGAACACGTGCCAGTAATTTCTGGCGCACACAAAGACGCCGGCATGATCGATACGATTCATTATATCGTCGTTTCTGTCGAATTACCGGTGCAAAATCTGCCAGAAACCTGTAGCATTGACAAAAAAATTTCCTTCCCAGCCAACATTCAAATTTCTACACCTGCAAACTTATACAAATATCTATCCACAACAGTTTATAACAATTCCACAATAGTTTATAACAATTCAACAGATGCACAAAAACATAAATACTCATTAAAAGAAACTGTTCAATAGTAACAACTAACTAAAAACATCACATATTGTTTAATATTACAGATTCAAAGAAATTAACAAGTTCATAAAATAAACTAAACTACTCTGAATCCGTGGACTCCTCCTCATCTGCAGCTACCTCTTTTCCACTCAGCTGCTCCTACATCTGCATTTGAACATGTGCTTGCAGCTGAGCTTGCCAATCAGCTTGTGATTTCCTTACTTGTTCTATCTCAGCTTGAAAGGCACTTATTTGTTGAGCATGTAAGGACTAATGTGAACTGGATGTGAAGCTGGATGCAGTAGAGGAGGTCATCCCCTCATATGCTTGAGCTTGGCAACCTAAGCCATAAACTCTTCCATCCTGCATTCCACTGACGGCCTGCGACCAGATGCGATACTCAGAAAACTCCACAGAGCCGCCAGAAGAGCCCTCACCTGATGCAGCATGAATCTCTTGAAGCCGTGTGTACTCCTCCTGTGAAAGTAGAATATAAATATTTATAATTAAACTAAAAATAGAAAAAATTAAGCACATATACTTACATGGGCTTTTCTTTCTCTCTCATCAATCTATTGTTGATCCTCCTGTCTCTTATGAGTGCGACTATGCAATTCCATAGGAGATAGTTCTCTACCCAGCATCTCTTTCTGTTAGAATTAAGAGAATTTTATTAATACAAATTAAAGAATAATTTTAAAAAAATTTAAAATTCATTACCAAACGATGCCTGTACTCAGTATGTGGAATAGAGCCGCCTGTATGAAGTAAACCACCCAAGCCACCAATAGTAGAAGCTCTGTTCTGTCGATTTTGATCCCTCTTCTTAGTGTACTCTTCGCTTCCCCAAGCTGCATTCAACTTAGCCCATATAACCTCTCAAATCCACAATGGTCGCTTTCCAGACTTTCTAATATCTGTGAACATGTCGCGCATCTGAGTAGACCCACGCTTCTCAAAATTTTTTCTAATCTTGTCATTGTGTTGGGGCAGCCAACAAAATTCTTTCTGCATTCAAATACATATGATATATAATATATAAGATTATTAGCTTAAGTAAAAAAGAATAAATCATTTAACATAAAAACTAAAATTCAAAAATACCTCAAACTCTCTAAACCACATCTCACGGACTTCTTTAGGGACTTTCTTCCAAGAAATATAAGGAGCGTCAAACCTGCTCCGTATGATGTCCCGTATTTTATGTGTCGGTTGTTTTGATGGGTAGAACCTACAAAAATAAAGTTATGTGAAACAAATATAAAATATAAAAAAAATATTTAGCTTAAATAAAAGAGAATATACGTACGTGTCACCCTTAAGTGCTATCAACATTCTACCATCTGTCGCCTGCTCTAGTGCAGCTGCTGTCGAAGGTCCGGCTGCTGTCAAAGGTCTGGCTGCTGTCGAAGGTCCAGCTGTAGCAGGCTGATGGGGTGGTGGGGGATAGTATGGTGGAGCATATGGTGAAAATGGATAAGTAGGAGGGGCATCAGCATAAGGTGGGGGTGTGTAGTATGGGTAGAAAGGAGTACTCTGCTCGGGATCTAGTGAAGGAAATCGGGGGTCTATTGAGTAAAACTGCGGGCTACTGGCTCCAAGAGTGGGTAAAGGCTGTGTAGCAGGCTGAGGCTGTGTAGCAGGCTGAGGCTGTGTAGCAGGCTGAGGCTGTGTAGCAGGTTGAGACGAGGTGGTCCCCTCAGTACGTACTATCCTAGCAGGTCCAGCTGTAGTGATCTTCTTAGTGCGTTTGTTAAAAATATTTTTTATCAATCATCTACTAGGATCTTCACCTGAAGCCATCTGAACATAAATAAAAAGAAATGTTAGAAACATGAGTTATAATAAAAATTTAATAAAAAATAACGCAGCAGTAACAATAAAATAAATACAGTGAAGTAAAATAAAATGTAGTGCAGTAGCAAAAAAAATTAATTTACCTTATGTTAACTCATCATTTGTTGATTCACTTTCATAAGATGATACACTCTCAGAACTATCAGATTCATCATTACTTCCCTCTTTGGTTAAATCTACCTCCTCTATCTGCAACTCGCTCTCATTAATTCTGATTTGGTCATCTACATTGATTGCGAGATTTTTTTAATTTGACATAAACTCTTCTTGATGTGCTGATGGTATTGAAGTGGTTTTCTCAATTACTCCCCTTGGTTTTGTCTTCATAACTACCAGCCAATCCTGTTTGCCTCATATTCTGCTTGGATAGTTAGCATAATAGACTTAAGTTGCCTGACTAGCAATGATGAATGGATCAAACTTTGCATATCTCCTAGCCCGCTTTACTTTTGTTATACCATAAATTGGATGTACTTTTGTGCCTCTATTTGGTACTGGATCAAAATATTCACAATTCAAGAGATATACAATATTTCTGTGACCGGAATATTCTACCTCTAATATTTCTTGTAATACCCCATAGTATTCAGAATCATCCGCTATATGGGTGTTCCCTCTTACACATACGCCAGAATTTTCTGTCTTCCTACCTTCACACCAATTTTTTGTTTGGAATTTAAAACCATTGACCCCAAATATTTGATAATATTTTACTAATCTATTTGGTCCCCAAGCTAACTCAGATAACCTTGAATACTGCGAACTATCTTTAGTGTGTACCTTTAAATGAACAAGATGTTATTGTTATTAATATTAATTGTAGACATAAATCATAAATTAAGATTAATTATTCAAAATATATCGTATTTTTAAATCAAGCAGTAAATTCTTTTTCCAATATCTTCTGAACTTCTCCTTCTTCTGATGTACTAAGACCATCAATGAACCTCCTACAAATAATCATCTTGAGTTTAGAATAAAGTTTTAAAGAAAACTGAAAATATAAACTTAACTCATACTTACTCGAGATATGGCTCAACTTCATCACAGTTAAGCAAGATGTATAATGTGATAACTATCATCTCCTCATCGGTCAAATAGAGCACGATGCTAGCGCCTAAAGGTTCCCAATTCCACTGAATACAGATATATTAGATAAATTACCAACATTTTGAGGTGCTAAACTTTCACCTATTTGAGACATTGCCTCAAAATAATACGAGCAAAACTGAGTTGTCTCGTATGTTAAATATGCTTCACCGATAGAGCCTTTGGGTCGTGCTTTATTCTTAGCGGTCTTCTTAAGTTTATTTAAATATCTCTCAAAAGGATACATCTACCTATACTGAACAGGTCCACCAACCATAGCCTCATATGGTAAATGAACAGGTAGATGCTCCATAGAGTCAAAAAAGCATGGAGGAAATATTTTTTCAAGTTAACACAAAATAAATGGAATTTGCTGCTCCATAAGAATCAAGTTCTCTACATTTAATTTAGAAGAGCATAAATCTTTGAAGAAAACACTTAGCTCAATCAAGGGCTTTAAAATCTGATCTGGAAGATAACTAAAAGTAGTTGATAAAAGACATTGCATGAAGATGTGACAATCATGACTTTTCAATCCGAATAATCTCCTTGATCTTATGTCAACACACCTACATAGATTTGAAGAATATCTATCAAGTACTCGTAGGGTCTTCACCCATTCACAAATTGCTCGTTTTTGCTCTAAAGTTAATGTGAATGAAGCTTTTGGTTTGAAAAATTTTTTCGCTCCACCATCCTTCAATTCCAAAGCTTTCATTCTACAAATCTCCTTTAAGTCCATCCTAGCTTTTATATTATCTTTTGATTTCTCTTTGATGTCCATAACTATATAGAAAATATTATCAAAAACATTTTTCTCTATATGCATAACATCCAAATTATGTCTAATCAAGTTTGTTCTCCAATATGGCAACGACCAAAAAATACTTTTCTTGGTCCAATTATAGTTGACACCATATTCTGGCAATCTGAACTCAGCTAATGTTGGAGAATCCATTATGGTGGGAAAGAATCTTACTCTTTCAAAATTTTCTTCACTGTTGAATCTTGGAGGAGGCTGAAACATCACCATTTTATTTTTAATAAACGCTTCTTTATTTCGCCTGAAAGGATGACTTGGAGGAAAAAACATTCGATGACAATCAAACCAAGTGTTCTTCCTACCATACTTTAAAGTGAATGATTTTGTATGTTCCATACAATATGGACAAGCTAACTTGCCTGAAGTTTTCCAACCTGAGAGCATACCATATGCAGGAAAGTCATCAATTGTTCAAAGTAATACTGCTCTTAGTGTAAAATTTTGTTTGATGGAGATATCATATGTATTTACTCTCTCTTCCCATAATAAACTTAAATCATCAATCAAAGGTTGTAAGAATATGTCAATCTTCACTTTTGGATTATGTGGCCCTGAAATTATAAGTGTTAGAAATATATAAGGAGTAGTCATACACAACTCTGGAGGAAGATTATAAGGAGTGAGTATCACAGGCCAACATGAGTACGGTGCAGCCGACTGACTGAATGGAGTAAAACCATTTGCGCATAAACCTAATCTGACATTTCTTGGTTCTACCGTGAATGTGGGATGTGTACGATCAAAGTGCCTCCAAGCCTTTACTTCTGATGGATGTGTGATAACACCTTCTTATGGAATGTGATTATTATGCCTTCTCATATGTGCAGCAGATCTCATGGATGCATATAGCCATTGTAGTCTCGGAGTTATTGGAAAGTAGAACATCCTACTAAAAGGCACATCCTTCTGCTTCCTTCTATTTTTAGATTTTGGTTTAAATCTTAGTGCATTGTAATGACGGCATGTAATTTCTGAGATATCTTCTTTAAAGTATAACATGTATCCATTGACACAACAATCTATCTTTGTGTATGTCAAACCAAGTTTGGAAACTAACTTCTTTGTCCGATATAGATCTGTATGAATTAAATTATCTATCGGATTAGTTTCCTTAAGCAGCCTAATGAATTGATTAAAACATTCACGAGCAATATTATATTCAGCTTTGATGCTTAACATCTTCACAGCAACATATAATTCTGAGTGAGTCGTGCACCCTTTCCAGATTGGTTGCTGGGCAACATGCAATAAATCATAAAAATTTTGTGCCTCCGTATTCAGTAACTATTCTATATTTTGTTCAATTTGTATTCCAGTTGCATCATGAACTAATTCCTCAAGATTTGGTCGAATATTTTTAGCCTCAGCAATATTACTACTTGTAAAAGGACCGCATTGATAATCAAATTGTGGCTCATACTCACCATGAGAAGTTCAATACCAATACCGTGGCATGAATCCTATGCGATAAAGATCAACAGTTATATCATCTAGTTCTAGGTGCACTAGATTTTTGTGTTTAGAATATGGACATCAAAACTTTCTTTTTTATATAAAGCTGGGTAGTTGCTTCACTTGCTGAATGAAAATATTCACCCCATTAATGAATTCATTTGTTAATGTCTTTCGACCTTGAGATAATCGGTTATACATCCAATTTCTTTGATTTCTAATATCCATAACCTACATATAAGAGCAAATAAGTAATGAATTATCGCGCTTAAGTAGATCTAAAACTGATTATATATAGAAGTAAAAAGATAGGGTGCTTGTAGAAAATTATGATCATTTAGCATTGTCTCGAAGAGTAAAGACACTCATTCACGTACATGAGCATCCTCATCTCTGCAATAATTTTCTATCAATCACACAATAGGCCTGAAGCATTGTCTTCATTTAACATTATCTCTAAGAGTAAAGACACTCAGCCACTTGAGCATCCTCATCGATCTCTACAATACCCAACTTAATTTTTTACTTCTCTTTTAATGGCCAACATTATGTGACATAAAGCATTGCAGGTCTCACCACCATTTATAGATTTTTTTTTTAAGTTTGAGTGGTACTTTTCTATCACACAACAGGTTTGATGTATTCCTCCACTTTAACCAAACAACTTGAATTTCACTATAACTTATATCTAAAACTTGTATTCTTATTAATGACTTGATCGTCCAAAGTCATAATCCCCCCACTAGAGCTATCATTATTCTAAGATCTACTTAAATGAAAACCTTTAAACTCTAATGTTGACCTCCATTGTTCAAGTTTACCTTAACTTCGTCTCTAGTCTTATCAACAAGAAGAATATCATCAGCAAAAAGCATAAACTACAGTACATCCTCTTGTAAATGTATGGTAAGAACATCCATGGCTAAAGCAAAAAAGACATCCATGGCTAAAGAAAAAAAGATATGTGCTTAAACCTAATCATTTATGTAATCCAACTAAAATAGGAAAATATTTTGTCAAACGAAACAAAAAAAACCTTCCGTCGAGATGAACGACCGTCGGCAAAGATGAACGATCATTGGCGACCAGCAAAGCTAGGTTAGGATCCTCGACGAAGTCCGGTGACCGTCAGCAAAGTCCGGTGACCGTCGGCGACCTCGATCTGCCTTGTCGTTCTTTTTCCTTTGTACGGGGCAACGAGCGAAATAGGCAAGGTGAGAGAACAGAAGGAAACAAGTGAGCGGCTAGAGGGGCTTGGTCTCAAAAAATAGGGCTTTCGCCGACGGATTTTCTGGCGTCAAATACGCCGGAGACCATTCCGACGCATTATGCGCCAGATTTATTTCGTTGAGTTTAAATACACTGGTGCCATATCCGCCAGTACGTACGCCGGTGATTTTCCACCGTAAAGTGCGACGAAACAAGTGAAATATTGGTTTATGCCGACGCCCATACCGGTGAACCGGACGCCAGAAATATTCCGTCGTACTATATGCCGGAAAATGCGCCGTAACATTTTTGTCGCACCAAAGCGCCATTACATGCGCCGTTCTTTACCGACGTAGAATTTTTGCCAGAACGTCCGCCGGTAATCGCGTGTTTTCCCGTAGTGAGGAGGCTTGTGATGCTTCAAATATTGTGACAAATATGATTTACATTTCTAAGCATCCATACCATATTTTATTTAATTTTGGAGCCAATCATTTTTTTTAATTTTTGAGTATTTTTTTGATTTATTACACTTGCCTTCAGTTGTACTGCCTATTTCTCTTTTTTTATTTACTTTATTTATTGGAGATGGTATGATAACTTGCATATTTTATTTCTATGATATTAAGCTTTTTAATAATACATGGAATCCCATTTATATTTATTACCTATTTCCTCATGTGATATTATTTTGTGTATGAATTTGTTGAGTTAGTATGGGGCTCAGATTAATTATTTGAATAAGTGAGTTATATTCTTTATGGGTAGTGAGAGTTATGTATTCCAAGGAGTTAGAGGTATTTTATCCTCTTTGATTTATACTATGGAAGTAGATATAATATGGAAGAAGGGTTTTATGGTATTTCTAGCATCATTCGATGATAAGAGTATATATTTTGGTTCTCTTTCTGATATCTTGGTATAATGAGATTTTTTAGATGTGTTTCCTAAGGAGTCGATTAGCTTACCTCTAGACAGATGCTTAGAGTTCTATATTGATATATTTTTGGGTATAGCCTCGATATTTAAAGCTTTGTATAGGAAGGTACCTAAGGAGCTTCAGGAGTTAAAGGTTTAGCTTCCAGAATTAGTTGATAGAGGTATTTTATATCTTAGTGTATCTCCCTAGGGAGAACTTATTTTATTTGTGAAGAAAAAGGATGATACGATACATATATTTATTGTCTATAGGGAGTTAAATAAAGTCATTATTAAGAATAGGTATCCCCGACCATAGATTGATGAAATTTTCAATCAACTTACTAGATCTTATGTATTCTCAAATATTGATCTATAATCTGGCTACTATTAGGAGAAGGTGAGAGAGGCTGATGTGATGAAGATAATTTTCAGTACTTGGTATGGACACTATGAGTTTTAGGTCATGTCATTTAGGGCGACTAATGCACCAGCTGCCTTTATGGATCTGATGAAAAGAGTATTCATAGATTATATGGATCAATTTTTGATTATTTTCATAAATAACATTTTGATATATTCAACTTCTGAGGAAGATCATCCAAGACACTTGAGGATTATTTTGGAGACTTTGAGGTAGCATAAGCTATATATAAAATTCTCTAAATATGAATTCTAGTTTAAGAGCATTTATTTTCTAGGCCATCTGGTGAGTAGTATTGAAATTTATATTAATCCCTAAATGTTTAAGCTACCACTGATTGATCGAGGCCTACTACTATGTTTGAGATACATAGTTTTTAAGGTATGGATAGATATTACAAGAAGTTTGTGAATGGCGTTTCTCAAATTTTAGTACCTCTAATGAGATTGACACAGAAGTTAGTATCTTTTGTCTGGACACCGGAGTGCGAAGCTAGTTTTAATTTAGAGATTGAATGAATGTTTGACTTACACTTTAGTTTTTTCTCTTCTATGTGGTATAAAAGGATTTTAAGTATTCAGTGATGCTTCATTGAGAGGTTCAAGATGTATTTTGATCCAACATGCTAAAGTTATAGCTTATGCTTTAAGATGATTGAATCCATATGAAAGAATTTATCTAACACATGATCTAGAGTTGATAATTATTGTATTTGCTTTGAAGATTTAGTGGCATTATTTATACGGTATCGGTGTGAGATTTTAGCTGGTCATAAGAGTCTGAAGTACATATTCACTCAAAAGGATATGAATATGAGGCAAGGGAGGTGGTTAAGTTATTTAAGGACTATGATCTAAATATTTAGTATCACTCTAGTAAGGCTAATGTGGTGGAAGATGCTTTGAGCAGGAAGTCTTCTAGATTATCATGTATATAGTGCACTTCTAATGAGTATTTGATATAATATATGGAGAGATTAAATTTGGAGATTTTTTCTTCAACTAATTGGGATTCTCATATAGTGACTTAGATAATCATTTAGCCTTCTTTAGAAAAAAAGACTCATGAAGCTCAAAAGTCAAATAGAGTATCAAAAGTTGATTGATTAGATCATATTTGGTAAGAAATTCAAATTATGAGTTTATGATTTTGGCGTTACTTTTTGCAAGGGTATACTTTCGGTTCCTATTTTTTGATATTTGAGGCAGGAAATTCTGTATAAGGCTCATTATTTAAGCTATACTATTCTTCTAAGAAGTAGAAATACGTGCATAAATTTGAAGGGTATATTTTAGTGGACTAGATTGAAGAAGGATATAATAGAGTTTGAATCAAAGTGTGAAGCCTGCTAGTTAGTGAAGGGAGAGCATCAGTGATCGGGAGATCTTTTATAGTCGTTGCCTATTCCATAGTAGATATAAGAAAAAGTAACGATGGATTTTACTATGGGTTTTTCCAGATCGAGGAAGGGGCATGATGTTATTTAGATTATTATATAGTGACTAAAAAATTTATTCATTCCATTCTGATGTGACAAATTAATCTAATGGATAGGTTATCAAAGATTTATGAAAAATATATTATCAGATTATATAGTATGCCGAAGATGATAGTATTTGATCAGGATGACAGGTTTACCTCTATATTATGGAGATGTATTTAGCAAGGACTAAGTATGAAGTTGCACTTAAGTATAGCTTTCATCCACAGATAGACGGATCATCAGAAAAGACTATCCAGGTATTGGAGGATCTTCAGAGATTATGTGTTTTAGATTTTTAGGATAGTTGGGAGGATCATATCCCATTAATAGGTTGTATATAACAATAGTTATTAGTCCAAATATAGGTATGGCTCTTTATGAAGCTCTATACGATGGAAAAAGTATGACTCCTTTAACTTGAAAGATGTGGGAGATAGATAAATGATAGGTTTAGCCTTTATGGATAATAATATAGTAATAATTCTTTTAATTAGAGAAAGATTAAAATATGTACATGATAAGCAGAAGAAGTACTACAATTAGAAATGCATGTTGGTTTAGTTTCATATTGGTGACCTAGTTTATGTCTAAGTCAACCCTATGAAAGGTGTTAGTAGATTTGGGAGAATCAGTAAGCTCAGTCACATTGGACCTTTTGAGATCATTG
Organism: Dendrobium huoshanense; assembly: GCA_016618105.1. Classification (NCBI taxonomy): domain Eukaryota; kingdom Viridiplantae; phylum Streptophyta; class Magnoliopsida; order Asparagales; family Orchidaceae; genus Dendrobium; species Dendrobium huoshanense. The sequence goes on along the minus strand of CM028346.1, from coordinate 22,809,842 downwards.
AGTGGATTGGTAGCTATGCTTACCAGTTATTATTACCTGATCATATGTCTGATATACAGTATATTAATGAATATTCTTTGAGAAAGTGGGTATGTGATTCTTGGAAGAGATTATCTGATAATGATATTGAGGTACGTCTGAATCTATAGTATAGGAAGAACTCGAGAGGATTTTGGCATATGATATAAGAAAATTGAAAAGTAAATGGATTCTTATAGTCAATGTGTAGTGGAAGCAATGAACCGCCATGAAGCTACTTGGGAGAAGAAATCTAATATGAGTCAGTTTTATCTAAGTTTATTCTGACTCATTCTATTCTGAGAATGTCGAGGATAACATTTTTCTTTAGTGGATAGATTGTAAAAACTCTTAATTCTATAAAAAAACATTAAGCTTGAAAAGTCAATAATTATTTCAAGAGTCATTATAAGTTTAAATCACAAATTGAATTCATCATAACCTATATAGTATAGTGCTTTAATTACCCTTTTTTTCATATTTTTTGGGCAGTGGTGAAATTTCTTAAGAAATCGGCACCTGTTAAAACAAGTGGAGTTTTTGGTACCAATAAGTATCCATTTTGCAAACCAATTTATAAATACTTTTTAGTAATTTTTGAATTTCTAGATTTGAAAATATAAGAATAAGTTGAATTTTATATTAAAATTAAATTTTAATAATTAGAATAATAATATTTTACTATAAATTATTATTTCCACTAATGAAAAAATGTTTCTAAAGCCATTTTTCCTTTTGATTTTATTAACATAGAGCTTGGGGAGGAAATTAAAGGAAAAAAAGAGCACGAAGAAATTTAAAACCCGGTATTGAGCAACTTCGAGCTATTTTTGTCTATGAACCCAATTAAAAAATTGTTTATGTCGAGGTAAGTCACATTATTCCCATCTCAATTTTCAAAAATATACATTTTTTATTAAATTTTTTTATTAAAATTTTGTTTATGTTAGCAAAAAAAAGTGGATAATGTTGCACTTATAAGACTTTCATCATAAAACTTTTTATATGTTATATATATTTAGATTATGCACATTGTGAAAGTTTTCTAAAAATTTTATAATGGGGGTTTTCAAATATATGAGGTTTTTATTTAATAGAAAATTATTTTAATGTTGAAAAATAGTGATGTTGTGCAATAAAAGCTTAAAACATCATTTTACATAATCCGAGATAATTTGATAATTTTATAAAAATATGCATTTTTTTTAGTAGAATTTTTTGTTGTCTACCATTACACAACATTATGTAATTCTAACACACCTCAATTGCTCTTTAACTACTATAATGTGATGATATATGTGCATATGTGATTAAATTATTTCTACTATGAGTTATAAGGGGCAATAATCTTCAAAGATTTTATTTGTGTCAAGGAATTATTGGGAGCTATAAGGGGCCAAAATCCCTTTAGATTCTATCTGAGATAGGGATATATGATATTTTAAGATTCTATAAGCACCAAAAAGGATTCATAATAGAATAGAATCCTTTGTCTGGGTCTGAGAAATGTGGTATGAACTGCTCTATTATATGAACTTTAATTTATTTATTTATTCAGTATTGTTGTTTAAATAATGGAATAGTTGTTATGCATTTATTATATCTCCTATTATAGTGATTTATTTTAACTACACTACTTCTAAATATTATGCATAATATTTTATAAAAGAATATTTGGAAATTTAGATTGGTTTGTGTGGCTTACTGAGCTGTTGTAGCTCACCGCAATTTTGATTTTACTTTTCAGGATTTAGGAAGGGGAAGGAGATTATGAATTAGTAGTTCAAGATAAAATTTGAGGTATAGGCATTTCTCTATTTTGATTTTTGTACAATCATTGTTAGTTTATTATTCAATTTTATAGCTCAACATGTAACCATATATAGTAGTGTTGATATATATTTTGATGAAAGGTCTTTGGGTCATATTTGCATCTCATTTTTGTTATGAATTTTATTCAATTTTTTATAAGTAATTATCTTTTACTTCTATTTTTTAGGATTTTGATTTCTATGAAGTTTTATCTCCTTAATCTGCCAAAACTATATTATATCATGATATTATAAGCTTTTACCATATAATTTTTTATATGTTATAAATTTAATTATTCTAAATAATATAATATGATTTTATTATATTTTTACTATTTAAATATGTGTATAAGAATTTCTATGTAAAATGAGTACGAAAAAAGATAGAATGTAAATGGCTTGAAATGTGTTACACTATGATTCTCATGATAAGATTGTAAGGTAATATACACTGAAATTATTGATTTGATTGAGCTATGCAAGAATTTTTTTCTACTTCTTTGAATCTGACATGATGTTTGGGTATGATGTACTTATTGATATTAGATATATAATACGATATCCTTAAGATTCACATGGCTCACTGATGGGAGTCAGTGGATGGGAATCATAAGAAGCTGTAGATCAATTATGAGTTATAAGATGTTGAGGCGCTTAATTCATGTAATTTAATTAGATTTTAATGAGCACACTAATTATGTTTCATAAGGGGTGAGAAATTGGGAGTTATAAATGCAAGAGCTAGATACCCTCTTTTGAATATCTAGATATTGTTACTGATATTAATATTATATGGATATTAATTTTACAACACTAATCACTATTATTGATTACCATTATTATTATTATTGTGACTAACATTGAATAATATTGATACTATAACTGATACAGCTTTATTACTGATACCCAATATTATTAATTATATTATGACTGTAACTAATAGATTTATGTGAGTTAAATGGATGATAAGATTTAATGAAATTGATTGAGTGATAAAAGTTCACTGATTAACTGATTGATTAGAGTTTATGATGGAAGAATAAAATAGAATAGGTAAAGATATGATATAATATAGATTGGTTATTGATACAGATAACCGATATATATATATATTGATGCATATATTTTTTTATAAAATTTAAAACATATTATTCTCTTTTACCTTGTATTATTGAAATTTTAAGATTTTAGTTACTTGCTAGGCTATGTGGTCATTACATGATTTTAGGTAAATATAAGGATCTAATGATATGAGACTCCGAACAACATACATAATTCTTTATACTATTTACAAGAATTTGGTAAGCTCTAGTTAAATGCTAAAATGAAATGCATATGTAATTCCTCCAATAAAGATCTCGGGGAGCGACAAAATGGTATCATAGCAATGGTTACTTAAAGAATTAAAATATAACTAGAGCTTATGAACGTAATAGAGATTGTATGAGTAGAGTAGAGATGGGATTTAATTTTACATGTATGAATTCGAGTTGCACACATTTTTTTATGCATTTCATCTTAATGATTTGTTTAACTATTCTGGTATAAGAAAATGAATCCAATGATTTTGTATTATTTTATCTTTCTCTAAGTTAAGTTTTCTGACATAATTTTTGGTATAATGATTTGTTGTGATTTTTTATTTATAATTAGTTTATTTTAGTTTGAATTTTTTTTAGTATTTTCTCTTGCTCAGACTGATATATAAATATTAAGAATGACATTTTTCAATGTTAGAGAAATTATAATAACCCAAAAATGTGAAATGAATTTATTTGAAAAGTGTAAAAAATTTGAAGTAGAGCATTATAGTACTAGGCCACTAACAATATTTTTAGATATTTATGAAAGTTCGTTAGGGATGTTAAGCCCTATAGAACTGGCCCAAGCTAACCAAGAGGGGGGGTGAATTGGTATTTTAAAAATTTCTTTTCACAAAAAATAAAAATCACATAAATCAAAATCACACCACAAAAATAAATACGGAAATAAAAGTGTGGAAGCAAGAAAACAAGAACACATAAATTTATAGTGGTTCGGTCAACTAGACATAGCATAGCCCTGAATTCGAGCTGACCGATATTTATCATCCTGAAGTAACTAAGGTTTTTGAATAGATCGTCCTGGCTGATCCTGCGATCATCCCGGACGATATGATCGTATCAATCATCCTTAATTACTCCCTTGATTTCCTGATCAATTAAGACATAATTTGTGAATATCGTCCAAGCCGATCAATGATCGTCCTGGCCGATTATTTAAAAATACAGTATACCTTAATTGTCTATGGCGGCAACTTCTTTCTGTTTTGAGCTTATTGTCCTGGCCGATACACGTATCGTCCAGGCCGATATGTTAATGACGGCTTCCTTAATTAAGAATCCTTATTTAGACTTTCTGTTTTAAGCCTGATCGTCCAAGACGATGTAAATATCGTCCTGACCGATATGAGTAAAAATAGAAATTCTAAGTCTCTCAAGTGTGTGTGTAGGGTTACTTAGCATCAGTCTCTTTGACCATTACAAGTAGACTCAAGAAGTGAAAAACAAAAGTACAGACTGACTCAACCCTAAACCTACGCAATCCTGAACTGGCTTCGTCTGTTCGTCCGATCTTCGATTCCTGAAAAGTTAGAAGAAACAAGTAGTCCAAGAGAATCAATAGTGTTTGTCAATCATCAAAACACAGGTCATGAAAATAGGTTTGGAACAATTTATAGTATAAATAACTCTACCTCACCCACCTCCCTCCCTCACTTGGCAAGGAAGAAATTGAAGTAGGAGAAAAAGAGAAAGGAGAGAGAAATGTCTTTTGATCTTATTTGTCCACTATTTCTATTATGAATTTGTTGACCTCATTTTTGTATGAGGTCACTAAGGACCCATCCAGACTCCAGATCAATCCTAACCCCAGATCAAACCTGACTATAAATCAGTTCAATCTCCAGACCAATCTAGACTCTAGGATCCTCCTAGAATACAAACCCTAGGATCTACTCTAGACCCTAGGATTCCTCCAAAAAAATCTAGACCTCAGGATCTTCTTAGATCTTAGGATTCTCCTAGATCCAGACCTTAAGATCCATTCTAGATCCTAGGACCCTTCTAGACTCCAGACCCTAGTATCTATTCTAGACCCTAGGATTCTTCCAGACCCTTAATTAAAACTCATTGAACATTAAACTACATTTTGGTTGACCCACTTTGACCCCCAATTGACCAGGGGTCAAAAGACCAAAATACCCCTATGGGGTTCAAATGTTGATTCCAAACCAAACGAACTCCAAATCGCTTGCAACCATTTCCAGCAAGTTTCAAATATCAAATCGAACATGTTCTTCATTTTGAAACTGTAGGAAAAATACAATGTATGGAGCCTTCAAACTTCATACATTGTAAGTTTAGGCTACCATGATTCTATGTTTCAAATTTCATGTATTTTGGATGAGTATTTTGGGAGATATAAGCATTTAAAATTTTCCAATTTCGGTAGATCTGGACCGTTCGATTGATCATCAGACGGTCCAGATCAAATTTGAACCACGTGACTACCCCTGGGGATCGAACGCGGGTCTCTTGGTCAAAAATGCGCTGGTGACATGGCTCATTTTGGGCACTTGGATCAGATCCAATCTGATCAGATCGGACGGCCACGGCTCGCGCTGACGTGGTTAAGTAACCACGCGGGATTACACCACGTGTCCCGACCGCGGCACCCCGCCGCCGTCTAGCCAATCATTACCAATCATTGGATTGGCGGCGCCGGCGGCCAGATTTGCCCAGAATCATTTTTAAAAATCATTTAAATGCTTAAAACTTCTAAAAATCACAGTAAATCCATTTTTTCACCAAAATTAGTGTTCTTAGGCTTGTTGGAAAGCTCTGGAGCTCTAGTTTTTATTAAAAGCAAATTAAATTTATTTTGATCACTAGTTTTTGAGAAATATGTGTTTATTTGAAATCCAATTTTCTTTCAATCCAGTGGCCAAATGGTGATTAACTTTTGGTGAACTAATTTTGGACATCTTAGGCATTACCTGTAATTTTCTTAGCTCAAGATGTCCACTGGATTGCTATGGGGTGAATTTACAAAGTATTGGGTCCATTTTAGACCCAAAACTTTGAAAATTCATAACTCTTCAAATTGGTAGAATTAGGCTTCCTAATTTCTGTGATATGTTTGTATATGTCTAAGGGTTAGATGAACAGAGATTTAGACCCAATTGAATACTAGTGCCACCTAGGAACAATAATCAAGGACAAGGTCTAGACAATTTAGAAAAATTCTAGGAAATTCTACACACACCTAATAGGGGTGAAACTTGAGAACATTAAACCTAGTAACATTATAAACCCTAGGTTAAAATTTCACTCAATTTAGAGATCATTAGGTCAGAAATTTGAACATGTCAATATTAACCCTTAATTAAGCCCTCAAAATTTCCAAAAAATACAACAAATCAAGATTAAACCCAAAAAATATAAAAATTACCTTAAATTGACCAGAATTTAAACCTTAATCAATGAAAATTAAAATATCTTTGATTTGACAGCATATTAAACCTTAATTTAATTTTAAGAAAAATCAAATATTTAATTAATATAATTAATTAATAATAATTAAAAATTCCAAAAATTTCCCAAACACTTAGGAATCTCTCCTTAGGAAATTCTTGACCTTTGGAGCTGATTTCAAGGAGTTGGGATCTCATTTGGAGCAAAATCACAAAAAGGTGCCTTTAATTAAGGATTTTCAATAATTCAATAAATAGTCAAAATTTTAAACTTTCATAACTAATTCAAGAAAAATCCAAATCCATCAAACTCACTTGCATTCAACTCATAATAGTGTCTAATATTTAATAAAAATATCAAAATCCCAGAAAAACATCAAATTCAAAAAGTCAACAAACCGATCAAATCTAAATCAAAACAAGTCCAAAACTTCAAACCTTCGTAATAATATGTAGAAAAATCTGATTTCAACATACTTACTGTCTAACTGATCATAGTAAGGTATAGTATTTTAATAAAATACAAACATTCCAGAAAACACCCTTAATCAAAAAGTTGATTTCTAACCCCTTAATTAAATGATTAAAATATTCCAAAATTTCTTAAAAACTCAAATTTACTTTAAAACTCCAGAAATGTCTAATTAACCTTTAAAATCAGTAATCAACCAACCTTGATTAAAATTCATTAACTTTTGAACCTTAACCAAATTAAAACACTTAATTATATCGGGTACCACTAGGTAACCCAGGCCTACGAGGCTGTTTACTCAGCCCCAAGGAAGGTGAAATAAACTTCACGGCCTCGGTGTGAAACAAAGGTGGTATCCAAAAAATAATTAATAATCAATCTTAAAATTGACTTCAAATCATTAATACTTAAACTTTAATTAAATTTCCCTTAAACCTTTCAACCAACCAGAACATTAAGAAATTTTAACAAATTGCCCTCTATAGGACATATCAAAGCCACACAGCCTTTACACCCACTTTAGATGGTTTGCTAAGGCAACCAACTCTAATTTTAGGCTAGGCCGGTGTTTACTTTCTTGCTGTGTGCCGGATTTTTGAGTTTTCACTACATGTTGTTTGCTAGTTTAGAATTGATTGATTTTTTACTGCAATATGTTGAGCACTTTAAATTTCAAATATATTAATTGCTTGAGATTCATATATCAACTGCTTGAGATCAAATATTAACTGCTTGGGACTGTATATACAACTGTTGATTAATATGATAACCTTGCAGGATCGAGTCTAGATTTTTCAATTTTGATTAATGTAAATTTGATTTGATTTGTGTTATAATTTCAAGTGATTTGAGATGGGATAACATTCAATTTGGAATCCAAAGAGGAAGGGACATCCCTTAGGGGAGAATCTCTCTCCATTTGGAGATCCAAATTAGGATAACTTTAAAATATTCAAAGAGTAAAGATAACACCCCGTTCAAGGGGGAGTTTCTTTTCATTTGGAAATCCGGACCCGACGATCCAAGAAGTAGCAGAAGGACGAAGAAGTGGGTAACGAGAAGACCCATTCTTGAAGTCACTTGAGTCTTAGGATTAGAAATCTGGGTTGTTGTCAGTGGTGCCCGGCAACTTTACTTTTCTGCAATTTTGGATGTAATAATAAGTGGCACTTGCCATAGGGACTTTCAATTTGAGCATTTAATTTGATTGATTTATTTAATTGATTGTGCAGTATAACTATTTGTTTTTCTAATCTTTTTTTACTTGCATGTCAATTTTGATTTGACCTGGAATTTGATCGTAGGCTCTCAAGGACTTAATAAAAATTTTCTACTTAAATCAAATTAAAAAACTTTAAGCTCACATAGAAACTCTAACGAATTTAAGAAGTAAGCCCGGGACCGCCAGGAGTTCTCATTTCATAGCATTCATTCAAATTCAATTTTTTAATCGAGTTGATTAGCATGCATCATATTAGCAACTAATTTAAAAAACCTTTAAACCTTTAATTGCATTTTCTTAAGCATCAAACCCAACATAAGTCAAAGGGGCCAATTAGGATCCACTCTAGATGTCGGCCCCGTTCTCAAAAACATATCTTAAATAACGTCCTTACCCATTCTAACATTAAATGACTTGATACATGATTTTAAAGCGCCTAGGTGGTTTAGTTGGCTCCTCAATCCAGGCCGGGGTAAGACCAGATTTGCATTGCACTAGCTAGGTTCGGGTCACTTTTTAGTACCCAATTTAGATTTAGGTTCCGAGGTTGGCTCGGGCCATAAGACCTCACCCTCCGGGAATTGAGTCCCAATTTTCTAATAAAATTGACCATTCAAACCTTAATCACTTTCAATCAAATTCAAGCCCAACACAGGATAGACTGAGGTGTTTCTAAAGTAATTCAGAATCCCAAAATACCTCCTACCCTTCTTCCTTTGATTCTAGAAATAAGTTTTCAATTTTGATCCAATCCCATTTGAAATTCCAATCCTTAACCTCCTTTGATATCCAGCTTTGAAATCTTAAATAAAATTTACACCACTATTTTAATCGAGAGTATTCGTAGGAAATTTCTGTTTCCTATGATGTAATTAACTACGAGGGCTTGCGCTCATAGGAGATTTAGAAACCCAGAATTGATTTTAAAAATAAATCTTTCAAACTCTTTAATTAATTCTCTTTGGAAAAATTAAACATAACGATCATTATCGTCATTTTCAATCGATCGATAATGATTGATATCTTCTTTCTTCGGAGAGATATATCAATTATTATCTTGGTTTTGATTATGAAATTAATGATCTTCAATCCATATTAGCTTAGCCAAACACTCGATCAAATCCCATTTTGATCTTTCGAGGTCAAATGCGATTATTTTTGGGTTTGACTATGATAATAAGGATAAAGTTAAAGCTTTGTAATGTGAACCAATTAGTGAATGATATCCTCGCCTTTTTGAGACGATATATTGTCCCTAATATTGGGTTCCATTACAAAACAAGAATTCAAATTTAATATTCCCAAAGATAATTAAATATGTTTTTCAATCAAAACAGAATTTTATTCAATTTGTTGTAAGTAACTATCTTATTACTAATATTTTTGATGATTTTGTTTCTACAAATTTATCTCTTCTAAATCTACCAAAAATACATTATATCATTATTTTATAAGCATTCATCATATAACATTTAATATGTTATATATTTGATCATTCTGAATAATATGAAATGATTTTATTGCATTTTCACTGCTTAAATATGTGAATACGAATTTTTAGATAGAATGAGTGGGGAAAAATATAGATTAGAAATGGGTTGAAAAGTGATATAATGTGATTTAACATGATAAGATTGCAAGGTAATATGCACTAAAATGATTGAGCTATGCAAGAATGTTTTCTACTAGCCTAAATTTGATATGATGTATGGATATGATGTACTGATTGATATTAGATAAATAATATAATATCCTCAAAATTCATGTAGTACACTAATAAGAGTAAGTGGATGGGAGTCATAAGAAGTTGGATATTAATTGAGAGTTATAAGGAGTCAATGTGATTGATTCATGTGATTTAAGGGGGATTTATAAGGAGTACTATGATTGAAAATCATAAGGTGGACTAATTGGGAGTTATAAGTGTAGCAGAAGGATACTCTCTTCTAAATATATGAATATTATTATTAATACTAAAATTGTATTTGGATATTAATTTTATAGACACTAATCATTATTATTGAATACTATTACTAATTATTTTAATTTTTATTATAACTGATATTGAGAATACTGATATTGTTATTGATATAATTTCGTTGCTGATACCCAATACTGTTATTGATATTATGATTGTAACTAATAGATTTATGTGAGTTGAATGGATGATAAGATTAAATGGAATTGATTGAGTGATAAAGATCGATAGACTAATTAAATAATTTGAGTTTATGATGGAAGAATGAAATAGAGTCGACTGAGAAATGATATTTTATATCTTGATTATTGATACAAATAACTAGTATATATACATTGATGCATATATTTATTTATATGATTTATAATATACTATTATCTTTTACTTTGCATTGATTTCAGTTATATGATTTTGATTACTTGATGGGCTATGTACTCATTTTCTGATTTTGCATGGTTTCAAATAAAGGTAAAGATCCATATAGGATGCATAATTCTTTTTGTCATTCATAAGAAATTCGTAAGCTCTAGTTAAATACTAAAATGAAAGACAGATGTAATTCTTCTAACATAGATTCCGGGACATGATAAAATGGTATCAGAGCAATGACTATTGAAAGAATTGAAATATAATTATAGCTTATGAGCGGAATAGAGTGCGTGTGAGAGGAATAAAAATGGGATTTTATTTTAAATGCATGAATATAAATTGCATACATAATTTTCTATGCAATTCATCTTAGTTATTTATTTAACTATTCACACATAAGAAAATGAATCCACTAGTATGATTTTATGTTCTTTTATTCTTTTTTAAGTTAACATTTTTGGCACAATTTTTTTTTAAAGTGATTTGTTGTGTTTTTTTATTTATAATTAGTTGATTTAATTTTAAAATTTTATTTTGAGTATGCTCTCTCTCTTTAAGACTAATATTAAAATATTGAGGATTATATCTTTTGAAGTTGAAGAGATTGTAATAACCTAAAATTGTGAAATAAATTTATTTGAAATATATAAAATTTTTGAAGTAGAGTGATATGGTGTTAGGCCACTAATAGTGTTTTTCTATACTTTTTTTTTTAACAAATTTTCCTGCCTCAAACAACTGCCTCCCTCACTTTGTTGCTTTACTAGGAGGAAATTGAAGGAGGAGAAGAAGAGAATGAAGAGAGAAAGATCATTGGGTCATATTTTCCCACCATTTTTGTTATAAATTTTATTTAATTTATCATAAGTGGTTATCTTCTTACTTCTATTTTTAATAATTTTAATTTGTATGGATTTATCTCACCTAAATCTATCAAAAATGTATTATATAATAATTTTATAAGCTTTCACTATATAAATTTTGATATATTATAGATTTGATCATTTTAAACAATATGATATAATTTTATTATGTTTTCATATGTTAAATATATGTATAAAAATTTCTAAGTAAAGTGAGTTGGGAAAAAATAGATTGGAAATGTGTTAAAAATTGCTATATTGTAATTTGTCATCATAAGATTGCAAGGTAATATGAACTGAAATGATTGATATAATTAAGTTATGCAAGAATATTTTTTACTAGTTTGAATCTGATATGATGTATGGATATGATGTACTGATTGATATGAAATATATATGATATGATATCATCAAGATTCACTTGGTCTAATAATGGGCGTGAGTGGATGGAATTCATTAGGAGCTGAAGATTCATTGGGGTTGTAAGGAGTTAAGGTGATTAATTCATGTGATTCAAGGGGAGTTATAAGAAGCACATTGATTGGGAGTTATAAATGGTGACTAATTGAGAGTTATAGGTGCAGGAGTATGATACCCTCAGTACTCTCTCTTCTAAATATATGAATACTATTACTGATATTGATAATGTATGGATATTAATATTACTAACACTAATCACTATTACTAATTACTCTTTATTATTATTATTTTTGTTATTATGATTATTATTGACAATATTGATATTATTACTTATATAGTAATATTATTGATACCTAATACTATTATTGTTATTGTGATTGTAACTGATAGATTTATGTGAGATGAATAGATGATAAGATTGAATGGAATTTATTGAGTGATAAAGGTCGGCTAACTAACTCATTGATCAGAGTTTATGATGGAAGAATGAATAAAACTAACTAAGATATGATAATAGTTATTGGTACATATAATTGATATATATATATATATAATTTACAACATACTATTCTCTATTACCTTGTATCGATTTCAATTATAAGAATTTGGTGACTTGATGGGCTATGTGCTCATTGCATGGGTTTACATGATTTCAACTAAAGGTAAGGATCCAATGATATGAGGATCTGGGTATAATTCTTTATGTTATTTACAATAAATTGGTAAGCTATAGTTAGATGCTAAAATGAAATACAGATATAATTCTTCCAATATAGATCTCAGAGCCTGACAAAATGGAATCACAATAATGGTTACTAAAAGAATTAATAAAAAACTAGAGCTTGCACTACATGACAATAGTCCATTACCTGTGGCAATTTTTGACGGTATACGTCAATTTTTTTGCGGTTTTGAAAAATTTCAGCAGTTTTTTTGTAGCTTTAAGACCGTTAGAATAAATCATATAGAAAATTGAAACCGGCTATATATTTCTAGTGGCTATAAGTGCATAAATTAATTATCCCAAAATCGCATGTAAATTGCCAAAATATTATGGTGTAAATATCATCAGTCATTATCGACGGTATTACTAGTAGTCAACCCACTAGTGCTTCTAGTTGCTAACCATAGGCTAGCCTCCGATTATTACCATTAGCAAAATAAAGAAACCAGCAATTTTTCATCAGTCTAGTATCAAAGTTGCCCTTCTTATAATTTTAGTCTCAGCGTGAGGTCCAAATCTAGTATCCTGGAATAAATCCCTTACGATATAACTCAACATTTACATCATTGGGCTTAAGGAATGCTTGATTTTTATGCTTCAAGAATGGATATCTAAATATTCCATCAAACTTGAATGATGGTAGTTGACATGCGCTTGAAGGAAAGTCTCAACTCCCTCCATAATTTATTTGTCAATCATTTTCGACTTGATAAAAATCTGTTATACATTCTATATCTCTCTTCTTTGATAGTCATTTGGATGTTAAAGCAAATGCTCCCTACACAGTTGTGAAATGAATTATTAAAAAGGTGCCTTAAAGTATTTTCTTAATGATATTTGTTATCATCAGTTAAATTTTTTTAGGGATATTTGTTATAATCAAATTCTAATTAAAGCTTTTTGGGCTCATGAGTTTAATGGATTTGATTAAAATAAAGTTTACTTAGTCTAATATATAGACATAAAGATTAATATTTAACTTTCATTGGTTATAAATACCAATTGTAAGATCAATTTTGAGCAATATTGACAATATTAGATTTTTTTAGGTTTGAATGCATTATAGATAATCATTGCTTGTCTAAAGATTATTATATTATCAAGAACTATTTCATTGAAGGTCTTAGGTAAGAAATAAAACATAACTTAAGCCAACAATATTTCAAAGATCACTCATTAGTTTATAGAGTTTTAAATTCCAAGAATAATTTTGAGTATCCTCATGCTTGAACTATTATACTCTTGAAAAATATTTATATGAAAAAATACTTGACGCCTCTCCTAAAGCCATTAACTAAACATCAACACCAATGGCATGTATGGTAAACATTTGATCCCATTGTAGACATTGTAGTCTATGAATATCTTTTGAATGATAAACTATAAGTTAAAAATGTACTTATATTTATAATATGACTATATCTAAGATTTTCTTAATTTTAAATCATTGTTGAAGTCAACGCTAAAGTATATTTATAAACCTAAACTTATAAGAGTTTAAATTTGAATAAAAAATTGAATCAGTGAACATATAAGAACCTAAACCTTAAATAAAATTTGAATCTATGCTTGACTCTAAACTAAATAAATCATTCATGTTTTAAGTTGTTGAATCAAATAAGCAACCTGATAATACATGTGATAATGAACTATCTACAATTTTATTTTATTTTTACTCACCTTATACATTTAAAAAAGACACCATATTAAGAATATCAAATTGGACCAACATGCTTGTAGATTTTTTTTACATGTTAAATTCTCTTAAAAAATATGATAAATTAAGAACTACATATCCAAAGTTACATAACTTATTATGTCTAATCTCTTAACCATTTGTATTGTTTTTCCATAGAAAGATTGTTTATTTGTATGTTAACACACCTAAATGAACAAAACATTATTTAGCTTGCCCTTTATCTAGAATAGACTCTAAAATAAACTGCATAAAATTAAAAAAGACCTAAGGAGATGCATGGAGATCACCTTTGGCTAAGGCAGGTGGACAGAAATTGGCTAGGGCAAGGTAAGTCACCATAGCTAGGGTGAAAGGTCACGGGTTCTCTGGACGAACCAAACGAGGTAGGTGACTGATGCTAGGATAGAACTTGGTGAGCGAGGGCGTTCTATGGATGAACCAAACTAGAAAGGTGAAATGAGGAAAAATGAGTGGTGGTCTAGTTTTAGGGCACTTACCGGTGGGGTCTCTGGTGGTTAAAATTATCAAAAAAATTTAGCTTAAAAATGGAGGCTAAACTGCTTGTAAATACATCATAAAATAGAATACAAGCGAAACTTTTTATTGTCATTTTATCACCAAAAATACCAATGATTTAGTATTTTTTTTTTGGGCTATCTGATTGCTGGTAAATAGCAGCAATCAGACCGCTGGTTTGACCGCTAGTAATTCTGGTAGTCAAATGATCACCATAAGTTTTGTTGGTATTCAGTGAATTTCCTATAATGTTATGAACTTAATAGAGAGCATATAAGAGAAATATAAATGGGATTTAATTTTACATGTATGAATATGAGTTGCACACATTATTTTTTATGCATTTCATCTTAATGATTTGTTTAATTGTTTTGGCATAAGAAAATGAATCCACTAGTATGATTTTATGTTATTTTATCTTTCTCTAAGTTAAGTTTTTTGACATAATTTTTTTTTGCTATGAATTGATATTTATATTTATTTATTTTCAATTTGTTGATTTGAGTTTAAAATTTTGTTTTGAGTGCTCTCTCTCTCTCTCTCTCTCTCTCTCTCTCTCTCTCTCTCTCTCTCTCTCTCTCTCTCTCTCTCTCTCTCTCTCTCTCTCTCTCTCTCTCTCTCTCTCTCTCTCTCTCTCTCTCTCTCTCTCTCTCTCTCTCTCTTAGACTGGTACAGAAATATGAAGGATGAAATTTTTTAAACTTGGAGAGATTATAATAACCCAAAAGCGTGAAATGAATTTATTTGAAAATAATTCTAAGTAGAGCGCTTTGGTGATAGGCTACTAATAGTATTTTTATATATTTTTTAATATAAATATCCATGCCTCACCCAACTCCCTCCCTCACTTTGTTGCTTGGTGAGGATGAAGTAGAAAGAGGAGAAAAAGAGATAGTAGAGAAAAAGATCTTTGGGTTATATTTGCTCGCCATTTCTATTATATATTTTATTCAATTTATTGTAAGTAATTATCTTCTTACTTATATTTTGTTGATTTTGATTTCTACAAAATTTTCTCTCCTAAATCTGTCAATAATATATTATATTATAACTTTATAAGTTTTCACTCTATAACTTTTGATATATTATAAATTTGATCATTTTGAATAATATAATATAATTTTATTATATTTTCACCAGTTAAATATGTGTAGAAGAATTTTCTAATAAAAGGAATAGGGAAAAAACATATTAGAAATGAGCTTAAAAGTATTATATTATGATTTTTCATGATAATATTATTAAATAATATATACCAAAATGCTTGATATGATTGGGTTATGCAAGAATATTCACTAGTAGTCTAAATTTGATATAATGTATGAATATTGTGTACTAATTTAAATCAGATATATAGAATGTTATCCTCAAATTTGACGTGGTCCATTAATGAGAGTTAGTTGATTGGATTCATTAGAAGTTGTAGATTAATTAGGAGTTATTTGGAGTTAGGTTGATTGATTCATGTAATTTAAAGAGAGTTATAAGGAATACACTAATTAGGGGTCATAAGAGATGATTGATTGAGAATTATAAGTTTAGGAGAAAGATACCCTCATAATACTCTCTTTTGAACATGTATATATTATTATTGATATGTTATTGTACTGATATTAACATTAAAAACACTAATCATAGTTATTGTTTACTATTACTGATTACTGATTAATGTTAATGTTATTGTGACTGACACTGAGAATACTAATATTGTTATATGTAAAGTCCTGTTACTGATACCTAATATTATTATTGATATTGTGACTGTAACTAATGGATTTATATGAGTTGAATGGATGATAAGTTTGAATGGAATTAATTGAGTGAATATATATATATATATATATATATATATATATATATATATATATATATATATATATCTTTATATGATTTATATCATACTATTATGTTTTACCTTATATTAATTTTATTTATAAGTTTTTAGTTACTTGTTGGGCTACGTGCTCATTATATGATTTTACATTATTTTAAATATAGGTAAAGATCCTATGATATGAGGCTATGGACAACATCCATAATTCTTTAGCATTTTATAAGAAATTGGTAAGCTTTAGTTAAGTACTAAAATGAAAGACAGATGTAATTCTTCTGATATAGATCCTGGGATGTGACACCAAAGATATTGATTGACATGGTATGATTGATAAAGAGTGGTAACTCCTACGTGAAGTTATCTTACTTATGATTGATGAGAATGATGATTGATATGATTAATTCTTGTAGGTTAACAAGGGACATGATATTGGTTATACAGGAAGAAAACCACATTAGTCAAATTTCTTGAGTTATATAAATATGATATGATATGTTTACATAACATAATTTTATATGATAAGATATGACATGATGTAAGGCATGCATAAGTTTTATGATATAACATAATATATGAACATTAATGTGACGATACTAATACAGGTGTAAAGATATTCATGATATATATGATGCATTATACTAATACATGATACATAATACCAATATGTTATATATACATAATACATGGTATAAATGCATGAATATGGTATAGCATACATAGAAATTTATATATTGATTTGCATGATATGGCATAAAAATGGCATCTATAACATTAATGATACATTGATAACTGATTGAATATAAACATGATGCATTGATATTGTTATTATTTAGACATATACTAATAATTAATATGATCATATTTATTTATATAATAATATTTCATATGGCACTCTCATGATATATTAAGATAGGATTGAGATAGGGATTACTAATCCACCACATGGTTACAGTTCATGCTGATAATTAATGTTAATACTATCATTCTACTATTTAACAAACCATCACATGTTCATACTAATTTGATTTGAATGATTACGTAAATATTGTTTCTATTTTTTATAAATCGATTATAGTGGTCAATTCTAGTAACATGTACAAAGGTGTTAGCTCGTTATGTGGTTTATATGTTTCAAGATAGGTAATGGACTGAGGACTGATTTAAATTACTAATATATGAATTTTAATTTATATTATTTACTCTTTTGTAGTCATGGGAAATTATATTTAATTAATGTGATTGATAGTGGCCTATAATTCTTGTACATGATTCTTTTCATACTTAGAATGTATATGTATATGTTTTGATGATGAAATGAAAGGTTTCTTCTAATATATTATTTTTGTATATGAATGTTATTAATGGTTATGGTATATAATTAAATAAAAAAAGATATAATTCTTCCAAATTAATACTTTTTGCATCACAAATTATATCAGAACAATGGCTTCATTAGAATTGAATTGTAACTAGAGCTGAAGTATTGATTATGAGATGGGTAGAAATTTGGTTATTAAAAGTGCTTATTTTGGATATATGATTCATTGCATGTGTATGTTTTGAGTCAATATGAAATTGATTAGGCAAGAGAACTATACAGCTGTATAAATGGATCCAAATAATCAAGAATAAATGAATGAGCATAGTGTAGTTGTTGGCTCAAGAAAAATGGCACGAGTGCACGAATCCTGCTTTGCAGCTGTAGGATTCCATTTCCCTTAAGTCAGATTGAAATTAACCAGATTTCCCCTGAGGATAGTGTAAGGGTTTATAGATCTGGGGTTCTTACTTCCTATGAGCGCAAGCACTCATAGTTAATTACCCCTCTTACTATGTAAGAGAGAACTCTTGATTAAGGATGAATAAATTTATAGGTATTTTTAATCTCAATTGTGGGGAAGATGAAGGTAAACCCGATCAAGATCCCATGGTTCCGTCGTCCCGGGTATATCGTAGATTTCAGTCTACCAACACTAACAATCATTGACCGTAGTGTCTAGGGAATCTGATTAGTAGCCATGGGTTGCCTCCTCTCAGGGATCCCGAGTAGACTGAAGTGGCTAGATGTTGATTTTAGTTTTAATTTAATTTGAGTTGGGGCTTACTACTTCTTTAGAAGTTACCCGTTAATTTGTTTAGTTTGGGGCTTACGACTCCATTAGGAGTTGCCCGGATAATTTGTTTAGTTTGGGGCTTACGGTTCCAATTAGGAGTTGCCCGGAGAATTTGTTTAGTTTGGGGCTTACGGCTCCAATTAGGAGTTGCCCGAAGAATTTCAGTTGGATAGGTCTTATGGCTTCCTTAGAAGTTGTCTAACGGTGGGTCTTACGACCTAGCTCTGTAAGCTAAGCGGCCGGATTTGTGGGTCTTACAACCTAGTCCCTTTAGACTAGGATGCCCGAGTAAGGGGTTTATGGTTGCATTATCACCTAAACATTTCCCTTAGAGGTCGGACTTACGGCTTCTATTAGAAGTGGCCGGGGGTTTTAATTGGGTTTAGGGGTTAGGTCAATTTCTACCTAAAACTTTCCCCTAAGGTCGGGCTTACGACTTTCATACGAAAGTTGCCGGGTAGCGGGTCTTACAACCAAGTCCTTATAAACAAGGCTGCCTAAGTTATGGGTTTAATTATTTAAAAATAGGGTCATTCATTCAGAAATTCCCTGATACGCGGGTCTTACTACTTCTCTTAGAAGTAGCCCATTGGCGGGTCTTACAACTTAGTCCTGTAGACTAAAATGCCCATAGGTTTAAATTTAGATTGTTTGTTTATTGAGTTGATTTGATTTTGTGATTTTGATACTTCGGAATTTTGACACTAATGTCAGTATTTTAGTTGTTTTGATTTGTGCTTGTAGTCTTTTTCCTTACTACAGTAATTCATTTTTTTACCCGTCTTTTCAGCACTGTTACACTACTGGCTTTTTAGTACTTTGATTTCTTGCTTTTCAGTACTTTACTCTGCCTGCAGTAGTTGGATTAATTCAATTTATTTATGATGCACTGACTACTCATATGTCTGTTTGTAGGTGTTTGTAACCAGTGGTTGCAGTAATTGTTACTTGCAGTTGCAGAGGATAGGGTCCACAAGTCGTTGTAGGAGCTTTTACAGGGGAGCCTTAAAGAGCATGTAAAGGAATTTGAATGTTTCTGAGTTGTTTGGAGAGTTTGTATAGTTTGTGAGAGCTATTGAGTTGGAGAGTTAGTGAGGATTGTATTGAGAGTTTGTATATGTTGATTAATGAAACTTTTTTTTTTAATTAAATAATTAATCAACAAATCAATTTTAAAATTCATTGCTCTCAAGCTTTTAAATAAATCACAAATTTTAAAACTCTCTCATAATTAGCATTTTTTTTTGAAATGGCTCTCGTATTTTGAAACTCATTGATTTTAAATGACTTTATATTTTTCTTTAAAACAATCAATCAATTATTTTCGATTAATTCTAATTAAAAAATTTTATTAATCAAATTTTTTTATTAATCAAATATTTAAATTTTAATTGCTCCAAAATTGTTCCAAAAAAAGTTCAATAATTTTTTCTTTAAATTTCGGCAGCCTCCCGGCGTCACCTCCCCACCGAGGGTGAAATCGGGACGGCATTTGCCGATATTTTCTTCCCGGTCGGACCTAAGGTCGACGACACGAGGCCTTGAATTTAAAATCATCTCGGTCGGATCTAAGATCAACGACACGAGGTCTTCAATTTGAATTCTTCCCGACCGGATTTGAAATCGATGGTACGAGGTCTTGTATTTTAAAACCATCTCGGCTGGATCTAAGATCGACGACACGATGTCTTCAATTTGAAACCATCCCTGTCGGACCTAAGGTATGACGACCTTGGTCTTCGACACCTGTTTGAAATCAATGTTATATATATATATATATATATATATATATATATATATATATATATATATATATATATATATATATATATATATATATATATATATATATATATATATATATATATATATATATATATATATATATATATATTGTCTTCCCCCTCCTTTTTTTTCTTCTTCTTTATAATATATAAAATATTTTATTACTTTTAATATAATAATATAATGATATAATAATATAATATATGATATTATATTATTATATTATATATTATATATTATATACTATAATAAAAAGGAGAGAGGAGTCGGGAAACAAAGAAGCCCGATCGGGTAGAGTCGGCCATGCACGGAGATCACGCACGGCTCAGAGGCGGCAGGCGGCGGAGGAGACAGCGGTGGAGGCGACGGCAAAGGCGGCTCAGGCGGGTCGTTCGATTTTGGTTTGCTGGAGTTGAGCGGCGGGGTCGATCGGAGAAGGAACAGATGGAGCGACGCGTGTAATCTTCTCTTCCTCCGGTGAAGCAATGGAGCCGAACAACAACGACGGGAGGAGAAGATGAACGGCGAACCCTAGACGCTTGTGCGAAGCGACGAAGTCGAACAGCGACCAGCGAACCGAATGAGCGAGCGTGTTTTTTTTTTTCTCTCCATATCAATTCCTTTTTTATTGTTTTAGATTGTCCGATGGCGGTTCTTATGCGAAGCGAGGCTTCATTTCGACGCTAACTGCCTAGTGTGGGGCCGGCTCGGAGGTATGTCGGTTGTTTTGAATTTTTTTTTGTTCTAAATTTTTTTATACAGTCAACAGTAGTAGACCTAGTGACTTCAGACAATATAATGTAATTTGATAGTCTAATTGCACAATTGATGGGTGATGTATAGAGGAAACAATTTAGAAGCAAAGAAAATGAAATATTACAAGTATAACAAATGTTTCACAAGATGGATCCATCATTATTCAAGGGAGTTATTGAGCCACATATAATAAAGGATTAGTTACTAGGGATAAAAAAAGATTTTTTATCGTATGTAGTGCCCAAAGAACTAAAACCATTGGTAGTGTTTTTATTTAGAGAAGCTAAAAGATTGTGGTAAAATACAATAGAGAGGGAAATTATAAAGTAAGTAGAATCCACAAATTACATGGGATGAGTTCATTAGCACATTCAGAGACTAGTTCATCCATTGGCTCAAAGTAAATGTTGGAATCATTTATAAGAATGAAACATGATGATAGAAGAATAATGCAGTATGAAAAATTGAGTCCACTACATTGGTCAGGTATACTCCAAAATTGATAGGTACAAATCAAAAGAAATGTTATAAATTTCTAATGGGGGTTAGAGATGAGTTAAGGCATCCTTTAGTACCTTTGAGAATTAGAATTTTTTTGAGCTGGTTAAAATAGTGAGTTTGGATTAAAATGATTTGGATATACTAAGTTTCGTGTGGGATAGGATCAAGGAGAGAATTGGAGAAGAAATGGCCAAATGAAATTTTAGTGAAAAGAATAGTAAGTTTAGTGAAGCTAGAAAGGGAACAATGGCATCTACTTATAGTGTATTGAGTGTACCCCCTATGAAAGAAGACACATAGGAAAATATTATTTGATCACATGAAAATGCTTTAGGTATGGTCAACATAGACACAAGATGATTAATTAATTTTCCATAAAGTGGATTTGGGGAAAGATTAAGCCCTAGGATATACCAGATAAAACAACCATATAGAAAAAGGACAATAGGATACATGATGTATAGTGAATGCTCTATGAGCTAGATTGATGGAAGAAATATGAGTCAAACTTAGAAAGAGATTTTTAGTAATGAAAGCGCCAGTATAGCCCAAAGTGTATAGCCTAAGTTAATAGAGAGTAAAAGAGGTGTCTAATAGATCCACCAGTACAATTCTTCATTTTAATTAATTTCTATATATTTTTATTGATTTTGATTAACAATCATTACATAGTTTATTGAATGTTATATGATTGATTGATATGGATAAACATATGAAAGATTTAATCAAATACATGATTTGATTGATGTGATCAATAATTAATAATTTGTTTTATATATATATATATATATATATATATATATATATATATATATATATATATATATATATATATATATATATATATATATATATATATATATATATATATATATATATATATATATATATAGTGACACATAAAGAAATATCAATGATGATATTTTTGTAAAGTGAGTAGATTGTAATGACCCTAATTTTAGTATTCGGGGTCAACATTATAGCGCAAGGACACTAAAATTATCATTTTTAAATATCTCATTCAATTATTCATTTAAGTATCCCTTATGCCCCATTCACTAATCTTGGATGGGGAAGTAAAGGAGAAAGAGGAGGAGAGAAAAGAGAGAGAAAGATCATCTCAGACATGTTAGTTAGTCCTCTTAGTTAGTCCTCTTATATTTGATCGTGGCGACTGACCTTAACTCTATTATATATATATATATATATATATATATATATATATATATATATATATATATATATATATATATATATATATATATATATATATATATATATATATATATATATATATATATATATATATATATATATATATATATGCCCTTTTAAGTTCAACACATTGTACTATAATTATATTAAAAAATATCATAACATGCTATATCATATCATAATATGTAATGATTTAATTTTACACAATATTATTCTATGTTAGTTGTACTTGATATATCATTAAAAAATAATGTTGATCGAGCACGAATCTTGAGAGAAAATCTCATTGGAAACTCCAAAAATTAAATCGGATACCATTTGAACTCTGATTTCAACAAACTTATATTTGAACTGAACGTCTCAGAAATACAAGCCCAACGACACCAAATTCGACTCAATCTGAGCCCAAAAGAGTTCAAATCAAAGTCCCAAAGCTCATTTGGAAGGTTCAAAATATAATTTGGATTACCAAACAGTTTCCAAACATGTCATGGTTATAGTTGAATCGAGCGGCTCGACGAGACAAATCCAACGAGTCCAATATCACCAAATTCTAATATTTTTAAGACTTTTAAATAATTAATAAATAGTCCAAGATTAAGGGATTCAACATCGATCGTCCATTCAAACCACTCCCAATTTATCCCTGATCTTTCTCATATTTACTAGTCATGTCACTCTCAGAAAACTATAAATATACCCCTCATTTCTCATAAAGGGGAACCCCAAGTAAGAGGAAGAGGGGGCCAAACATGACGAGAAGAAAATGAAGCAAGAAGAGAAGGAAGAAAAAGAAGAGATGGTAGACACCTCTCTTGCCACCAGACTCATCCTCGACCACCGCCCAACTTCTACCTGCCAGCCTACCGACGACTGAGTTTTGCCCGACTGCCAACTGATATTAGATTTATTCCTATTATCAGACTTTTGTTAGACTTCTACCTAATGTCATACTTCCGACCGTCGCTGAATTTCTACCTGACGCCAGACTTCCGCCTATTGCCAGACTTCCCATCGCCAAATTTTTGTCAGACTTCTACTTGACACCAGATTCCCATCCGTCGTCGAACTTCTACCAGAAATCGAACTTTCATCTATTGTCACACTTCTGCCAGGCTATAAATTAGCATCAGACTTTTACCCAACCGCCAATTAATGGCACTTTTTCTTCTCGGCCATCAACTAACGCCAGACTTTTACAAGGCCACCAATTGATGTTGGACCTTCATAACCCATCGACTACTGTCCATCCAACCTCTGTCGCTTGCCAACAGTGGTTCTTATGGCCTCTGTCACTAGAAAATGGTCCTTCCGACTTCCATAGCTCTATTGCTAGACAACGATTTTTATGACCTCCGTCGCCCATCGACTACACTCCTTCCGACCAAATGAATAAATTAATAGTGATTCTTCATGTTTCCACCATGAAACACACTTTGTATGATGTATAATTGTTACATCAAGCCAAGGTCTTACCCCCAATGAAGGACCTCATTCGTAACCAACTGTAAAAACTATTGGATTCATTCAAATTGTGTTAGACCTCGTGATTTTTACCCCTTTTTAGGGGCTTTCCACATAAAAATCTTGGTGTCTCTTATGAATACTGCATCATCTCTTTCATCTGATTGCATGCTGGATCTTCGTACAATATTAAGACGTTAATAATTTATATTTCTCTCAGCAGTATACTCCAGGACCCAACAGTACTATTATATTATTATACTAAAAACATTATTTTGTCATATATTTTACCATATTAGAGATCAATGAAAGGCTAAAAATGCCCACATTTTATAATCAGAACCAAGTATTTTTTATTTCTAAACCCACCATGGACAATGGAACCAGACTCTCTTTTGAAGAACAGCAAGCTTATTATATAACTAAATATTAAGAAAATAAAAAATTAAATGAAACATTTCAAAACAAATCGATTTAGAAAGGATCTAATAACATGAATAGAATTTGACACCTAGCGTTTTATTTTATGATTCTAGACAATATGTCAGCTTATCAAGTCTTATCTTTCATTAATTGCTAAGGATAGATGAACTCTAAAAGATATCTCAGCAGTTAAAAGTCATGCACACATATAGAATGCCTCATGAACTTCTCAACCAATAAAAAAAATTCTTCAAATATTTTCTTTCTCTTTTTGCTCAAGAAATATTGATTCTTTTTATAATTGCAATTTGTTTTTAAAAATGTCTTTTTTGGGACATTTAGGTCATTTAAGGCAAGCTCATACACACAACACATACACAAAGACTCGAACTCAAAACCTCTTAATTTGAAGATTAAGCTCACAACCAACATGCCAAGATGAGCTCTGTTTTTTTTTTTAATTTATTAATGTTATAAATGATGTGTTGTGCACGTGACCAATAATAACTTGATGAGTAGAGATGAACAAGAGAAGAGAGATATGGAGAATGCATAGTATCAGGAGTCGTCAAAACAAACAGCCGCTAAAGAAAATAAAAATGACCCGCAGTACACCTTACCGCTGCACTGATCACGTGCTCATAGAAGGGAAAAAAAGAAACATTCTCTAACAGCTGAAGGTTCCGCTCACAAAAGATTGCTCCAAAAACAATATATCTCTCATCCATTAGATTGCTTTGATACTTCCGCACACGATCTGCATGCGCCAAAACAAAATATCATCTAAAATCACCCACAAATCTCAAAGCAAAACTAATGAAATCTAACGATTTCAAACCGTTTGGCTTTGAATCCATTCAGCATGTACATATAATACTGTTTCATGATAACAGAGGGGCACTCAGGTAAATTAAAGCAAACGTGTCGTTCAGCTATTGGATGCCCACAGACCGGGGACTGCTCATCATTAGACATCGTCATACGGCATATTCAAATCCAGGAATCATGCTCAACTTTATGTGAAAAGACATAACTAACCTCATATTTCGGTTCTTTGCCAAAACGACAATAGAGTTCAATCCAAGAATACTAAGACCATATTTGTCATTTCACATGTCGCCAGGCACTTTAATTTTTTTAATAGAAAGACACCCTGACCGCGGGATCAGCGCATGGCTCATCATTCCATGGCCATGGAAGGATGGAAGGGGATCCATCCATTGCATGGGATTTGTCATTTTGACGACCGTAACGTCCGTTAAGTGACAGATGGTGGGTCCCATCTGCACAGAAACACGCCGTCTTGAGGAAACGAAGAATTCGGTAAAGGCTAGGAATGCGGAAACTCATTGCCTTCGAACGGTTGTGATTGTTTGGCTGAAGAGCTCGGTGACATCGTAATGAATCGTGGCCGTTGGTGATTTGAAGGGGGTAATTTTTTGTGAAGTTTGTCAAGTACCGGCTTTAGCCATCGTTTGGATGTGGGTGTGGAGGTGACGTTTGAACTGACTGCATAACAAAGTTGTTTGTCTATGTAGCACTCGCGCAGTATTATGTGGATTGCAGAAAAAGAGAGTTCAGGTTTGGATATCTCTTATCAAAATAGATTTTTATAATTTTTCAAAAAAAAATTAAAATCTTTAATTTGTTAAAGGGTGGATATAATTTAATATAATGTTATTATGTATTTGTTCTTTTAGCCAAAGATAGTGATTTTTAAAATAATTTTTTAGTAAAATAAATAAATTTTCTTATTAGAAAACTATTTTAAAATGCACTGTAAGAAACATGTTAAAAATTATTTTATTAAAAATTCATTTTAAAAAAATAGAAAGAAAATTATCTCAAACGAAGTTTAAGACTTATTATTGTATGTATCATATCCATTAAAAAATAATATTTTGATAAAAATTTTGATGAAATTATTCTGAATCAATTTTTTAAAAAGAATGTCCAAAAATTAAGATTTAAATTTCAACCTATTTTAAAAAAAATAAAGTCGACCTCATTAAAAAATAATATTGTTATTGTATATTTAAATATTTTTTAGGTGTGATCCCTTATAAATATAATACTTCAATGTGAAGAGAAGAAACAACGCAGCTCATATTGATATTTTTGTTGAGAGCTTTTGCTACCAATCAAAAGTTCTTTTCAGAGTCTTGCATATATGCTGTATGCATGAATTTGTCTCAATTGAAATAAATGTCCCAAAAAAAAAATGAGAAGGAAACCGACTATATTGGAATTTTGAATGTCTATTTTGCTGCTTGTTTTCTTCTCTTGTTTTCTCAATCTGTAAATTTTTTCTGTGCTATTACTATTAAAATTCCCTCCACATTATGTTTTTTGTCATTTTCTCTATACATGTAGATCTATAGTTAAAGGATTAAACTAATCATCTTTTTCAAATTAAGACTTTATTTGTGATAGTCTTTTAACTACTTTCTAAAGCAATTTTCTTATTCAAAATTTTTTAGTTCAAAAAATTTTGTACTAAAAAAATTTCTTTAGAAAGCAATAACGATGTTGCACAAACAACAAAAATAACAACAACATCAAGCCTTTATCCCACTACATGGGGTCGGCTACATGAATCTTTTTTTCTCCATTGTATCATGTTAAAAATCAAGTTCTCATTTAAATCTAATAAATAAATATCATTTCTAATATATTCTAACTAAGTCTTTTTAGGTGTAGATCTACCTTTCTTAAGATAAGTCAAATTTAATATCTCTACTTTCGTAACCGGGTCATTGGAAGGCCATCGTTTTATGTGACCAAATCATCTAAGGAAACTCTCTCCAATATTATCTTCCACTATAGAATACACCAAGGTACATCCTCTTCATCTCTACAACACTTAACTTAGCATTATGTTTCTCTTTTAATTAATGGCCAAAATTCGACACCATAAAGCATTACAGATCTCACCAACATCTTATAGAATTTTCTCTTAAGTTTCAGGGATACTTTTCCATCACACAACAAGCTCGATGCATTCCTCAACTTTAACCATCCAACTTAAATTTTGTTGATAATATCCCCATCTATTTCACCACCACTCTGAACAATAGATCCAAGATATCTAAAATGTGTACTCTTATTAATGACTTGATCTCCAATGTCACAATTTCCACACTAGATCTATTACTACTAAAATTATACTCCATACATTTAGTCTTAGATCTATTCAAGTGAAAACCTTTAGACTCTAAGGTTGGTCTCCATAATTCAAGTTTACCTTCAACTCCCTCTCTAGTTTTATCCACAAGAAGAATAACATAAGCAAAATGAATACACCAATGTACATCCTCTTGCAAATGTCTAGTGAGAACATCCACGAAGAAAGCTGTCACAAATGAAACATAAAATACATGAAGTCAAATCGAAGAGATTCAATTGTTCTTACTCATGAGAGCCAAGCAATTTCTAAATAAAAAATGTAGTTTGCTTGCAAAATTAAATGGTTAATTTAGATAGTCTTGCTCTTTTATATGATCTCAATAATAAATAAATAATATTTTTTTATTCTAAATGAAAAGAGTTTTCTTAAGATCAAAATGCATAAAGCTAATTTCACAAGGTTTTTTCTAATTCAAAAGGCATAAAGTTAAATATATAAATCATATATTCATTGGCCAAAAAATAAATCATATGCAAATAATCATGAATCATATAATCATAACATATCATTTCATTCATGAGTACAAAAAAATATGAAAATAAAAAGGAACAAAACCTAAGGAATATTGATCACTCTCACACTCTTGAACCCTTTTCTAACCTAAAATTATTTAAACCATATATAGTAAGATACAACCTAACATGTCACTTTAAAATCCTACAACTAAATTCAAAGCAAGATAAAGAAGTTATATGTATATCATAAATCAATTCATAATAATAAAAGTCATGTATGATTAAAAATTAGTGCAAAAATAGTAAAGTATTGATGAAACTTAAAGATTCAATTAAGGCACCTAGAAATTTCCTTTAACAATAGGCCCAATGGCACCTTACCTAGTACCATTGAAATCAATCCT
Source organism: Dendrobium huoshanense (assembly GCA_016618105.1). Taxonomy (NCBI): domain Eukaryota; kingdom Viridiplantae; phylum Streptophyta; class Magnoliopsida; order Asparagales; family Orchidaceae; genus Dendrobium; species Dendrobium huoshanense. Next base: position 22,781,099 of record CM028346.1, on the reverse strand, counting down.
AAGAAAAAAATGGAAATATCAAAGTTTAGATCATTTTGGGATTAAATGACAAATCTAGGTACGTCTGGCTAAAGACTATAAACTTAGGCTACTTAAGAGGCAACCCAATTCTCTTGTTGTGAAATAGTAGTGATTTTTTGTGCATAAAGTGTTCTTATGTTGTTTATATAATTCTTTTATGTTATTTGTATAAGTATTTTATGTTTTGTTGTGTAAAGTATTTTTGGTTATGAGTATTGTGAAAATTATTGTAGATATGTTTTCTATGAGTTTATTACTTAAGGTTTTTGACTAAAATTTCATATCATATTTTTTCGAGTATTTTATATCATGAGATAAAAATTGAACTAGCGCCACACAGTTTGTATGTCAAGGGCCACAACATATAAACTTGGCATCGTTGTGCTAAAGTCTCATGAAAATTAGTCGTAATGTAATGTTGCGGTTACTAGTACATTCAAGTTTCATAATGCTACTCATGTTCCCATAGTGCTCTAGTGCTAATACATGTAGCTCTATGGCACCAAAACATGATAATCTATAGTAATGAGACATTGCATTCAACGCTGCTTTAACTGCTCATTTTTTCATTATAACTCATTATTGAGCATCATAGCGCTGCCCTAAGAACCATAGCATTAAATCAAAGCATAATTAGGTTGTTGGATTCTCACAATCGTAGTCTTTTTCAAGCATCGCAATGCTCATGCATGTCAAATGTTCTGATAGTTCCTTAGTTGAAAAGTTGGTGCTTTAATTTCTAACACTAGTGATATTGTGTCACGTGTTTTTCACACTATAGCCAGTGTCAATTTAGTCTTTTCTATAACCACATTGCCTCACTTTATAGCACCATAATGCTCATCAAATTTTATAAATAGGAAGGCTACTAACCATTTTTCTTCATTGTGCATTACTTTATATCATTCTCTTTATTTTAAATGTTTTTGTGTTTTCTTGTAATCTTCACTCAATTTTTATGGCCCTAAAAGCTTAAGCAAGCAAGAGAAGGGCTTCCTCTTCTTTTTCTAAGAGGTGATTTATCTTTGCTGAGGTGGAGGAGTAGTATGCCCAGTTATTTATGAGTAAGCAACAAATACCTGCAAGGGGTTTTTCTTGCATAGTGGTGGGGTTATCCTTTCTATAATTATTAGTGTGGTGGGATACATTGTACAAGGAGCCCTCTACTTGTGTAGTGAATATTATTAGGGAGTTCTTAGAGAATATAAATAAGGCCCACAATAAAGGGTTTTTTGTAAGGGGTAAGTGAGTTCTATTTAACCCCCTAGCATTAATAAGACTAAACTTTCTAAGACTTGGAGCTATTTTATCTAAGTGCCCAATTTTTGCCAAGAAAAAATCTTAATGAGGTGACCCATGAGCGAGCAATCTTAAATTAAACAATACAAGTGGGACACTCTATAGATGTTGGGAAGTTAATATATTCTACCTCGATATATATCATTAGGGTCACACTTCAGTAGGTTTAGGTCATGCCCCATAGTTTATTCCCTTTGTGTTATTGTGAGTATTTTATGTGACTTTAATGAGGAGCATCTTTTCCCATTTTCGCCCATTTTTTGCTATCACCAAGAAAAAAATTAATAGATTTAAGGAGGGAAGCGATGATGAGTAGAAGGGCCTAGTGAGCTTAGATTACCCAACTAGCCTAGTTCTAATAGGCAAAGTACCCGTACGCCTAGGTTGTTAGGAGATCAGGTTGCTGATTTGAGGCAGCAGATGACCAGTGTTTCAACTTTTTGTGAGGAGAGTCAAGAGTGGCAATAGGGGGTGTCACACCAGGTTTCTCACATTATGGATATGTAGCAAAGGCGATATAACTATGATTCAAAATTCAATGAAAATTAATTGGTATTTATAGGAGGAGTCCATTTATGAAGAATTTTGATCAGCTCCATTTCCTTTTCATCTTATAATCCATTAGTTTGGCAACCATCGATAGCAGCAGTAGATGAAGATGAGGAGGAGGAGGATGAAGGTTAGTATTGAGGAGAGTCATTGTTGTTGTTATTATTATTATTTTTTGCTTTTCTTTGTTTTTATTTTGTTTGGTTAAGAGAGAGATTAGAGATGATGATTATTGTTGTTGTTTGTTATTTTCCTTATTTTTATTTTCTTTGCTTGGAAATTCTGAGTGAATGTTGAGATGCACAAGTTGTTTGGTAGCTTGTATGTCATGCTTAGATTGTATTGTAGAAGGCTATGTTCTCCTTATAATTACAATAAAAAAAACTTTCTAATAATTTGCTTTACATATTTTTGTGCACACTTTATTATATTATATTTGTTATTATTAATTATATTGCTTGTTAAATATTTTTAATTAACTTAATTTCCTACTTGCATAACTATTATAATGTCCTCCTTTAATTGCATTTTTATAACTCATTTGACCAAAATGAAAATTGTAATTAAGAATTACTTAAAATTAAGAATAATACAAACTACAGTTGCTTAATTAAATGAACAAAGAACAATAATACCTATTTTAAAAATAATGGCATGCAACTGCGAAAACTTATCCAAATTAATACACCACATTGAACTTAAATGCTATAACACCAAAGCACAAACTATTAGTTTAACTATCCTTATATAATTCTAATTTAGTATCACTTGAAGGAATAAAGTTAATTAGATATTCAAAATTATTATTTTAGTACTCATATGCAATAAAATTAAGAAATGAACAACTACAATATCAAAAGAAAGAAATAGCCAAATAAAAATTAGTATTATATTATAAAAAAATTGGTATCTGATGATGTTGAATTCTTAAAGGAATATAATACTTAATTTAAAAATGAGAGTGTAAGTAAGTTAGTATATATGAAGGTTTATAAATCAATTTTAAAGTTAACTAATACATAACCAATTCATAAATGATTAACCATTCAATCAAAATCTGTAGTTAAAATGAACTAATACTTATATTAGATGAGTTCAATTTGGAAATTAATAAAGATGATTCCTTAGGATGTTTGGTTCAGGATTGTTTAAATTAATATTGTCACACTTTGATTATTATAATTTACATCTAAATAGTGAAATATTATCTTACATTTTAATCATTTTAACTTGTAAAGTTTCTTTAGAATAATGAGTTTATCAAATCGTGCAAACATAATGTTTGAGGATAAGTAAAAGCTTAAGTTGGGGAGAATTTATTAAGTGAAAATCTTGTTCATATTTATTATCTTAAATTACAATAAAATTATGTATTTTAGTTTATATTATGTAGGAATATCTCATTAAAAAAAAATTTTCAAAGTTAGAACCAACACTACAGCGCCCCAAACGTTAATTCCATAATACCTTCAATGTCCCAACATCAAAATCGAATATTACAGCATCATAGTCTAAAAACATTGCATTTAATTTAGGACCCCAGTGGAACAAATGTCAGTGTTGTAGAGCTAAGAGCACCACAAGATGAATACCACATCGCTCTGTGTTATATCAAATTTGTAAATTATTCAACACTGAAGTGCTAACCTATGGAGTACCGCAGTGCAAGATGATTGATCAAGAGCCGCAACACCCATCTTTTTGTTGCTCCATATCAAAATAATTAAAGGAAAAAAGCATTGCATTAGATCAACAAACAGTCGCATTGGGTCAGCCAAGGGTTGCGCAGGTTCAGCCCAACGCTATAGTAAAGTTAAATAATTAGCACTAAGGTGCTAGTTCATATTTTAATGCTATGATGCCACCCTATCGAGAATCGTGGATATTGAGTTAGTTTATATAAAAATATAAATAGTTTTTGTAATTTTTTTGTGAGGGAGACTAGGGGATACTGAGTTAATGGTGCATATGCTTTGATCCACAACTACTCTAGACAAGTTTACTTAGAAAACATAAGTTCATTCATTGCCATTTTCCTTGAAGAACTTTAATTTTGTGTATCTTCACTATTTTTTGCATTTCTAAGTAGTTATAGCATCTACCCTTTATTTCATTGCATAAGATAAATTCTACAGCTAGAGTAAACAATACTGAAGTTAGTTGTTGAATATTTATTTTCTCATGGGATTAACACTCTCTCATATACTTTATTAATTAATCAAAAAGGGCACTTGCATTATTTAGGAGCATATAGAACATAAAATCATAATAACAAGCAAACTCTTAAGCATTGCATAGATAAGCTCCACCAAGTTTCCATCAGTTATGTGTTTTGAGTGTAAAAAGACAGATCATATAAAGTCTTATTTCCCAAACCTTAAGAGACAACAAATGAAAGAAAAAGTTGATGATAATAATAATGTAAAGAAAACTAATAGGAGAGCTCAGAGGGATTTCTAGTCCAATTAGATTATTAGTCATTTAAGGTAGAAGTTGTCATTCATGTAATTTTAAATTTTCAAAAAAATATTTATTTTAAACTCTTAATTAATTTACTATAGATACTAATCATATTTCAATAATAAAAATCAATGAAAGAAATTATAAATTCTCTTCCTCACTTTATAATTTCATTCGTTTTACAATATTCATATATAATAGCAAGGAGTTCAATCTAATCAGTACATCATTCTATCTCAAACTCTTGACTATAAAAGAATAAATAAAAATACAAAAAAATAAAATAAAATATAAAAATTCTAATTGATTGTCACGATCCGGCCCGTTGAGCTCGCATAAGCGAGGCGGGAACAAATGTCGGATGATAGGCTAAAATTTTCTAATCACTACATCTATCTCCATAATAATTGAAAGAGCCTCTAAAACATCAAATTGAAAACACTTAAACATAAAATTAGGCATAACCATAAAATTACCTTTGCTCAGACGTTCATCTTCTACGGTATACATTGCCACCCCTTCTATTCATTTTTTTATTATCTTAAATTTACCTGAAAATGTTAACAACTAACATTAAGCTAAAACTCAGTAAGTAATACACAATTCTAAACTACAGTAAACAAGGCAACTGTGTAATATGTTGGATGTCAATTTCATATGAACATAACATAAAATGATTTCATACTAACATAACATTAAACATATCATAATTAACATGAAGCCATATTTTTCATTTCATTTCCATATTCATATCATTATACTTAGCTTTCTCTTTTCGTATATAATACAACCATCACAGGAGCCACCGTTTAGTACCATAAAGATACTCATTTACCATTTCATTTTCCATATTATTTACCATTTTATCGTGCACGAGTACAGCGTTCCCAGCTAGTACCATTAGGGGGTGAGCTCCATTATTTCAACATGCACATACAAGCATTCAAATAACATTCATATCATCTCATTCCATATAACATAAATTTTATCATATAAGACCATAAAATATACATGTAATTTGTATGATCATTCATTTGACAACAATAAAGAATTTGACAACAGTAAAGGATAATGATTGCATATAGTTTGAGGGTAATAAAAGTATTACTGAAATAAAGAATCGTGCATTCTTATAGAAGTTTGGAAATTGATTTATCTTGCTAGCCCTTCTTCCTTCGATGTCACCACGATTAATCACCTATAAGTATAAATTTCATTTGAAAATCTACAAAATAATTTAAAACAAAATCTTCTTTTTCTAAAATATTCTAGATTATCTCTTTCCTTCACTCTCTTTCTCTCTCATTTTCTTAATTACAAACATATGAATTTAATTTGCTTAATCATTTATCAAAATTCTCCTTACCCAACATTAACCTTAATTTCTAATCATTAATATAAAGAAACCATTAACATAAATAAACATTAAATCTTAATTCCTTCTTATCAAACGAATATCATTATCATAAATCAATGTTATTGCATAAACGAATGTCATTAACATAAATCTTTAATCTATTATTAACCTAAACTTTAATTAACATTAAGTTAATTATTTTTTGATTTATTAATATTAAAAATTAGGGAAATATCATTTTGAGCAAAAAATTCAATTTATACCCTTAGAAACCCTCTTAGAACCCTTAGAAACCATATTAACAAAGATACTTCCAAAAATTCCAATTAAAGAGAAAAACCCTAATTTTTAAATCTCCAAAAATTCCTCCAAAAATTTCATTTTCATCGTTAAAAAGTTCTCCTAATCCTTCACTATTCATTCCTAAAAGAAATTTGGAAGAAAAATGAGAATTTGGAAAAACCCTAAAGTTTTCTTTTCCAAAATACTAGAGATTGAGAGGGATTCATTCCAAAATAATCATACCTGAATAATCCTCTCGTCATCCCCTTCGATTTGAACTAAATTTCTCCCCAGAAGATCACCGTCGAAACGCCCTCGCGGAAGCCACCGTCCGCCCGACCGTCCGCTCGGTTCCGCTCGTTCACGCATGAAATGAGAAGGGAGGGCTAAATTTTACTATATTAGGGAGAAAGGGTTTTGCAAATGACCATTATACCCTTACTTAAATAATTCCGGCAATTAAATTGATTAGGGGCAAAACCAGTATTATAAAGATTCTAAAAATTTTAATTCCAAAAATAAGCAAAATTGGGTATGGGTTATATATATCAAAACGATCAGAATTTTGCGTAGGATTTTCTAAAATTATTTCTATTAAATTCTGTTAACATTAAAAATTTTGCTTAAATCTCGTCGTGGCGCTTTGAAAAGCGTGCGAGGTCTAAAACGATATTTTCGGGTTTTACATTGATCTCACTCCACTCGATCCTAATAAGTACAAACCTTATTTAAAGGAATGTCTATTGGCCCACCTTCCTATACAGGGTAACATATGACTAGCTAACCTAAATCAAATAATCATTTTTAACTAGCCTTTCTTATCTTTACACACATTTCATATCATATAAAGCATAATAATAATATCATACTCATTTAGTGCAACTATCATTATACTCATCAATATGATTGTGATATACAAAAAAATACATATTTGATTAAATGAATAGCAAATATATGCATATCATGTATTTCATATAACACCTCCATATTTAGTATTCAATTCAACCAATTCTAACCTAATCTAAAAAGGTAAATACATGAATCTTTGCATTTTGAACTCTTTTATATGCATATGAGAACATGTATGTATTCTAGAGTGGGTCCTAGGGTTTGTTTGCATATTTATGAAATTTCAATTTTACCCCTAGGGTGCCAGGGCACTAAATTTGGCAACAGCCCAACAAAATGGCTCTTAGAAATCTATTTTAAATTTCGTGCTCCGGTGCATAATGGTTGTGGCAGTATTGTGAATTTCTAAAGAGCGTCATGGTGAATGTCGCATAGCGCCACAGTATCAAGTCAAATTTAATATTTTAGATATATTTTTTTCACTATTTTATCCATTCTTCCTCTTGAGGAAGCTGACACCAGGAGAGAAAATGTTTGATTTGAACCACTTCAATCCATTTTTTATTGTGAAGCCAGTTCTATAAATTATTTGGATTGAGGTAGATCATATTTTAACTATATTCATTTTCAAATAAATAAAGTTTTCTGAGATTTGTTGATTAAGTTTATATTTTTGTTACCAAAAAACAAGAATAAATTTTTATTTGTGAAATTTTCATTATGTAACTTTCTGCATATTTGAGAGACACATGTTCTTAATATTTATATATTTTTCTTAAAATTTTATATGTAATATTTTGGGAATTATGCTATTTTAATTAAATAGGTGCTATTTTAATTGAATAGGAAATAATTTGGACTCAAAAAATTTATATTGTGAATTAATGATTAAAGTTTTAAAATAATGTACTGTACAATCTTTGATATTTTGGTTAAATTCTAAAATAGCACATTTATGCTCAATAGGGTTTCTATTGCCTAACATTATGACATTTTTTGAAATTTTGAAATTAATTTATTTATACTTTAATTGCTATAATGAAATTAATTATGTTCCATATTGATTGAAATAAATTAAAAGTTCTGAGGAGATTTGGTCTGAAAGCAGAAAGCTTTTCATGTGTCTATAAGGCATGCTCTAGTCGTTATATGCCATATTTATGTGCCTGTAAGACATGTTCTGATGGCTATAAGTAATGTTCTGGTGTTATAAGCAAATTCTATTTTGGTGATGCCATTGGGAGTTATAAGAAGCAATTTTGTTACTTAGCTCAAAAATATAAAGTGTTTGTTTATTTACTTCTTTGTACTACTAGTTAAGTTTTTTTATAATTACAAGTATACTTTTGTTTATGAAAATGATTATTATGAAATATTGTTTAAATTTTTGCTACATATTTTATAAATGAAATTACTTAAAAATTTAGATATGCTCAAATGTGGTCTGCTGAGTTGTGTAGCTCATAGATGTTTTGCTTCCTATTTCAGGGTTTGAGAGAACAAAGGAGCCTATTAATTATCAGTTCATGATTTGATCTAAGCATGTATATGCATTCTTCTTTTGACTTTTGTATAATCATGGTTAGCTTTTTTTTTTATATTTTGCTTTGCTCTCGGTTATGTAGTCATGTACTGTAGTGTAGATTTTTTACTAACATTTTAATGACAATGAAATGAAAAGAAGTTTGTGGATGAGATTTTCTGATATATTGAATGTTGTTAGTAGCTTTATATTTTTGTTATTTATTTTAAAGTTTAAATTGGAAGAAGATATCTAAAAAATTTCTAAAACTAGATCTTGGATTTTTCCAGTCGCAAGCCAACATGATATGACCTATTTTAACTAAGGGTCCTCTAAGGTTGGGTTGTGACATTTCATGTCCAAATGCATTACATTTATTTTTTATCATTTTATATTCAATATTATACTACATATTTCTATTAAAATTACATATAAACAAAATCACCTTCTGAAATTTTAATATTAATTAGTCAAAATACTTAGGGTAATGATATATACCACATATAAAAAGTTTAAACATTAGAAATTTATTAAAATAAGATATATTATATTTTTTATTAATTTCATGAGTTAGAAAAATAGGCAAAATATAAAATTATTGAAAATAGATGTAGGGTTAAGGTTACCTATTGCAATCAGAAATTTTTTTCGAAATCGAGCGAAGAAAAATATTAGCCTTAACCAGCTTTCTCTAGCCTCCTCTTTCCTTCTCTCTTCTTTTATATCCCTTTCTATCTCTTCTCTGACCTTGCTAAGTGAAGGAATGGGAAAGGGGAGAGGGGTGGTGAGGGTTTAAAAAAAATACATTTTAAAACCTAACTTCGTTGCTCTTTGTGCTGGAGAGCACAACACCATAATGCCCAACCCCAGTGCTGCATCATTAGTTAATTTCTCAAAAATATGCTAGAGAGCTTAATGTTATAGTGCTACCCACCCAACATAGCAGTGCTTGAACAACCAAATTCCTGGAATTAATTTTAAGGTTATATAGGTAGAGGAAGAGGTCTCCAACTTATACTTAGTGGCTAAAGCTAGTGAGTGTGATTCAGGCAATTATCAAGTATATGATTTCACATATGATGAATTACTTTCTTTTCAAAAAAAATTGAATACATGTTACAAAATATTAAAAAGAAAAATTTAAAGCCTAAAGCATGATCATATTGCATCAGTAGAAGAGCATATGAATCAAGTAGGAAAATTTGTAGGTTTAAAAAAAGATCATACTACATTAGAAGATCTACATTCTTGTTTGTAAAAAGAGTTAGAAGAGTTGAAAAATAATCTTAGGGATAAAACACAACAACATATTGATTTAGAACTTGCATTTAAGGAATTAGATGAATTAGCTTTGAATTTGGATACTAGTGAACATACTAATCAAATAAAGAAAAAAAATTAAAAAGGTTAAAATTGGATGAATCAAGATCTACACACACATTACCTAGGAGAGCACCACATGCATACTCATAAAAAAAAAAAAAAAAAAAAAAAAAAATCATGGCATAAGTGTTCTCATTCATTCCCTAGTGTTAGGTGTTTTAATTTATTGTAATATGGTAGGACACATTACACGATTCTATCCACTTCGAGTCCACCATAGCACATGGTATATTTGGAGACCTAAGGCCTCATTAGCATTACATGACATGACCATATTTTCTCATACTTGATGACCAACCCAAGCTGGATGGGTTCTAAAATGCTCACATTGATTTATTTTGTAAATATGCCTTCAAAAGAGTCCTATGAAGGCATATGGTACCTTGATGGAGGAACAGGTACTATAGGCAAACTTAATGAATTGGAATGGGCACTAAAGGCAAACTTAATGAATTTACTATTAAAAAATAGTATTAGTAGAAGGATTAAAACATAACTTACTGAGCATTAGTCAACTTCATGGTAAGGACTTTATGTAAAATTCTTTTTCGATTATTTTTTTCTTAATAATAAGCCTATTTTGCAGGGTTTTTAAGTCAATAATATTTACTTCATTTATTTAAAAAGTTTAGACAAGTCTATCAAGATGCAATGTTTAAAAATTATCATAGATGAGGCTTGATTATGTTCTAGAAGATTGTGTAACACAAGCATGAGGAAAATGAAAAATATCACACACTGAGACATAATTAGAGGAGTACCCATACTAGATTTCACTAAGGACCATCTCTATGATGCGTGTCAGCTAGGTAAGTAGATTAATTCCTATTTTCACTCACTTAAGGATATCAACCCAAGTAGACCACTTGAGATTTTACATTTGGATCTATTTGGACTTTTCAGTACCACACATTTAGATGCAAAATCATATGGGTTTGTTATTGTACATGACTACACTAGTTTCACTTAGGTCAAGTACATATATAATAAAAGTAACTCATTTGATGAGTTTATTTCGTCAATTGGATTCAAAGGAAGTTATGTTGCACTATTGCCACCATCCATAATAACCATGGAGGAGAGTTGAAAATAAAATATTTGAATCTTTTATCAAGAGGTTGGGATAGACCACATCTTTTCTACAACTAGTACTCTCCAACCAAATGACATAGTAGAGAGAAAGAATAGGACCTCAGTAGAAATAGATATAGCCAAATTAAATGAATACATGCTACATAAATACTTCCAGGTTAAGGCAGTAAATACAACATGCTATATTCTAAATATGGTGTACATTAGATCTAATTGAATAAAATATTATATGAGTTTTTAAAAGGTAGAACTCCAAACCTTTCCCACCGAAATATCTATGGATGCAAATGTTTTATATTTAATAATAACAACTCCAATTTGGGAAATTTTGATGCTAAGTATGATGAAGTTGTGTTTTTAAGATATTCAACAATAAGTAAAGCCTATAGGATATTTAATAAGTGAACACTAGAGGTAAAAGAGTCAACCCATATAATTTGATGAGTCTTATAGGGATATTCCACCTTTAGAAGAGGAAGAAGTGGGTGGCATCACCATTAGAATCTATAATACATGCTTAGAAGATAAAGAAGAAACTCATGATCTCTTGCTTAGAGAGTGAAGATATGTATCTAGTCATCCTAGGGAGCTTATCATATGAGACTCATCCACTTGAGTTAGGACTAGGCATGGACCTATGAAACAAGTTATCCATATATCCATCATTTCTATAGTAGAACCCACTAATATAAAATAAATATTGGAGGATGAATTCTAGATTGTAGCAATGCAGAAAACGTTGAATCAATTTGTAAGGAATAATATGGTGGTGTTAATAGCTAGACCTAGTGATCAAAGCATTAATAAAATGAAGCTAGTATTTAGGAATAAACTAAATGACTCTAAATCAATTGTGAGGAATAAGGCTAGGTTGGTTACAATCAAATAGAAGGGATGGATTTTGAAAAAAGCTTTGCCCTAGTAGCTAGGTTAAAGTCCATCATGGTACTGTTAGTATTTACATGTTTTAAAGGATTAAACTTATACTAAATGGATGTAAAGAGTATTTTTTAATGGGGTAATTAAAGAAGATATTTATGTAAAAAGTATTATACGTGATAACTAATAAACTTGACATTATATTTAGTGTTTATCTATGAGCTAGCTAATAAACTTGGCATTATATTTAGTGTTTATCTATGAGGAATAATATGTTTTGTTGTATTTATTTCCGTGTTTATGATTTACTTTTGTTTGTTATGTTTAGTTCCCATTTGCATGTTATGTGTTTGTGTTGAATTCATTTTTGTTGTATTTTTTATTTCTAAATTTTATGTTTTGTGGAAGCGTTATTGATCATATAAAAAATCCTAGAAATTTCTTCACTTCATACTATACAACATACATTATATTGCACGATACATGTAGGGGTCAATAATTATCATTTTAATTATTTGATACAATAATTATTGCCAATTGTTTTGTACAATTATCTTGGTCAAACAATCGTATGAGAGACCCCTCGAGATGAACAAAAAATCAAAGCTTGTATTATACAATCCCATTCAAATGGAACAATTTGACTGCTTTCGTATGACTCCAAATGGGACAATTTAGATTCTACTGATCAGATAATATAATACCAATTATATTATACAATCAAACATATATTATAAAAGGAAGGAAAATGTTCATTTCAAATCACACCATCTCCTCTCTTTTTTCTACTTGAGTCCATAGACTTTCCTATAGCAAGCAAGAGAAGTTGACTTCTTCTTGGAGGCTCATCTAGATGATAGATTTCATTCTAAAGAAGATGTTGTCACTTACAAAAAGTATCAGGCAGTAAATTACATAGTCCAAAATAATTAACCAAAAGAATCTGTCTTACCAAGTATTAGATCTATTTGTAGGGATCACACTTCAATTCATTCTTACCTTAGCCTTTTCCTGCAAAACACATCTTTTTCTAGAAATTTCTACGAACCTTAGGAGATACTAAACAACATCGCTATAATACTTTGTATGTAAGCGGCCCATATAAATCATTGATCAAGACCTTCATGAACATCTCCAACTTTCTTAAACTAGCACTAGAACATGGCATTTCAAATGTAATCAACTATAATTGGATGGAAGGGAATCTCACCATTAGGAATAGCCCCATAAATCATCACCAACTTCTTGTTGTCACATTGGTGTTGAATTCACGTGTTATCCAACACGTCCTTCGACATTTAATTATCCCTAAAGAAGGAGACATAATCAATATTATGTAATTTCTCTTTTTTTTTTTGTGAACATCTAGGCCAATTAAGGCAAACTCACACAAATATTACATATATAAGACTCAAATCCAAAATCTCTTAATTGGTAGCTAAAACTCCTAACCAACAGACCAAGTGAGCTGCTCATCTCCTTCACTCTCACAAAGGAGAGATAGAAGTCCTTGCTCCTATTTTATTGGAAGTCAAAAAGTTCTTTTGAATTGATATTATTGTCTTAGGAAAAAGGAGAAGCAACACGGGTAGGAAATTAATCCACTAAATAATTACAGTTTAATGTCTACCCAGATAATGATGCACGAACCACAATACAATTTAGATTTATCATATTTGAAATTATTTGTAATAGAGATAATTTGAAGAAGAAAATCTCCTAAATATAGGAGAGCTTTAAGAATGTTTGAATGAGATGAGGAAGAAATAAAAGAGGGAATTGAGAGAAGGGGGATATCTAAAGCACATTTTTTATTTGATTTTTTCTCTCATCTGAAGGCTATCCTCGTAATTTCCCCCAAAAGACGGTTCCGGTGAAGTAACAGGTTAACGACGGCTACGTTCCGTTACACAAGTATTGGATGGATGCATGATGATGGCCCAACATGCATGCTATCATGCCATTGGGAGGAAGGAGTAGCAGGAGGCGTTATTCGATTTGACTATTTCGGAATTATGGCGCCTCTTTCCCGCACAATTTTTTTCTCACCCAAAGCAAAAGAGCGTACTATCTGCCACGTGGTCAATTTGTCCACGTGGCTGCACAGGGATTCGCGTCAAGCTGGTGAACGTGAGAATGCAGTGGAAGAAGAAATACACGTAGACTAGAAGAGATAAAGAAAGGTTGGGGAAGGGGAATGAGTCCGCAGACTAATCAAATCTAAGAGAATTTTGACGTCCGCAAGGACTTCATGAACGCTTACTCGCGCTGCTTCTCTCTCTCTCTGTTCCACAGAACATTTTCGCTAAAATATAGTTAAATTAAGGAAAAAAAAAAAAACAGGTGGGTGAGAGCTCGGCGAAGCCGGAGCAGTAATCGGCGGCAAGGAGAGGAATTCTAACCCTATAATTTGAAGCGGGAAGTGGAGCTAAGAGTACTTTGCTGCGGAAGGTGAGAGGTCGGCGGCAGCAACTCCATTTCTATTGCTGGCTAGGAAGATTTTGTTCCCTCCTAGTTTTGATGGGAGGTTTTCGTGCTTATTGTTCTCCATTTGCTTAGCTATTACCATTAATTAACTTTGGCGGGTGGAAATTTTGGGTGGATTGGGAAGATGCCTGCGCCGAAATGTTTCCCTTCGGGTTTCAGCAGGCCAAGTGGACGAGTGGAAGGCGGAGGTCTATGCTGGTGTTTTTGGCAGGTTGATTATTTTTTTGGGAAGCGAAGGTATTCTTTCTGTTGCGCATTTCCCCGTATTTTAGAATATATGAATGCTGTTTTGTCTTACAGGACACCCATTTTCAACCCGGATTTTGGCTGCTAAATCTTTGACGTCATATGGCTTTTAGCTGTTAAGATCGCGCATCTTCTTTTTTCTGAATCCTGAAAGATGATTCCGTCTGGCTCACCTACTCCAATTGGTGGAGCTCAGTCAGTTGGTCCATCCCTTATGCGGACTAATTCCAGCATTCTTGGAGGAGCTCATAATAATTCCATCCCATCTCAAACCTCTTTCTCCTCTCTTGGAATGCCCCGAGCCCAATTTAACAGCAATGATTTGCTAAGCAACATCTCCAACGTGTCATCTTTTCTAAACCACTCGTTTGGGAACGAACTAGTTGCTTCAGGAGGAGGACTTGACATGCCTCCATTGAATATAAAGCAGCAAGGAAGCACCGGAGCTGGAGTTACAGAGACCATGGGTCATACGGAGACTAATACCATGCCTTTTACTACCTCATCTGGCTCAATATATGGACAGCAGTTTCAGAAACCCTCAACCAATCAGCATGGTTTGGATCATCCTCAGTCCCAGCAGCGTGATGGACTGCAAAAATTTCAGCAGCAATTCTCACTTGCACGCAGCCAGCAACAGCAGCTCTTGGAAGGGTTGACTAACATGAATAATATGCCTTCAGTTAAGTTGGAGCCTCAGATGGTTTCTGGAGACCAGAATGGTTCAGTACAACAGTTGCAAGCTCTCCGAAATATGGGTACGGTAAGAATGGAGCAGCAACAGCTGCAATCTTTGAGGAGTTTAGCCCCAATTAAGACCGAACACCAACTCTCTGACCCTTCAGTTCTTTTGCAACAACAACCCCAACTCCTCCAGTTGTCTAGGCAATCTTCTCAGGCTGCAGCTCATATGAGTATTTTACAGCAGCAACAGCAACAACAACAGAGGTTGCTGCAGCTTCAGCAGCAGCAACAGCAGCAGCAGCAGCAGCAACAGCAAATTGTTAATAACCTGCCCCGGCAAAGGTCACACTTGCAGCAACAGCTTCATCAGCAGAGTTTATCGGTTAGACCACAGGTGAAGCCAACTGGCTATGAACCTGGTGTATGTGCTCGAAGATTAACCCACTATATGTATCACCAACAGCACAGGCCAGAGGTTGATGACATTACATTCTTTATAGTATTGAATCTTTCTATGTAAGCATATGGATTGAATGAACCTATTTCAATTGTGCTATGTTCATGTTTTTATCTTATTGGTGCAGGACAACAATATCGAGTTTTGGAGGAAGTTTATCTATGAGTACTTTGCTCCAAATGCCAAAAAGAGATGGTGTGTTTCTCTTTATGGAAGTGTTCGCCAAACAACTGGCGTTTTCCCTCAGGTTGTTCAGCTAATGATAAAGCACGATTAATTCTCATTGTTTTTTGTGGCTTTCTGTATGAGATGTTGACATTCAAGTCTATGCTTTTCTTGCTGCACCTCGCCTTTTACTTCTTAGTGATAGCAGAAATTTTGATATAAATTTTGTGATTTTATTACTAGCTGAGTTTTTTTCATGATGTTTTTAAGGATGCGTGGCATTGTGAGATATGCAGTTGTAAGCCTGGCCGGGGTTTTGGTACGTATCATTTTCATCTATGCTCAAAAGTCTGGCATCACATTTTGGAAATGACTAAGGTTTTATTTGGGACAGCTTTCTTACTATTTCTTGAAGTAGTTTTTTAGTACAGAAAATAAAATCTTTCCACTAGAAAGCTGCTTTAAGAAGCAGTAAGAAATCCATCCCAAATGAAGCCTAAATTTGGAAACTGATGCCTAAACTTCATTTATAATTTAAACTCATTTGTAACAGTTTGCTGTTTTTGGCTCATAATAACAGAGACAACTGTGGAAGTTTTGCCTAGACTATGCCAGATTAAATATGCTAGTGGTACTTTGGAGGAACTTCTTTATGTGGACATGCCCCATGAATATTTGAATGCATCTGGTCAGATTGTCCTTGATTATGCTAAGGCAATTCAGGAGAGTGTTTTTGAACAGTTACGTGTGGTACGTGACGGTCAACTGCGGATTGTTTTTAATCAGGATCTAAAGGTAGTCATTACACTTATTCTCCTTTTACTCCAGATTAGTTGTTTGAATTTAATGTGGAAGCTTCGAGCTATTGTTTGAGCACGAGCTGACTCTTGGTTGTCTTATAGATTGCTTCTTGGGAATTCTGTGCTAGACGTCATGAGGAACTTATACCTAGAAGAACAATAATACAACAGGTGTAATTATTGTAATGTCTAGATGTATTTTATCTTTGGAGACTAACTAGTCATTAGTGCCTGTTGTTTCTTTTTAAGCCTTCCTTTTGTACTTATTTATTTATATTTCATAGCTAAAATAACTTTTTTCATGCAGGTTAGTCAACTTGGGGCAGTTGTACACAAGTATCAAGCTGCTGCTCAAAATGCATCCAACTTATCCGCACAGGATTTACAAATTGCTTGCAATTCGTGAGTTTCTACATTTTCCTATGCTCGCATTTATGAGTGCTGATGCAAATCAACGTGATGTCCCAGGCAGTTTGAGTTTGTTCTGTAAGCATTTGAAAATTGCAGAGAGGTTTCCAGTTTAAAAGAAAATGGATGAATCTAACGGGAATGACCATCTTTCAATTCCTCAATAATTAACACAATTATCGTCTCTCCAGATTTTATCTGCCTATTAAACTTGTCTTTATTTTTTGTTAATTTTTAAAGTGATGGGTTACCTTGAAGTATGCTAATTTATGTGGTAGCTTTACTGTATTCTCTGGTATACGTTTTCATGGACTAAAGGAAGTCCTGGCGTTTAATCATGTGGTTTTAACTTAAGTCATTCATTGAATTCATAGGTTGAGGGGCTGTAGGATTGGAAGTTAAATTAATGTAGCATCTCATATGCATTAATTTTGATATGATATTTGTTAGGGTTTTTTGGAATGATCAATACTGTAATTTTAGAATTCTGCTAATGAACTTACTGGGTGATCGTTGTGTTCTAGTAACTTGTTTTGTTTACTATTTTTCTTTTTCTCCATTTTGTACTATTGAAATTTGTCACATTGGATAGTAAATCTTATTTCATTGATGTTTCATGCAAATGTGCACTAGGTTTGTTGCATCTGCCCGTCAATTGGCCAAAGCTCTAGAAGTTCCATTGGTAAATGATTTGGGATACACAAAAAGATATGTACGTTGCCTTCAGGTAGGTCACTAAGTATTTGCATTTTTACTTGGTTCCATCTTTGGTCATCTGATTTAGGTCTATTTTTCAAATTAAGTTTTTAGTATTTTTTTCGGTTTGTTTATTAATTGCTGATGCATGATTTTTTTTTTCGATTCTGTTGAAATTAGTATTGAGATTTGTATGATGAAACATCGATGCCTATATGTCATTTTGCAATGATCATCTATGTAGGATGTCACTTGCATTTCATCTACAATAAGCATTGGCTAAAGTTTATTTTGGTAAACATCCAGTCATTTGTTTAACAGTCCTTACATTTAGATTTGACGTTCCATTTTTGAACGTTTTGTGCAAAATTTATGCTGCATGGAGCAGTGAACTTGTGCCTTATTAAGGAGTAGTAGAACTTCGCAGAGTAACACACTCTTAGAGGGATACTCCTTGTAAGTGGACATTGGCACCTTCTATAAATGTGTTAGATGCCCCTTCAATTTTCTAGGAGGAATAAATTGGTAACCTACTTCATCACCATCTATTGGAGTTGGTTTTGAGTGGATTTGCACCACACGTGGAATACTTAGCTTAAGAGAACTGAGCTAATCAAACACCAATAGAGCCTTTTGATCTGCAAATAGTGGAGTATAAGTTCTCAATTTGACCATGGTTAACTTGAAATTATATGAGTTTTTATCCTTTGTTTTTGTGATTCTAGTGGATTTGCCCATGATCTTTTTATTTTGGTTCAACTAATGTACTCATAAAATTAAATTTTAATTAATTTGGCGATGACTTGAACTTCAATCTTGAGATGGTGATAATAGCTCATCGATTTTTTAGAGGATCCATGGAAGCTATTGAAATCTAAAAATCCTTGGATTGAATTGAATGAAAGTTTATTTATTATTTTTGTAAAGTGTGTATTGAACTTTTTTCAAAACTTTCCTTGAAGTTATCAATAATGGATAGTGTAGATTAGGCCCTGTCAAGATAAACTTATATTGAATGATGCTTTTGTTGGGTTGACCCAACCAATTGCCTGAACTAAAGCTTTAATATGTCACTGACTGATCGATGATCTGAATACATTATTTCATATCTCAAGCTAGAAACATATTAGCGGTGACATATTAAAGCTTCAATGGCTAGTTACATGTCCCACTTTTAGTATGGATTGTTACCCTCCTTTAAAGGGCATTGTTTCCATAATCCATTTGAGAAATGTGATGATGCAGACATCTGTCGGTGGAGGTTAATCAAAGGAAGAGACGAAGATCGACGTCCGAGATCCCTCCATTTTTTATCTTTATTTATTAATTGTATTTTTTTTATTTAATTATGCATTCTCTATTTTTATCCTTAAGAGTCTTGTCTTATTTAAGCCCAAGGGGCAAAGTTGTCTTTTTGTTTCTTTTAAGGCCTATATATAGAGGCCCTTGCTCTTATATTAGACAATGATGATTTAATAAAAAAAAATATTTCTACACTTTGTTCTTGAGAGCTATGAGAGTTCTTAGAAGAGTGAAAGTCTCTATGTGAGGCTAATGAAATACCCACTAGCTGCAGGATATATCAGGGCTCATGGTTGAAGTCCCTTGGTGAAGGGCAACACATCACTCGTCAATCGCAAGAAGTGTTCGGGCACGTGGTTTATTTTCTTTCTCTAATCCCTCACCTCCTCTTTTAACCGCTGGCTTTTTACCTCCCATCATCTTCACCACCATCGGCCACCCACCCCTTTCCTTTTCAACCGTCGGCCACCACCCTCCCCTTCTTCCAACCACCCCTTTCCTTTTCAACCATCGGCCACCCACCCCTTTCCTTTTCAACCGTCGGCCACCACCCTCCCCTTACCCCACCAAACCGCTACCTTCTTCACCAAGCTGTCACTTCCGTTTGTCCCTACAGTCCACAAAATTCTGCCTCACCACCAACAATAAATGCCCTTTCATCTTCTCTTGTGACCCTTAATATTCCAACATTAAATGCACTTAAACGCTTGATATTCCTAAGCATAATTAATGTGGAAATCAATTCAAATTTTCATTTAATTTATAGGATTTCCAAATCACCTTTTCATCTTCCCAAGCAACCTTCATTAAGCTTCAACTTTTCCCCTTCCAAAGCCAAACATTAATTCCCCCATTTACCCATGCACAATTAATTACAATTCAAAACTTGTAATTATTTGGTCAAACTTCCCTTAATTACTTTTCCCTAATCCCTAGCCTAGCCACTCCTCTTCCCATGTACTGTCATTAATTCCCAAGCAATTCCCTAAGCCCCACTTAATTTCGCCTTGACAACCTACCCCTTTCCCAATCTGTCTGACCCCTTCTCCTTACCTCTTTCACTTCATTTCTTCTCAAAGTGACTACTTTTCTTTCCTATATGAATCACACTCAAAGGAGAAAACAATGAGCATTAATATTTAAATTCAGCCAACATCAAGGAGGAATCCCATAGAAATCTGAGAGCATTTTACAAGAAAAGCAAGTATATGATGATAGCCATTAAGGAGCCCAACTACGTTATTATTGAGGACTTGATCATTCAGTCCTGCGCCAGTTTGGTATCAGAGCATGGTTAGCTGGGGTGCGTACTCGACAGAGTTGATCTCTTTTCCACCCCGGGAGAATGATGCGAACATCCGACAGTGGACGTTAATCAAAGGAAGAGATAAAGATCGACGACCGAGATCCCTCCATTTTTTATCTTAGTTTATTAATTGTATTTTTTATTTAATTATGCATTATCCATTTTTACTTTTACTTAAGGGTCTTGTATTATGTAAGCCCAAGTGCAAAGTTCTCTTTTCATTTTTTTTAAGGCCTATATATATAGGCCCTTGCTCTTGTACTAGACAATGATGAATTAATAAAAAAAATTTGTTTCTACACTTTGTTCTTTAGAGCTATGGAATTTCTTATGGGAGTAGAAGTCCTTATGTGAGGGCAATGAAATACTCACCAACCGCAGGATGTGTCCGGGCTCGTGGTTGAAGTCCCTTGGTGAATGACAACGCATCACCTGTCAATCGCACGAAGTGTCTGAGCTCACGGTTTATTTTCTTTCTCTAATCACTCACCTCCTCCTTTAACCGCTGGCTAAATCTTCCCCTAGTTGCCGGCTTTCTACCTCCCTTCCTCTTCCCTACCACCGACCACCAACCCATTTCCTTTTCAACCGTCGGCCACCATCCTCCCCTTCTTCCAACCACCGGTCTCCTCCTCATCTCCACCATAAAATCCAATAAAATCCAACCAAACTGCTACCTTCTCCACCAAGCCGCCACTTCCCTTAGCCCCTACAGTCCACAAAATTTTGCCTCACCACCAACAACAAATGCTCTTTCATATTCTCTTGTGACCCTTAATATTTCAACATTAAATGCACTTGAACCATTGATATTCCTAAGCATAATTAAAGTGGAAATTAATTCGGATTTTCATTTAATTTGTGGGATTTTCAAACCTCCTTTCCATCTTCCCAAGCAATCTTCATTAAGTTTCAACTTTTCCCCTTCCAAAGCCAAACATTAATTCCCCCACTTACCCATGCACAATTAATTACAATTCAAAGCTTGTAATTAATTGATCAAACTTCTCTTAATTACTTTTCCCTAATCCTTAGCCTACCCACTCTTCCCCTATGCTGCCATTAATTTCCAAACAATTCCCTAAGCTCCACTTAATGTCTCCTTGAATATCTTTCCCTTTCCCAAGCTTGCCGACCCCTTCCCCTTACCTCTTCAACTTCATTTCTTCTCCAAGTGACTACTTTTCTCTCCCATATCAGACACACTCAAAAGAGAAAACAGTGAGTATTCACATTTAAATTCATCCAACATCAAGGAGGAATCTCATAGAAATCTGAGAGCATTTTGCAAGACAAGCAAGTATATGAAGATAGTCATCAAGGAGCCCAACTACGTTATTATTGAGGACTTGATCATTCAGTCCTGCATCATGTGACCTATGGATTGTGATGAGTTTAGGGAGCCCAAAATTTTGAGGATAATTTTCTCAATTCAAATTGTGCTCAGGGCTATCAAAGGCCAATGTTATATCACTTTTGATAAGAGCTTTTGAGGTGAAAGGTGGAATTCCTCATTATTATGACAAAGAGGTCATGGTGGTTATGGGGATATTTATTGAATAAGTTATATGTAGCGAACTTATTATACTATCTCAAAAGATAAAAATATAATTTTCAATACACGCTCATATAATGAATACAAATTTTGTTTAAAAAAGATTTTTGTAATTTAGTGCTGCATAAAGAATAATATACTGTTTTGAGAATAGTATTAAAATTTTTTTATGGACTTGAGAATAAAAATGCTTATGATTTTGAAAATATAATTTTCAATACACGCTCTTTTTTTTTTTCCTTTTTTATTATCTTCTTACCAACGCCATTTACTTTGCATAATGCTGAGGTGAAAATGGTGTGTATTATTTGTGACATGCATAACACAAAGTTCCTATAGCAGACATTATTTAAAATTTACAATTTAAGGTATAAAATTAATATTTTTATTATTTATTAGTTGTATTTTATCTGAATTAAAGTTTATTAGGCCATTGAGTGGTTCCCAAGCAGAACATCTGTCTCTTGCAACCCTCTAAGATTTGTCTCTCTTGGCTTATTTGTTCAACTTCAACTCTAAGACATCGAAGTCTCCCTCTCTTTTGTCCCTCTGGGCTTCGTCGTACTAGTCTTTGGCTTTAGAGCATCAAACTTCATTATTTCTTGCATCCCTTCGAGCTTAGTCTCTCTTTGCTTTGACTTTAGGGCATCAAAAATGATGCATGCTGAATTTGCTCATATTGATGCTCTCGCTCAAATAAGGGTTTGATAAGGCTTCGTAGAAGGTACCCATTCTTCCTCTCGATGTTAAGTTAGGGGTGTAAGTGAGCCGATTTGGCTTGTGAGTCGGCTCGAGCTTGACTCAGTAACGAGCTCATAAGTTGAGCTTATCAAGCCATGAGATCGAGCACTATACTCGAGTTCGATCTCAGCTTGGCTCTGCTCGAAGGTTCATTGAGCCACTCAATTAACTTAAAATATATTTTAAAACTAATTTAAATTAATATTATATAATATTTTTTTATAATTTTAAATTAATTCTATATTAAAAATAAAAATTATAAAAAAATACTAAAATTTTCAATTTAAAACTAAGAAATGAAGCTCAACAATCGAGTCAAGCTCTAGCTTTTCAAAAGAGCTCAAGTAATCGAGCCATGCTCTCAAGCCTATAATTTTTTTAATGGGTGGAGCTCGAGTGAGCTTGAACTCAGTAAGAACTAAATAAGCATAGTTTGATTGTGCTGATATTTGATTCGACTTGACTTGTTTACACCCCTAGATGAATTTGTTGTTTAACTATCCTAAATTATACTTTATTCCACCTTTTTTTTCGAAGTCCTTATATTGATATTCTCATATTATAGTTTGAAATTTGTTTATTAATATAAATTTTACTCTTTTGAATTGTATTTTGATTTTCAAAATTTTCTAGCATAAACATTTTATTATAGTAATTATGCTATTATTTTTTTATATTTTGTTTCATATTTAAAATAAATGTGTGACGCCATGCTTTAGCGTAATGGCTTAACGGGGACCTTTGTGTTATCGTGCATTATTCATTATTAATTTCAAACCAAAATTTATGTTTGATGTTATTTTTGTTATGGAGAGTTACAAGTTAATGAGAGAATTCGACCTATTCAAAATTTTAAACCAACACTAGCCAAAATTAAACTTTGGATTTTAGGGTTGTTACATCAGTCAATAACCTTATGTCTTTTTTCTAGTTAGTGGTGATTTTGTTGCTGCACATCGCAAATGACGAAGTTAGTAATTTTTTGTTATTCAAGGCCATGAAGCATACCTTAGTTTATTTGGAAGTTAGTAATTTTTTGTTATTTCAAGGCCATGAAGCATACCTTAGTTTATTTGATGCTGCACATCGCAAATGACGAAGTTAGTAATTTTTTGTTATTCAAGGCCATGAAGCATACCTTAGTTTATTTGGAAGTTGATAAACTACTTGCTTAAGATTTTGATGTAGGTGACTTTAAATGGATCTATGTAGGTGATAAAAGCTTATCGACTTGACCAAATTGCTTGACTCAAAGATATTTTAGACTTAAAGAAAACTTTGTTGCCAATTTGGATGTTATGGGTCTCTGTTAGGTCACATTTGATCATTTTTGTATTCTCATCTTCCAACAATCGCTCAGTTGTCTCTCTCTCTTTCCCTCTTGGTTCTAGCCAATTAAGTTCATAAAATCTTAGTTGCTCATTATGAGTAAATCCACTAGCATTTGAATTGCCATCTTATCCTCCAACACTGGTCTGATGGTGCCTCTCTCTTATTTCTAGTGAATTAAGTGGCGGTTGATACTTTCGCCCATGAAGCTTCATAGGTGGATTTCCATGCTTGGCATCATAGTTGTTGTAAGTGAACTTCATTAAGGAAAGGTGTTTCTCCTCGTTAAAATCCAAGTAGGTCATTATGAGTAAATTTTCTAGCATTTGAACTAAAGTCTCTTTATCTAGTGCTTGGTTTATTAGTGGATCATGGTGCTGAAGTCAAGTCCTCATGATTTCTTGAAGTTGTCTCCACAATCATGATATGAATAGTTTGTCAATGCTCGCTATTTTTCTCCTCAGCATCCCATATATTCAGATGATGGTGTCAACATAGATTAGTGTCTATTCTTCAACAACCATGGTTTATCAGATTGGCAAAAAGTGTGCAATCTTGGTGGTTTGGTCTATAATAACCCGAATAGTTTTTTTTTGTTCTCTCAACATATCAGCTAGTGAAGTCAGTCGATAACATCTCTCTTCCTTCCCATGTTCACTATATATTTTGTTTAATGGACATAAGATGTAATCCCTTACAATTATTTGCTCATAAATTCTTCATCAATAAGTGAGCGCCTTTTAATTGTTGACTCGAGAATATGGTTGGTTGTCGCCATCAACTTCTTCTCTCTTATAGCTCAGTAAGTCATTGGTTTTTGGCCCGCAATATTTGTCTCAATAGAGGACATGAAGTGTCGACTTTTTATTAAGGGTGTCGACTATGACATTTGTTTTGCCATGCTATCTTTTATCCATATGATAATTTTTGAGTAATTTGATAGTAACTGCTTGTAAAAATCCTATCTCCATTGGCTGAAATTAAATTACAGCAATCCCAAACACTATATCCAAGAGGAATTAAGAGCAATTACAAGAGAGAACTATTTTTAATTGATGATATAAGGAAGAAAATGACAAAATATGATGGATCTTCTATTGGAGAGGAAGATTCGTCTCTCCAAAATCCCTAGAAGCCGGCTAAAGCCCAAAAATCCCTAAGACAATATCAATTTTGCAAAATCACCTCATTACCCTATCCCTAGGAAAATCACCTACTTAAAGCATCCAAAATCATGTAAGTCCCAAAATAATCCTTCATTTGAATTTTCCCTTCATTCCCTCTCGAATTGGTTGTTGGATCCGCAAATTAACGGAGGCGGGAGTTCTTGGGTGGAACTTTCTAATATGCCTTTTTATGCACAAGCCGGTTCAGGAGGGACTGGTCTAACAATACGCTCCTCCCAATGACCCACCTTGTCCTCAAGGTGGAAGGACATAAATTGATGATTTACTCTTTGGTACAGCTCCCATGTGGTATCATAGTCAGGTAGGTTCTTACACTTTATTGGCACTTCCTTGAACCTACCCTCTCCCTATCATACCCCTTTCAACTTTAATGGTTCCAATACGACCACCAAATCTTCTATCAGTGTCACGGGTAACTATGAACTGGGGACATGATCCCCGATAGCTCTCCTCAACTGGGACACATGGAACACTGGTGTATGTTACTAGTCGAGGGTAACCTCAATCGATAAGCCACTGCTCTAATCCTCTCCAATATCTCATGAGGGCCAAAATACTTAGGAATCAGTTTCTCATTCCTCCTGTTAGCTATCGTCTTTTGTCTGTTGGGATATAGCTTCAAGTAAACCTTGCCCCCTATCTTAAATTCGATGTTCTTCCTGCGCTCATCTTCTTGCTTCTTCATGATCTGCTGAGCCCTCAACAAGTGTTTTTTCAATTCATCCAACAACCTATCCCTCTCTTCCAAGTACTGCTCCACTGATGAGATTGGTGTGCTCCACTGCCAAAGTGCATCAAGTGAGGTGGGTCTCTTCCTTACAAAATTTTAAAAGGAGTCATCTGTGAAGCTGAATGATATAAAGTGTTGTACTAGTCATAATTCATTAGGTTTTGGGAATTTGTGAGCACATTATTTATGAACATAATCACAGATTGATCCATGTTGGTCTGGAAGACTCAATTTATTAAGTCCATGATGACTACATTTCACATTCATTAAGCCAAATGACATCATAAGGAACCTGTAGAACTCGTATAATGCCGCTTTTGAGATGCTAGCTTCCTTGATCTTGAGTTGATGGTATATGACCCTTAAGTTGATTTAAAAGAACCCCTTGGCGTCCTAAAATTAGTTGAAGAGATCATCAATTCTTAGTGATGATTGCTTGTTCTATACTATCATCTTATTACCTCATGGTGGTCAATGCAAGTCAGAAGCTTCTATCTTTCTTCTTCATAAATAGGTTAATGCTTATTAGGATGATACGCCTGTAGCATGAATTTTTTATCTAACAATCTCTAAAGTTGCTTCAATTTTGGTAACTTATTTATTGCCATCTAATAGGACAGGTTTGTTATAGGCATCTACTATGTGAAGACATCTATTGCATCATTAAAGTCCATGTCCGGGAAACAACTCGATGAGGTTGGCAATGAACGCATCTAGGAAATCACATATTAACGGCACCTCATTAATTACATAGAAGTTTGAACTTAAGTCATGTATGTATGCTAGTTAAACTCAACAACCCTTCTGTTAGACCGGTCCACTGGACCGGTCCAGCCGGTCCACTGGACCGGTCCAGCCGGTCCACTGGACCGGTCCAGCCGGTCCAGGCGGGACCGGTTCACGGGTGAAATCTTTGATTAGCGGAGAAAACTTCCGCCTGGGCAGAAACCGTGTGAGACGCAAGCTCCACGGGAGCGTTTTAGGAAGGATTTTTTTTTGGGGTTTAAGAGAAAAATTTGAATGTAGGGAATGTTTAGGGATTTCCTTTTGATTTGTATGCATTAAATATTAGATTTTCCTAGGGTTTGATCATCTTGAATTTTGGCTGAAATTTGAGATCTCTTAGATTTAGGTTTTCTTTGGGCTCTAGCGGCGTCTAGAGATTTGGGAGAGATCGATCCTCCTCTCGAATTGAGGATCAATTGTATCTTTGTTGTTTTCTTCTTCTACTAGTGGAATACAAATCTTGCTTTGAGTTTTCTTTCCAATTTCCTCTGAAATGCTGCTGTAAACTGGTGTAAATAGCAGATTTGCTGTGTTTTTTCTGCTGTGGACAGCAGTTTCCATCGAATCTACTTTAGTTTTGATGAGAAACACTTGGGAATCCAAGTGTTTCCTATAAAATTGGTATCAGAGCATTGTTTTTTGGGACCGTTGGCGGCTGAAATCCTGAAATTTCAGCGGGAGTTTCTTTTCCGGAAAGAGATCTTCGTGAATCTTGAGAAGAATGATGGCCGGAAAGAAGGTTGATGTCTTGGAAGGCGAAGTCGGCCAATTGAAAGCTGATTTGGAGGAAAGATTCTTCAACCTTCAGAATCAAATCACCTCCAACAATGAAAGGTTGGAGGGGAAGTTCACCGCAATGGAGGAAATGTTGAAGAAACTACTTGAGATGAAAACCAATCCGGCGACATCGGAAGTAAGAGAGACCACCGACGGTCATGGCATGGGAGGAAATCCGAACCCCATGCGGGGGAGGAGAAATTCGGAGGTGGAAATCCTAGAGGAAGAGAACGCATGCCTCCTCTAGAGCCTCTTTCGAGGGAAGAGATGAGTAGGGGATATGACAGAAGGGGGACTGATTTTGGTGGGAGGAGAGAGGGATCTCATCGCCGAGGTGCTGAATTCGAAAGAATTCTGCGTCAAGGGGGGGATTTTGAAGGAAGAAGGGAGGAACGTCATCGTCGAGGTGCTGAATTTGAAGGTATTCAGCGTCGAGGTGATGATGTTGAAGGGAGGAGAGGTGAGTATGAAGAGGGGTTAGAGTATATTCGTCGGAGGGACGATCAGGACAATTGGGAAACGCCTCCTCTGAGGGGAATGAGAGGCTATGGAGGATACCGGGGAGATCCCAAGATGAGGAAATTGAAGATGCCCGTTTTCGAGGAGGAAGACGGCCATGGATGGATCTACAAGGTGGAGCGTTACTTTGCTGTCAATAAGTTGACAGAGGATGAGAAGCTGATGTCGGCAGGATTGTGTCTAGAAGGAAAGACTTTGTCATGGTATCAGTGGCGTGACAGGAGGGAGCCTATCAGAAACTGGAGGGAATTCAAAAACTGCATAATAGAACGTTTCCAAACCGACCGGGAAGGAGATTTCTTTGAGCAATTCTTTGCTCTGGTGCAGGAGATATCAGTAGCTGACTACCGTGAGCGGTTCGAGCACCTGGCTAGTAGGGTGGAGCGATTATCAGATAGCATATTGGAAGGGAACTTCATGAAGGGGTTGAAGGCAGAGATCCGAACGGCAGTTAAAGTTCTGATGCCTAGTGATTTGGAGGAGGCAATGAAGTTGGCATAGCTGGTAGAAAATCAGAATAATCTGGAGAAGGGAGCCAAGAGCAGCAGCTCAGGAGACTCTTACAAGACTACGACCACTCTTTTAGCACCAAAGGGGCCTGCATCAGTCAACAATAATGAGATCACCAGGGAGAAGCCAGTAGGAGGAGGGAGTGGGGATAACTTCAAGAAGCTCACTGAGACAGAATTACAGGAGAAGAGGGCAAAAGGGCTTTGTTTCAGATATGATGAGAGGTATACGCCGGGGCACAGGTGTAAGGACCGAACTCTTCAAGTTCTTATAGTTTATGATGAAGAAGGAATGGAGGGTGTCGTCTTTCCACCTTGCAGACAAGGTGGATCTTTGGGAGGGGAGTATTGTTAGACCGGTCCACTGGACCGGTCCAGTCGGTCCAGGCGGGACCGGTTCACGGGTGAAATCGCAAGATTAGCGGAGAAAACTTCCGCCTGGGCGGAAACCGTGCGAGATGCAACCTCCACTGGAGCGTTTTAGGAAGGATTTTTTTTGGGGTTTAAGAGAGAAATTTGAATGTTTTTAGGGATTTTTTTTTTATTTGTATGCATTAAATAGTAGATTTTCCTAGGGTTTGATCATCTTAAATTTTGGCTGAAATTTGATATCTCTTAGATTTAGGTTTTCTTTGGGCTCTAGCGGCGTCTAGAGATTTGGGAGAGATCGATCCTCCTCTCGAATTGAGGATCAATTTTATCTTTGATGTTTTCTTCTTCTACTAGTGGAATACAAATCTTGCTTTGAGTTTTCTTTTCAATTTCCTCTGAAATTCTGCTGTAAACAGCAGATTTGCTGTGTTTTTCTGCTGTGGACAGCAGTTTCCATTGGATCTACTTCAGTTTTGGTGAGAAACACTTGGGAATCCAAGTGTTTCCTATCACCTTCTCAACAAGTCTTGTCACCTTGATTGTTGAGATGATAGGAGGGGTCACTTTCTTCCTCTCATGAAAATTAAAGCTTGGATATCTTGGGAACCTAAACTTTGCTTTCCTTTCTCTATAATCTATGGTGGCAATATTTTGAGCTAATTGATCTATTCCTTGGATGATGTCCAATTTGATTTTGAGGATTTAATGCGATGATGTTAAAGCCTTATCTGGCTCATTAGGTGCTCTTAGTGGTTGCCAGCATCTCCTCCCTCTTGCTGTTGGCCTAATACTGCAAAGTTAACGCTTGATGATGCTCCCAAGGGACATTCACATGCAAAGTAACCTTGTTTTGTTTTAGCTAGGTTTTGGCCTCCATGGCAATTATTACACTTGGGACCCTAAGCTCCTTCTATCGGGTTCTTCTGTTGATACTATCAGTCATTCCATCTCTGCATCTTTCCCATTTTTTCCTTGTTAGGCTTATATTAGCTTTTCCTCATTTATTATTGTTACTCTTTCCACTTTTTCTTTGTAGTCTTTGATGTGAAGTGGCTTTAGTTTTTGTCCGATGGAGTCTTGATGTCCTCTTTGAAAAAATGGAAGCACTTCTTCTTCGTTGGCACAATTATTGGCACTTTGTAAGCTAATTCAACAAGTTGGTTTAGTTATTCCACCATCATACTTTTGGCAGCAGGCAAATATACTTGGTGCAAAGTTTAGCGGCAATTCCAAAGGTGACATGCACAGTGAACCTAGGTAGCAATTGTGGTAAGCTTCAGGATAGTAATAAAGTAAGTACAAAAGGTGTTGTCAATGGACACCAGTAAGGTTAAGGCTTTGATAGATCTAAGGGTGGTATATTTGGCAGAGTTATGATGGAGACAACAATAAACCAAATGGTTGCAAAGGTGGATGATGGTTAAGGCTTTGATAGATCTAAGGGTAGTATATTTTGGCAGACTAGTGATGAAGACAACAGTAAACTTAATGGTTGCAATGGTGGATGATTGAAGGAGACTGCTTGCAAGCTGCATATGATGATTCAAGTACACATGGCATTTGGTTGAAAAAAAAAGGTTGTTTGTTGTTGGTGCAAGAGGCGACTTGATGTTGATAGGAGGGCGATGTCATGTAGTTCCATTTAGAGGAGGTTATTGTCCATATCATCGCCAGTTAAAGTAGGGGATAGGGTACAATAAAATTACTTTACCATCATGGTTTTGGTGATACTCTAAAATTATGATTGTTGTTTGGAGTTCCAATATTATATTATGAAGTAGATTTTTACTAACTTTGTGTTTTTTTATGTTATGTGGAAGCATACATGTCAATGGCACAACATGGCACTTGTCATGGCATACGACGTGGATACATATGGTGCTATTTGCTAGGCGCGGCGCGGCACATCAAAATAGCGCAAGCTATTTGCGCCATACATGGGCAATGGTGCAAGGCGCAAATGGTGCATGCTATTTTCTTAACATGCTATAAATTTCAAATTATAAATGATAATTAATTTTTTTATGGTTTATATATTTATATGATAATTAATTATTTATTAATTAAAGATCAAATTAATAAAATATAAAAATTTTAAATGATTTAATTTTTTTCATAGGATTTATAGCTATCATTTTTGCTGTTTGGCGGGATTTAGGATTGCTCAAAACTATTAATATAAGTTTCTATTGGGTTTAAAATTGTTATTTTAGTTATTTGACAGGATATTTATGCTTAAACTTTATTTTAATCAGCTTATTATTTGCTATTTAATGATATTTAATATTAATAAATATATAATCTTTAATATTTCAAATTGTGCATCATGTTTAAAATGGCGTCCGCCATGTTGTGTGCCTTGGCTCCATAAGGAATTTTGTGCCGTGGTGTGTCATTATGTGGAAGTCATGCTTTCTTTTACAAGGAAGAGAGTTTATTTAGGTGTCTCTTACTCTACGACAAAGGTCTTAAGGAATGCTTAAAGATGCCAGCTACACCAAGTTATTTGGGGTCGCATTTGCCTCTAGTAGGTGAAACTTGTTACTTGTTTGCTTTCGTCTTATTACATCCTCCATGCTATGCAAATT
Organism: Dendrobium huoshanense; assembly: GCA_016618105.1. Lineage (NCBI taxonomy): Eukaryota > Viridiplantae > Streptophyta > Magnoliopsida > Asparagales > Orchidaceae > Dendrobium > Dendrobium huoshanense. The sequence continues at coordinate 22,749,762 of CM028346.1, read as the reverse complement.
TTATGTGTATTTCATATCACTTCTAAAATATGGAAAGTCGGCTGCTACAATATATTCTAAGTGAAATCCTTGATTGAGATTTAAATTAGATTTCTTACATTTTTTTAAGCAAACATGTGAAGATCCTATATTTTCAGGTCATTCCTTAATGGTTGCTTACCTTTTTTGATCTCATGTACACAAACAGTCAAGTAGAAAATTCAATATAAGATCTTTTTTTTTTTTTGTTATGTAGAAAATTTAAGAAAAAAAAATATCGAGCTGTGTCTAGTTGAACAATGCCACCAGTATAAAATTTTTAGAAAATATCACCTTTTTCTATAATTGATGGTAAATTCTATGTAGAAGAATGAGTTGTTGATGCGGACATCAATACGAAGATTTGGCACATCTATCACAGGCGGCGTCGTAAATCGACGGCCATTATTTAAATTTTCATTTATGTATTATTTTCTGAATTTTAGCTCTTGTTTTATATATTTCCTACTTTACCCCTAGGATAGTTTATGTGAGTGTTTTGGCCCAAGGGGCATTTTTGTAATTTTCTATTTTTTCTCATGTTATGGCCTATAAATAAGGGTCTTAAGCTATTGTAAGAGATGGTTAATTGGATATGAAAAATTTTTGTGTTCCATACTTTGTTCTTGGGAGAGAATGAGAGTGAGATTTCTATGAGAGAAATTGAGAGTTTCACCAGCCGCAGGATGGGTCCGGGCTCGTGACGTGAAGTCCCTTGGACAAGGGCAAACGCATCACCTGTCAGCCTTCGGAAGAGTCCAAGGCTCGCGGTTCTAGCTTTTCTTTTTATCTTGTGTTTCTCTTCATTTTTCCTAGCCGACCACCCCATCTCCTCCTTCCACCGCCACCGGCCCCTTCCTCTTTCCCATTGAACCGCCAGTTTTAACAACCCCTCCATCACCCCAACCGAGAACCCCCACCTTTGCTCCAATTATTAATTGCCTTTCCTAAATTGGAGGAATTAAGTTAATGAAGGATTTGAATTCAAAATTCAAATTTATTTATTGCTTAATTCATTCTTAATAATTAGGCATTTAATGATGTCATTAATTCTGAAATAAAATCTCATAATTTTGAATTCAAAAATCCCGCAGGCCTCCCTTAATCATTCCCTTGTAATCAATTAGTTTCCAATTAGGGAAGAGCTCTTCATTAATGTAAATTTGAATTCCAAAATTTGAATTCGAATTAGCATTATTCACACCATTAACCTCTCCCACCATTTAAGCCAATCGTCATTAATTCTCAAATCTGAATTTAAATTCAGATTTAAGACATTAATTCCCTCAATCAACTCCACTCACCCGTAACTCTCACCTTTGGCTTAATTTAGGAAATCTTTCCTAACATTAAACCCTCTCTTCCCTGTAGATTCACGGACTCAAGGATTTGATTTTCCCCTCAGCCTCCCTTGGATCCCGCTGCAGCCAGAGAATTCCAGCTTACACCCTTGGCCGTATTCCTCTCAGGTTTTGAATAAGAAAACCTAAAGAAAATCTTTTTTTTTTTTTCTTTTCTCTCACCGTTTCTCTCCAACCTCTCCCTCCATAGCAGCCGCCTCACCTAATCTGTCACGGACCCCATCCCCCTATTAAATGCTTGTGAAATCTGTCCAGATTTACTACTTGTCCCTTTGGCAAGATTGCCCAAGCCCCACCACAGCTGGCCAAATTCTCTCAGGTTTCTCACTTAGTTTTCCCTCCAAACTCCTTATCCTCTGGTCACAAAATCTGAAGAATTATTTCAGGTTCTGGTTACGGGTTCTCTTCTTCCAAGCCTCTGTTCCTACATCAAATAATCCGAGAATTCTCTCATATTTCTGGAGCAAAACCTCAGCTCACTTTCAGGTTTTGGAAAACAAAGCAGAAATTGTTCTCAGATTTTGGAAAAGAAATCCTCTCCCTAGCAAAGCCGTGTGCTAACAAAGCAGAAATTGCTCTCATATTTTAGATTCGAGCAGGTAGAGTCAAAGGCAAGTGCCTCCCAACCTCCCCTCTCAAGGATGGGACGTCGGGAGGCTGTCAAAATTGAAACTGATAAATGACCTTCACATAATTAATTTAAAACAAAGTCTATCATTTTAAATTAAAATAATAATAATTTTGTATGATTTTAATTGATAAAAAAGGATCACACGTGAATCATACTCATAATTCCATTTTGGATGGTTGGGATTGAAATCACTTACTTTAAAATAACTTTAATATTGGTGGATTTAATCTTAGGCTCCAAACCATCAATGTGGATTGACTAATTTGGATGAGCTAATTACATAATACGATTACAATGGTCATTGGAAAGGAAGTGAAACCGAAATGAAAATTTAGAGTCCATGTTGCCAATCCTTGATCACATATCACCTACGATATTGGAATTGAAAAATATTGGAATTGAAAAAAGTACCAAACTATGATTCTCTGATAATTGGTCGCAAATGACTTGATGATTTTGGCATATGGAAATTTCCAAGAGGGTGTTTTTGACCCAGTTTTCTTCTCCTTGAAGCATAGTCTTTCAAATTATTCCAGTTTCTTTATTTGGCAAGTGAATGCAACTTTTCCTTCCACACAACTTTGCATAGCATATCATGAAGAGCATGCAGAAAACAAATTGCAAAATCTTTCTAGGATCATCATTTGAAGATATGTCAATTTGGATTTTGATTTCTACTGCTCCTAACTTGGTAGACAACTTGAAGAAAAGGGATTAGGCACAAGTCTTGCTTGATTATGGAAGCTACCACTCATGACCATATATATATATATATATATATATGATCATCTTTGGGGAATATTTTGGACCCTAAGGCTATTGTTGTAGATGCATCGGATGATAGTAGGGTTATGGAACCAAGTGATTGTTTCTTGTATAAATGGGAGCTGCCATTTGGTAGAAAATTGGGAAATCTAAGCTCATCTAGTGTGATATTATAAACCAATTAAAGGCATCCACAATTCCTAGGCTTGAATCCATATGATAAAGTAGTTTTAATGTTCTGGGATATGATGACTTTTTACAGTTGTTTGATGAAATCCAAGCTCACTAATCAACTTATGCATTCCATAGATTGCTTGAAGTAGCTAGCATTATTCCTAGCAAAATGTAGTTAAAAGAAGCATCTCAAACAAGTTCATTGCCATTACATTATCAAAGAGTTGATGATAAGGAAGAAAACATTACTCTGTTTTACTTTGCTAAAGATAACAATAGTTATGAGAATAGTTGCAGTAGTCTATTGAATAAAATATTAAAAAAAAAAAAGATTTAGCTCCCAAATGAAAGCTTGATGATGCTGAGCTTCTTACATTTACATCTAAAATGCTACCTACATGCTCTCAATGGAGATCATGCTTCATTGGCACCTACTTGTTAATTATGATATAAGTGTCAGAGAAGCCCTTGACGAGGAATGATTGTATAGACGATGATTGGAAGGTCTTACAGCTAAAGGGAAATGTTACTAAACGTAAACCAAATAGTGAGAATATTTCTTGGATTTGCGAAAAGTGTTCGAGTACTTCTACAACAGTTATAATATATTATTGAAAAATGCTACTCATTTCTGCTCCGATCGTCACATTTGATTTATAGATCCAACGATCCGAGAATGCTACACAGGTCAAATATTCAAGTTTCGTCCTCCTCCTTGGAAGGACTGGAGTCGACTTGACTTGAATTATAAGATGCCTTCTAAAATTTTACAAAATCTTGATTATTTTCAAATGCGAATCACGTTACCCTGATGATGGCCGTGTTGAAAGAAAATCTCAATTAAAGAGAATCTCAAATATCTAAAATGCCTCCCAAATTCCTATGAAAATACAAGTGATTTTGACGTCACCTTGATGATGGCCTTGTTGAAAGTATATTTCAACCGGAGGGACCAATTCTTAAAAGCCTATAAAATCTTCAAGATCTAGTCACCAAAACTTAAAACTAAAACTCATCCACCTTAAGTAATTGTTTGTCATGGGTGGTAAATTCAAAATTAACCTTAGCTCACAAATAGCGAATGTCATGCGGGTTTATCACTAAGATTTATCTTCAAATAGTCTCTTGCTAGCAAGGACGTGGGACGTGCCCTCTGATCGAGTGGTTTTGTCTCAAAATGACATCATTATATTACGATCACGGTCAAAGCCCGTATGTTCCCTAATGGCGTCATACCCTTGAGTAATGAATCGTAGTGTATATTCAATAGGCATAAAACACTCTGTTAGTTAAGGTAGATTCAAATTTATCCCCTTAGATAAACACCATCACAGGTCTATAAGGTATTCTTGGATGAAGCAACCCATGATTACCGGATAAGATGTCTTCTATCAGGTTGGGTTGACTACCTCCTCTGATTAAGTAGATCAGGCACCATGACATCCCAGGATGACTGAACAATGGAATTTTGATTGGGCTTATCTTCATTTCCCCCATCACTTGTTTTAAGTATATGTTGATAAATTTAAAAATCATAAACTTTAAATTCTAATATCAAATTCAAATATTTAAAGTTGTTTCTATTATACGCTTGATACTTAGTACCTATCCCACAACTAGCCTTAATCGAAAGTTTTCTCTCGTTATCGAGAGGCGTAATTAACTATAGGGGCTTGCACCTATAGGAAACCAGAACTCAGATTATAAATTCCTCGAAAAATGAGAGCGAAATCTCTAGGTAGTGCCTTATCTAAAATCCAATCTGCCTTTTGAAATTTTACCCAGAACCTAAGCTCGTTAAAACTCTTCGTCGTTAACAAAAGAAAAAAGAGAGTGTGGAGAGGCTGGAGCGCAAAATTTTCGGAGCCCACAATGGTCTATGGAGGTTGCAACAAATCAAGGTAGCTTAATTTTTTAGGAAAATTTGCATTGCAAGGAGCTCGCACTTAGGTGATTAAAGGCCATTAGCACAATGCTCTTGATGAGAACTTAATGGGAGGTTAGTTTAATATGCCCTAGAGGCTGGCCATGGCGAGGTTGCCATCATTAATCTCTCTAATTGTTGATTTGAATATACCGCATGATAGATCTTGATGCCAAGACTTTCTAGGTGGTGATGGAGTTTCAATGGTCAGATTGATTATATTTGGTATCAAATGGTTCATGAATTGGTATGAAGCACAAATCTTTTAGGATGATTTGCAAATGAAGGAGCATGTGCTGAGGGGATCAAATGCAACAATGCACCACTCTTGAGGAGAGCTTAAGGAAGGCCAGTCCAGCAAATCCCCAAGTGGTCGGCCACGGCGATGCTCCACTGAGATTCCTCCTTTTCGTGCATGTGGAGAGGCTTTGTGTTGCTCCCTTATGCATACAAGAAAGACTGAACGGGAAAGTTCACATTTAACCCACTAGTTCAGGGGCTTTTGGACATTCAATCTAAGACAATTTTGTTTCCATGGATTCAATACAAAGGGTTGGATCTTGTAGGCATGATTTCAGTTGTTCCGAGCTTATTTAGTATCTTATTTATCAGTTTCGAACAAACTTAATCATGGTTTTGTTTCTGTAAGCTATCTTTGTTGGTTGTTGCTCTATGTCGAAGTTTGTGTTTGATTAGATATGGATTTTTATGATTCCAACAATTGTGCTGCCCCTTTAGAGGGAAATTTAGTTAGCGTTCACTTGCAATAGTCTGCAATGGATTGAATCAACCTGTAAAATTCCGAGGAAGTGTGATGGTAACTTATGAAATCCTACAAGCTTTGATTCAATGAAATTTTCTTTTGATTTCACGAATATGTAAGCTCCTTACTAATTGTGCATGTTATGTTTCCTGAATCCTGATCAATCTTGTTTCATTTGAATGCCAAATTTCATCAGATTTCTGAAGTTGTAAACAGTATGAAGGATTTGATTGATTATAGCAGAGAAACTGACACTGGGCCTATGGGTAAGCTGCTCTTTTAAGCCTCTCATTTTTATGGCCGTCTTATTGATCTAATTCATGCTGCTTCAAAGATGCAAAGTTGCCATGTGAATCAAATTTTATCTGACAAATTTTTAGCTGTCCTTTACTAATCATGCATCTTTTGTAAGGTTTTAACTGTTTTAGATTCTCACAACTCAATTAAGTACATACTATAACTACAATGCATTATAGCTACCGGTGTTGTGGGATATATCCACTCTCCAGGTTTCAGCTTTCTAGAACCGGTTGCAGTACTTTCAACTTTGCAAATGGTGGCTAGGGTTTTAAGCTAACCAGAGCACTCGATGAACAAGTCGATACCTCTTTATTAAGGCTATTTTACGTTCATAGGCAAAGTTTTAAGAACTTGACCTAAGAAGGAACAAATATTTGTTTTTATTTTTTTTTTTTTGTATGTATGTTTGTTGTTTAATAAATAACTCATTAATAGTTCAATACCCTGCATATTTATTGTTTTTTTAATTATTTATTTGATGATTTATTCTAGGTTCTCATATCAAATTTTTAAATATAATTTATATCTTTTTAAACTAGTTTGTATTCTACAGGCATAAATATGATGACAATATTAAGACATAGTTACTATATAAACTTTTTTTTTTTAAATAAATAGTTGAACTTTGTCAAGGAATATAAATAATAATTAATAAATTTTTCAAATTTAATGAAAACTTATAAATTCATGTATATCATGTAATAAGCCTTATAAGTTTAGCATTAAACTTATAATTAGTTAGATTTGATTAAAACTCGTTCACAGTTCAAACTTTATAATAAAACTAATAAACAGGTTTTTTCAATAACATTTCAAACCCGGAACATGTTGAAGCTCAGCTTAAGCTAAAGCTTTATAATAAAATAAATTAATGTAATAAAGCAGGTAGTATTTTGGTTGACTGAGAATCATTTACAGTAGCTTGGCTTTTTAAGTGTCCTTCCCATAATATTACGGTTTCTCGATAATGCCATGTCATTTGCAAACTGCAACATATATATTTGGAATTTGGAAATATAGATTATTTGATACAGTTGCATAAATATGATGTATTCTATGACACAACTCAGATCCTGATACTGCATGGATTTTTTCATTCAGATAGCCTAATCAACTTCCCTAAAGGAGCGAATGCTTCTACAGTGCCTAACTATCATCAAACACAGCAACTGAAAGAGCAGCAATGCATGGCTCAGAATTTAAACCAAAGTAATCAGAATTTGTCTCATCCAAAAGGCATGCAGATTTCTTCCTGCAATGGTGGTGTTGGAGTCAATAACTCTATTGGTGCTGCAACTTCCATATCTGCATCTACACCAGGCATTAGCAGTATCCTTCTTCAGAACTCTGTTAATTCTCGACGAGAAACCCCGATGAGCACAGTAAGTAGCCCATATGGTGTTGGGAATACAGTTCAGATACCATCAGCAAGCTCTTCTGATTCAGCAACACCATCCTCCCTCCTATCCATGGCGCCATCTTCATCAAATAACAATCCAGTTCCAACATCTCATTTCAGTTCTAGAAACTCATTTTCTAGTTTATCTACAACAGAACAGCCATGTAAACAAACACATGAAGCTGATCCAAATGATTCTCAAACCTCTGTCCAGCAGATTTTACATGAAATGTTGATGTCGCCGCACGCAAATGGTGTTAGTACGACGGTAAATGAGCTGAAGGGAATCGGCGGAATCACACGGGTGGGTGTAACTGGAGGCAACTGTCTGGTTGGAAATGGCATTGTTTCTGGGGCCATGGAGTTTGGGGGGATGAGTGGTGGTATTACTCCCACATCCACAGAAGCTGGAATAAGAGTGGCTATTAACAATAATGCCATGTCAATGAGTGGGAGGATTGGAATAAATCATCTTTCGCAGAACTTAGTAGGCATGAACCACCAGCAACAGCAGGATCTGGGAAGTAGATTGCTGGGAAGTCTTGGGGCAGTAAATGGCTTCAATAGCCTTCAGTTTGATTGATGGTTCTGCAGAGATATAGGTGTTTCCATAGCAATTAGAAGGCTATACAAACGAGAAGGAAATGAACTTGCAATGTACTGCACAGCCATGTCATGGATTTATTCATCTCAATCAGAGATATTCAGGTAGCTTCTGGTAGTTCAAGAAAGCATATAAAATAGAACTGCTTTACTGAATTCATACAAGCTTAGGCTTCGTTTGGGACGGTTTTTTTACTGCTTCTTAAAGTAGTTTTCTAGTAAAAAATTTAAATTTTTATACTAGAAAGCTGCTTTAAGAAGCAGTAAGAAAGCTATTTCAACCGAGGCCTTAGTGTAACTTTAGAGCTGTTATGCTTATTGTGGAAATGGAATTAAAATAGATGTGCATGGCCATCAGAGGATTATGATATGGTGGGAAAATGCTAAAATATGCTGCAAAGAAATATACAGAGCAAGCTACTTTGTGAAAGAGCATTTTGAGGAAGTGTTTTCCCCTCATCTGAAGGAAGCAATTTTACAAACTCAAGTCCTTAATCTGATTTGGCCAATGTAAATTTCTATTGATAGTAATCATTTATAGTTGGAATGTATGTGAACGAATTGACATATTATGATGAAACTTTGATGGGAAAGCAGCAAAATACTATAAAGAAAATGTGAGGTCAAGGGTTTATTTGGAATAGTTTTTTTACTATCTTATTATTTGTTTTGTTTTGTTTTTTTCAAGTAGTACTTATGATTACTATTCTGTTTGACTATTATTTTTTAATTATTTTTATAATTAGAATTATTAATATATGATTACATTAAGAAAGTAGTTAATTCTTTGTTTATAATATTTATTTAAAAAATTAATTTTTTACAAAAAATTTATAATATCTTTATAAAATATTACAATCATTTCAATTGTTGTTGAATATGGTAATAAAAAAATATATAATAGAGAATTATATGGCACCTGCAAAATAAAGTTTCAGATACTATTGGAATAAGAAAGTATGAAAAGGCTATGATAGAAAGGAACAATTATTAGGTCAAGTGACCTGATGTAGCTCTACGTTTGGACGCTAATAATATGTTGCAACGTGGTCTTACTCAATACCGCACGGCTCGATGACTTGACCCGGGATTGCTATGTTTGCGTATTGCTCGGTATTGCTTTAGGTATTGCTCGGTATTGTTAGGTATTATTCGGTATTTGTATTCACATAATGTTTTTTTGCCTACGACCAAATGTTCCTCTGCATCCGGTCGGAGGACGTAATAACTGTACGATAGAAAGGGGGTTAGTGCGTCGTTGTTGATGTAAACGGGTTTTTAAAGAGCAATAAAATTAGATTTCTTTTTAAAAAGATTGACGAATAACGCAAAGGGTTAAGAGATTCAGCCAACCAAAAATAGCTCTTGACACGAGGTAAAGTTTTTTTTTTTACACGATGTAAAGTTAATTGCAAAACTTTTCTTTGTTTTTGTTTTGGTTTTCGGTTTTCCTGAGTAATTCAAATTTAAAAAACTAGCAAGTTCTCGGTACAAATTTTATATTAAAAATTTATTTTAAAAAACCGTTTCAAAAGAAATCTTTGTCAGAATTTAGGGTTTTAGCCATTCTTTTAATGTGCACAAATTCTAAATAAAAATCTGAGCATGGTGTGCTAGTTACGCAATCGTAAGAGGTAAAGCATGTGGATTCCAGGTTTTTTTAGGATCTATTAGAGATCATTTTTTTATATTTTAAAAATATGTTTATTTAATGTGCACTTTTTATTTTTTAAGATAAATGAAATTATTTTCAAAATATTTTTTATATATTTTAAGTATTTTTAAAAAGAATTATCACAATCAATCATCGTTGGCTCTTAACACCGTCATTGTAATGACGACCACCATGATATTTTATCTTGTTGGGCGCAAACACTCTTATCGTCTGTCATTGCTACTGGCCCCTTCGACAATCATGGTCATCATCGATATTCAATAAAAAGGAAGATATTTTTAATATATCAAATATATCTTATTTCATGCAAATTAATAAAACAAAATAATATGAAAATAAAAGTAACCCCAAATAGCATATTAGCATTTTTTTAGTTCATTTTTGGTTCTTGTTAGGAAATATTTTGTTATTTTATTTTAAAAAGATATATCATATGATTTTAAATTTTATCATATGATTTTAAATTTTATTAAAATTGGTGAAGAAAAGTGCTAAATTATACTTTATGACTTTTTATTATAGGCAATATTTTTTAAGAACAACAATTGTTATGTTTGAACCTACAGCTTAACTGGTCATAGTATCTGTAATAGCTCAAACTTTTAACTATCGATATATTGTCCGCTTTGACGTAAGAGCCTCATGATTTTATCCAGTTGGTGTAACTTCTCAATAGGTCACTCATCCCTGAATTGCTCTGGGATGAGCACATTTAACTACAGAGTTTCTTACGAAAATTCCAACCATTTGATCAAAAGGCGTCTCAATATTTAAGAGTTTAGCTTTCATTTACTTAAGGGGTTTCACAGTATCATCGATGGTTACTTGCTTCAGCTTATTATTATTATTATTATTATTATTATTATTATTATTATTATTATTATTATTATTATTTAGGCCAACTAGGAAAAACTTGTCAAGAAAAGATTTTAATTGCTTTTCATATTGGAGGAGTTCTGATTATGGCTTTGATTGGATATGGTTATGACATTGATTGAATCTAATTATGACATTAATTAGATTTGACATATTATAACATCATTTAGAGTGATCATGTTAGCTTATGTTATATATATATCCAGTTTGTTATTAAAAGAGAGAGCAAAATGTAATCCTATTTTCCACAATATAGTGAAATCATCCCCTTTCTGTGGACGTAAATAATAATAATAATAATAATAATAACAACAATAATAAAACAAAAATAATAATAATAAAAATCTCCTCCCTGTTGCCATAGGCACCTTTGTCAAACCACATAAATTACTTTGTGTTTGATTATGATTTCTACTTGTTTCTATTATTTTGCACAATAATTGGTATCAGAGCTGGATGTTGATGGAATTTCCAGCAAAGTCTTGAAGAAAGGTCATTGGAAGAAAGATTGTCTGAAGTTGAAGGAGAAATGATAGAGAGTTTCCTTTAAGGAAAGGACAAATCTTAGTGTGAAAAAGTGTGACAAAAACTATGATGTATCACTATCTAAAGTTTCTCATAGTTTTTATACATATAGCTCATGTTGGATTCTTAACATTGTTCCTACCTATAATATTTATCGCACTCGAGAGTTATTTTGTACTTATAGGGAGCATGATAGAAGTGTAGTGACTATGAAAAATGATCAAGCTCATCGTAGTATTAGTGTAGGAAGCATCCTCATCAAAATGCATAATGGTACTATGAGAGAGTTGATTGATATGAGACACATTTCAAATATCCGAAAGAATTTGTTGTTTATTGGAGCCTTAGAGACTAAGGGCTATAACACATTATTCAGATTGGAGTTCTAAAGATATATCATGAAGTTCTAATTTTTTATGAACATTATGTGTTTGAAGAGTATCATTTGGTCTTATTATCTACAATACAAAGGGTATTCTGGAGTATGTTCACATAAATGTTTGAGGCCTGATGAAGACAACATCATTTGATGGGAGGAGATATTTTATCTTTTTTATTAATGATTACTCCAAATATATTTAGGTGTACACAATGAACTGCAAGTGTGAGGTATTAGAGATTTTTAGAACTTGGAAGAAGTGAATCAAGAATCAGACTGGTAAAAAGATTCGATGTATCATATCAAATAATGAGGATGAATATATATTAGATATATTCTTACAAGAGTGCTAGAAATATGGGATAGAGCACCACTTCACTATTAGAGATACACTATAGTAGAACGAGGTGGAAAAGAGGATGAACCATAGATAGTTTGGTATATGTTGTTTAAAAGTTCGTGAGAGTTGTGAAACCCTAAAGAATTAGCTCGAGACTAACCAAGAGAAGAGGGGTGAATTGGAAATTTAAAAACTTCTTTAAACACAAAGAAGAAATCCGCTTTTTAAAGCTTTTTTAATATCTAAAAATTGATAATTTTATCTCTCGATGTGAAAGCAAAGTAATTTAACAATAACAGAAAATCAAAGATTTTCAACCACACAGTTATCACAAAAATAAATGTGGAAAATAAAGTGAAGAAAAATAAAACCAAGAATAAATACACCAGAGATTTATAGTGGTTCGATCAACCTGACCTACATCCACTCCACCTTACCTCCCGTTCTAGGTATTACACTAAACTCTTTAGTGACTCTCCTTTAGTCTCCACAGCTAGGCGGATAAGCCCTTACAAAATATTCCACCAACTCAGTGCTGTAGAGGATCTTACTCCTTTCATATGCTGAAAACGTACCTTGATTCATTTTCACCTTCCTAGTGAGGCCGAGAATATTGACTCCTTTTCACCCTCCTGGTGAGGCAGAGAACCTGCTCCTTTTCATCCTCTTGGTGAGGCATAAAACCTTGAATCACGTTCACCTTCTCGGTACAAATTTTATATTAAAAATTTATTTTAAAAAATCGTTTCAAAAGAAATCTTTGTCAGAATTTAGGGTTTAGCCATTCTTTAAATGTGCAAAAATTCTAAATAAAAATCTGAGCATGGTGTGCTAGTTACACCAATCGTAAGAGGTAAAGCATGTGGATTCCAGGTTTTTTTAGGATCTATTAGAGATCATTTTTTTATATTTTAAAAATATGTTTATTTAATGTGCACTTTTTATTTTTTAAGATAAATGAAATTATTTTCAAAATATTCAAAATATTTTTTATATATTTTAAGTATTTTTAAAAAGAATTATCACAATCAATCATCGTTGGCTCTTAATACCGTCATTGTTGACCACCATGATATTTTATCTTGTTGGGCACAAACACTCTTATCGTCTGTCATTGCTACTGGCCCCTTCGACAATCATGGTCATCATCGATATTCAATAAAAAGGAATATATTTTTAATATATCAAATATATCTTATTTCATGCAAATTAATAAAACAAAATAATATGAAAATAAAAGTAACCCCAAATAGCATATTAGCATTTTTTTAGTTCATTTTTGGTTCTTGTTAGGAAATATTTTGTTATTTTATTTTAAAAAGATATATCATATGATTTTAAATTTTATCATATGATTTTAAATTTTATTAAAATTGGTGAAGAAAAGTGCTAAATTATACTTTATGACTTTTTATTATAGGCAATATTTTTTAAGAACAACAATTGTTATGTTTGAACCTACAGCTTAACTGGTCATAGTATCTGTAATAGCTCAAACTTTTAACTATCGATATATTGTCCGCTTTGACGTAAGAGCCTCATGATTTTATCCAGTTGGTGTAACTTCTCAATAGGTCACTCATCCCTGAATTGCTCTGGGATGAGCACATTTAACTGCAGAGTTTCTTACGAAAATTCCAACCATTTGATCAAAAGGCGTCTCAATATTTAAGAGTTTAGCTTTCATTTACTTAAGGGGTTTCACAGTATCATCGATGGTTACTTGCTTCAGCTTATTATTATTATTATTATTATTATTATTATTATTATTATTATTATTATTATTATTATTATTATTATTATTATTTAGGCCAACTAGGAAAAACTTGTCAAGAAAAGATTTTAATTGCTTTTCATATTGGAGGAGTTCTGATTATGGCTTTGATTGGATATGGTTATGACATTGATTGAATCTAATATGACATTAATTAGATTTGACATATTATAACATCATTTAGAGTGATCATGTTAGCTTATGTTATATATATATATATATATATATATATATCCAATTTGTTATTAAAAGAGAGAGCAAAATGTAATCCTATTTTCCACAATATAGTGAAATCATCCCCTTTCTGTTGACATAAATAATAATAATAATAATAATAATAATAATAATAATAATAACAATAATAATAAAACAAAAATAATAATAAAAAAAATCTCCTCCCTGTTGCCATAGGCACCTTTGTCAAACCACATAAATTACTTTGTGTTTGATTATGATTTCTACTTGTTTCTATTATTTTGCACAATAATTGGTATCAGAGCTGGATGTTGATGGAATTTCCAGCAAAGTCTTGAAGAAAGGTCATTGGAAGAAAGATTGTCTGAAGTTGAAGGAGAAAGGATAGAGAGTTTCCTTTAAGGAAAGGACAAATCTTAGTGTGAAAAAGTGTGACAAAAACTATGATGTATCACTATCTAAAGTTTCTCATAGTTTTTATACATATAGCTCATGTTGGATTCTTAACATTGTTCCTACCTATAATATTTATCGCACTCGAGAGTTATTTTGTACTTATAGGGAGCATGATAGAAGTGTAGTGACTATGAAAAATGATCAAGCTCGTCGTAGTATTAGTGTAGGAAGCATCCTCATCAAAATGCATAATGGTACTATGAGAGAGTTGATTGATATGAGACACATTTCAAATATCCGAAAGAATTTGTTGTTTATTGGAGCCTTAGAGACTAAGGGCTATAACACATTATTCAGATTGGAGTTCTAAAGATATATCATGAAGTTCTAATTTTCTATGAACATTATGTGTTTGAAGAGTATCATTTGGTCTTATTATCTACAATACAAAGGGTATTCTGGAGTATGTTCACATAAATGTTTGAGGCCTGATGAAGACAACATCATTTGATGGGAGGAGATATTTTATCTTTTTTATTGATGATTACTCCAAATATATTTAGGTGTACACAATGAACTGCAAGTGTGAGGTATTAGAGATTTTTAGAACTTGGAAGAAGTGAATCAAGAATCAGACTGGTAAAAAGATTCGATGTATCATATCAAATAATGAGGATGAATATATATTAGATATATTCTTACAAGAGTGCTAGAAATATGGGATAGAGCACCACTTCACTATTAGAGATACACTATAGTAGAACGAGGTGGAAAAGAGGATGAACGTAGATAGTTTGGTATATGTTGTTTAAAAGTTCGTGAGAGTTGTGAAACCCTAAAGAATTAGCTCGAGACTAACCAAGAGGAGGGGGGTGAATTGGAAATTTAAAAACTTCTTTAAACACAAAGAAGAAATCCGCTTTTTAAAGCTTTTTTAATATCTAAAAATTGATAATTTTATCTCTCGATGTGAAAGCAAAGTAATTTAACAATAACAGAAAATCAAAGATTTTCAACCACACAGTTATCACAAAAATAAATGTGGAAAATAAAGTGAAGAAAAATAAAACCAAGAATAAATACACCAGAGATTTATAGTGGTTCGGTCAACCTGACCTACATCCACTCCACCTTACCTCCCGTTCTAGGTATTACACTAAACTCTTTAGTGACTCTCCTTTAGTCTCCACAGCTAGGCGGATAAGCCCTTACAAAATATTCCACCAACTCAGTGCTGTAGAGGATCTTACTCCTTTCATATGCTGAGAACGTACCTTGATTCATTTTCACCTTCCTAGTGAGGCCGAGAATATTGACTCCTTTTCACCCTCCTGGTGAGGCAGAGAACCTGCTCCTTTTCATCCTCTTGGTGAGGCATAAAACCTTGAATCACATTCACCTTCTCCGCTGCGACGGAGTAACCAAGTCCTTTGACACCAAAGAGATCTTCTTTTCAAAACTTCCCTCAAGATAACTCTTGAATCTGATGGTACTAAGATGCAAGCTTGCAAGAGCAAATATGTGAAACCCCCTCCACACTCCCTTGAAATCCATAAGGATCTTCTCCCTCTCAAACTCCACCATTTTCTCTCTCCCTTTCAAGGCTTTCTCTTCAAGTTTTCTCCAAAAGAAAAATGACTCAATGTATGCCAAAGACACTTTCAATGTCTTTGGAGAAAGCTTAAATAGAGGGTTTTAAAAAATCTAAAAAGTTCATTTTTGTCATCAAATATTGTATAGTATGTTCGTAGGATCGTCTAATACGATGTGTAGAATTTGATCTGATAGTACTGTACGATTACTAGATAGTCCAATACGATCAATTTAAATTTGTATGGATCATCCAATATGATATTGGAGATCATCCTAGATGATTAGATGAATAATTATGGTATGTTGTCTTATACGAATTGGTGTCGTCCCATGTATCATCTCGATCATCTAGTACGATCATCACTAATCATCCTAGATAATCAATTTGAACAAATTAATCATAATTAGTCCCCTAATTATAAGATCAATTTAGGCATGATTGTCATAGATCGTTCAGTACAATGTAGATCATCTTAGACAATTAGAATAAAATTTGAATTTAAATTCTTGCTTAAATTATGATTGACGATTATTTTTCATTATCATAATTGATCGTCCTAAATAATCTAAATCATCTAGTATGATTTATTATCTCACTCCCCTTGAGTGTGTGTGCATAAACACCAAGCTAGCATACACCCTTACAAGACTTGACTCAAGAAATAAAAAATACATCAATGAATATAACAAAAATCTTTATAGTATAACCTATTATATCCAATCTAGAGTTTTGAATCTTCGTTAGATGATGCATTGTTCTCCTGAAATATTAGTACACATACAAAAAAATATACATTATAAATACAAGAAAATATGAAGACGTGAGCCACAATATTTGTTATCATAAAAAATATAAACTCGTGAGCTCGAGTTACAACAATCTCTTCCTATTTTATGATGAAAAACATTACTAGTTGAAGTTACAAATTTAAAATTATTTTTTTTCTAATCTCCCCCATACTAAAATAATTATATTAAAAAAAATAGGGGATAACAATTTTTTTTATTTAAGATTGATACGTCCTCAAAAAATTATCTTGACCGGGCATGAATCTCGATGCAAAATCAAGTTGGAAACTTCCAAAATTAAAATTGGAACCATCCAAACTCCGATTTCTGTAAACTTACAGTCGAACTGAACATCTCAAAAATACAAACCCAACGACACCAAATTCGACTCAATCCAAGCCCAATGGGTCCAAATCAATGGTTTGAAGTGCCGTTGGAGGGTTTGAACCACAATTTGGATTACCAAACAGTTTTCAAACATGATGTGCTTATAATCAAATCGAGTGGCTCGACGAGACGAATCCAACGAGGCTAAGATCACTGAATTCTGACATCACTAAAGCATACAAATGTCCATCAAATGGTTCACGATCAAGGGATTCAACATCGGTCGTCCATCTAACCGCTTCCTATTTACCCTTGATCTCTCATCTATTTACGGGCCATGCCACTCCAAAAATTTATAAATAGACCCCTCATTTCTCTTGAAAGGGGGGAATCAGAGTAAGAAGAGAAGAAGGAAGAAGAGAATGAAGAGAAGGAAGAGAAGCTCCTCCTTGATCACTATGGACCTTCAAAAGAGCACCGCGCAAAAGGACCAATTGGAAGGGATAGATTGGATCGTATATACGACTAACTATTGGGGATAGCGGCTCTCGCCAGCGCACCCTGATGGATAGTAATATACACGACATAATCACAGTCATGGGTTTCCCCCACCCGATACATCAACTCGGATGGGGTTTAGTAGAAGTGGGACCAAGTTTCCCACGAGCGCAAACCCCCATGGTTAATTACATCCTAGGCTGGAGCTCGAGAAGACTCTCGATTAAGGATCATTCATTATCCTTCCCAAATTGGAATTGGTACGATGGTGTAAACTATAAGGTCATACTCAAAGGGAAAAGAAAGGCTCAAGTGGCTCAGTCGACATGCGTGGTTTACACCAGCATTCGGAGGCTCTAGGGCACTAAAGAGAAACTGAAAAAATGAAAGTCAGGCAATCGACACATGCATGAGAGAAAAGATGAAGGTGATGTCATCCTGTGATGTAGGTAACTAGGATTTATAGTCCCTGAAGAGAAGGGACCTACCTATTATTTAAAACATACTACGAGACCGGATGTAGTAGCCTCGAACCCTAAATCTAAGTTGGGTTTAGTGTTCTACATAACACTAAGACCCATATCCTAGCTAATGCAATGTAAAATCTGGACTTATCCCAGCCTAGATTTGGGAGCCAGCTAACCACATAATCGCTTTAAAACCTTGCAGTCTAGTCATTTATGAGAGATGGATGGGTGGTACAGTTATTGGAAGTAGGACTGATATCTAGAGAGTTTTTTAATTGGTCTTGGACTTATGTGGGGTGAATGCTCATAACTAATGCAATTAAATTTTAATTATTTGGTTACTAATGCAATGCATGCTGGTTAAAGCTTTCAAATCAGGTATGCATAAGATTTTAAAAATAGGCTTAATATAAAAATATTTTTTATAAGGAGACTAGACTTCCCCAGGTCCAGCACTTCATCCTCATAGGCCAGATTATCCGGACTCTACCCGCAGGCGAGGAAGTGTCTCAAAGCAAGGAGGGAGAGAGATGCATTAATATGCATGCGACCCCAGACAATTATGACAGTTCCCTAGGTTCGTTAGGTTTCTAAGTTATTTAAATCTTAAATTTTATAGCTTAGTTATGAGTAAAAAATATTTTTTTTTCCTTAGAAGAGCCTAACGAATTCCAAGCGAAAACAAAATCGTCATGCAAGAAAGAAACCTAAGAAAAGTAGGCAATTTCTATTGCACAATCAAAATAAACACATCAATATAAATAAATAAATCCAGTAAATATTCATAGGAAAATTGCCCTTATTACAACCCATGGTATGTAGAAAATAAAGTAGCCGGGCACCACTGCCAACAACCCGGATTTCTAAACCTATGACAGACGCAAATGACTTTGAGTGGGATATTGGTCTTCAAGTATTCAGTCTTCTTTGGATCACTTCTCCTTGGACTCTTTGGATCTCCCCTCCTTGGACTCCTTAGATCTCCCTTTCTTGGACTCCTTGGATTCCTTGGATCCATCATGGCTTGAATATCCAAACGAAGAGGCAATTCCCCCTTGGTAGAGGGCATTGTCTTTTCTCTATGAATATCTAAAGCCGTGCAGCTCGATCTTCTAAATAGAAGAAGACTCTTCCCTTTGAGAATGCCTTCTTCTTTTAGAATTCGAGTTAGATAAGAATATTCACACTCAAAATGCATTTTCACAACTCTTCACTAAATATTACAAATTAGTTTACATTAAATGAAAGCAGAAAATCTAAAATCATCTGCAAGGTTATCCTAATAAAAATCATCACAAGCAGTTATATCTCAAGCAGTTATATAGAAAATAAAATACAACCAATTGAAGTTGTGTCAAGCCATGCTCTTAATCATGAGGGCTAAGTAATTTCTGGAGAACCTATAGCAATTATTATTTAATGAATTAGCCCTCATTTTATTAGGGGGCTGAGTAAGCACCTACACAAAATAATGTCAGAAATCATGACAGTGCCCCCCTTATTAGCATGACCATGACCACCTGCAATAAGACATGATATATGTATGTCGCTCCTAACCTAGGGGTAGATTTAACACTCATCACATCATATCCAGAGTGCAGGAAAAGTAAGCAAACATACCAATTAATTTCAAACAGCATGCAGTGAAAACCACAGAAAACTCAGGCACACAGCAGAAAAGGAAACACCGGCCTAGCCTAAGTCTAGGAGTGGTGCCCTAGCAAAAAAACTTCAATGTGTGTGTATGGCTGGTGTGGCTTGGATATGTCCTAATTTGGGTAGTTAGTTAAAATTGCCTAAAGTTCAATTTTGGTATAAGTTAGAAATGGAAATTTTAATTAAATTTTAGATATTAATAAATTAGGATCCATTTTAGTTAATTTAGTTTGTTGATCCCTTTTTAATGCTTAGGGTATTGATATTTAAAGTTCAAATTGTATTAGCCAAATTTGGAAGGTCCTGGGTCCTCCTAGGTATTAGGCAGAGGGGATCCAAAAAATTATTATGGGAAATAGGCTAGGTTTGGGTCTCCTAAAATTTTAGGTAAATAATAGAACTTAATATGGGTAGTTAGACAGGTAGTACACTGGATTTGGAGTTTTCTATTCAAAGTTATGAATTTTCTAAGTTTCGAGCCCTAGACTATAAGCTTTGGTTGACCAAAACGTTGACTTTCTAATTTAGGTTAGTTTCTGAAATCTTAATATTTTTAATAAATAATAGACCCTAATAGGATTCTAATTCAAGGGAGTTTGCCTAATTTGGAATTTTTTACAATTAGATATAAATTTTCTAAGTTTAGCGTATTTATGGAATTATCTAAAATATCTAATAAAGGGCTGATTTTATGGTTTTGATCCAAATAAGCTCTAAACAGATTGGAATCACCCCCAAAGGTCAGAAATGACTTAAAGAGATGTTTCCAAGTGTTTGGAGAAAATTTGAGATTTTTAATAATTTTTAATGATTTATTAGGGGCAAAAAAGTAATTTCCATCTAAGGTCAAATTAAGGATCAACCTAAAGTCAAACTAAGGAGCCCTATTTATCTAAGTTTTGGGGTTTGATTCTAAACAAATCAAGCTATTTTAGGTAATTTTTGGACCTAAAATGGATTTATTGTAATTTTTAGAAGGCATCAAGGCCCTATTTAGCAGGTTAATTAGGGTTGGTTAATTAAGGGGTCTAAAAATCCTTAGAAAATTCTGGGATGTTTATGATATCACTAAGTTTAATTTTTAAAGTTTTAATGTTAATCAATGATCTTCTCTAGCTCCTACAATTTTTTTGAGTTCGCTAGACAGGTTCTTAATTATTATCCTTAGGGTGTCACTACGTTATAAAGATTTGAAGTAAAGTTTTAGCTAACCCTCAAGATAATAAATGCATGGTAACACATAAAAATAGTAAACACACAATATCCTTAGATTTATGAGAGCCTAAACTAAGTGGTGGTGCATCCTACGCATGTGAACTACTATACAAAGGAAGTAAATACATTTAATGAAGGGATTAATGAATGATTGGGACTCAACCATCCACTAATCCACTCTCCCATAATTGCTCTTCATATGAATAACCTATGTTTAAAATTTCACAAAAAAAATGAGTCTCCCAATGTTAGGATTTAATTATAAATAGCTTTAAAATAATTTTAAAACACTTATAAATATAAAATAAATTTTAGAAAATAAGATAATTAAAAATAAGTCAATTCATAATACATAAGTATAGGGAGACCCACTGACCACCCTAATGAGGCTTTAAAAAGTTTGAAAATAGTTTGTATTTTGAAAATAATTATTATACTAATTAAGTAAATAATAATTAAACAATCAAATAGCAGTATAAAATAGAAATCTGCCAGAATAGCATAAATCAACTACTGAAAATAATTTTAAAATAAATTTCATAATTTTCTGAAAAGATCGACGGATCGCACGTTGAAATCCGATTTGAAATGAGAAGGATATGATTTTTTGAAGTTTAAAGGTAATAAATGGTTTAAAAATAAATAAATTTTTTTAATATAATTAATATTTAAAAAAACAATAAATGAAATTAAATTAAAATAATGAACCTCTGAAGTTTGAAAATAGTTTAAAAAATATAATAATAGTAATATCTTAATTTCTAATAATATTTTAGGCAATTTAAATAATTTAAAATAATTATAATAGTATTTAATTATTAAAATACCTTTTTATACTTAAATAATAATAATAATAATAATAATAATAATAATAATAATAATAATAATAATAGTAATAAAATTAAAACTATAATAAATAGTTTAATAGTAATAACTATTACAAATGACAATGATTAAAATAATAATTATAAAAAAATAATTTAAATGATAATAAAATTAGGGATTTTTACTATTTTTTAGTATTGCACGGTATTTTTTGGAGTTCAAATGAATTTTCTATGAATTATTTGGTGAAAATAGCTTTAAAAGTCATTTAAACAAAAGAAATCCAGGAAAATGCCTCGGCTCGCCACGTGGCGCCTCTGGATTGGCTCCGCGGTCTGCGCCAATCATTGGCGCATATGATTGCGGCAATGATTGCCCCAATCATGGGCAACTTATCCACGTCGGCGTGAGTTCCCCCCGCCGTCTGATCACCCGTGTTCCGAAATCAAGGTTCGGGATCGAGTTGGACAACGCGAGCGGACATCAGAGGGATACACGCGGTCAGACCGACCGTGAAAGGTCCAAATCAGGACCATTGATCGCAAGATCAACGGCCTAGATAACGGCTAACTAGCGCCTGGCGTGAACCACAGCCCTAAACCTATTATCATCTCGTTCACTCGACGAAATTTTAAATACAGATAGAAGGAATGAAAAGCATCAATGGGGAATAAAAGTTGCATTCTAAAACACGTTAAATAAAAAGTTATTTAACCATAAGTGTTCTGAACTAGAGTTTAGGTTTTACCTCAATCCACACGGTGTATACAGGTGTTCATGGGCTCGTTGAACTTGTGGAATCATGTCTACGAACAATTCTCCTGTTGAACTCGAGCCTTGATACGCCTTGGATCGAGTTGGAGAAGCCATGGAACGAAAATTCTCTCGGGTGGCCGGAATCCTCGTCGCCGGCAAGCTTTGGCCATCGGGATTTGCTTGGGGAAGGTGGGGAAAGGATATGGGAGCTCTCACAGAAATCTCAAGGCCTCAGGTGGTGTCCCGAGAAAGCAAGAGCACAAAGATCTAAAAAAAGGACTTAATGTTTGATATTTAAAGCTCCTAAACCTAAGGAGGATGGTCTAGATCTGATCCTCCGCTGATTGGGAGGGAAATTAGTCTAATTAGGCCGTGGTTTGAATTCAAAATCGATTGGAGGCTTTAATTCCAATTAATGGGCTCTTAATTCCATTCAAATAGGCTATTATGACCCATTAAGAGCTATGGTTGACTAAGTCCACATTTGACTTTGTCAAATCAGTCAAGGGGGTCAAGGGAGAATGAGGATCAAGCCATGAGAAGATATGAATTTGATTGAAATTGATTTGGGCTCTTAATGGGCCTAATGGGTATAAGTGGGTCACAAAGACCTATTAAGGCTTAGATTGACCAAGTCAAACTTTGACTTGGTCAATTTAGCCTATTTAAACCCATTGACTGATAGGGATGAGCCCAAGGAGGTCTGGCACTGATTTGAAATCAAATTATGCTTAAAAGGTCTAAATGGGTCAATTTGGGTCAACCCTGGTTGACCTGGTCAACCAGATTGACCCAGGACCTGGGTCTGGGCTCAGCAAACTTGGCTTGACTCCCTGGACCCATTGGGATGGGTCCTGGGATCTAGCATGGTCAAACATGACCAGGTCAACTCATTGACCCAGTCTGGAGCAAAAAAGTAGGTCAACAACCACCGCCTGAGTTCGCCGGACCACTACTTGAGGTCCTATCCTTTGCCGGACCACAACTTAAGGCATTCTCCTCCGCCGGGCCACCACCTAACATTGTTGCTCCGTCGGACCATCACTTAAGGCCCTGAGCCTGGTCAGACCACCACTTAAGACCCTCTCCTCCATCGAACCACCGCCTGACGTCGTTGCTCAGCTGGATCACCACTTGAGGCCCTCTCCTATGTCAAACAACCACTTAAGGCCCTCTCCTCCACTGGACCACTACTTGATGTTGTTGCTTCGCCGGACCACCACGTAAGGCCTTGAACTCCATCGGACCACCACTTAAGGCCCTGAGCTCCGCCGGACCACCACTTAAGGCCCTCTCCTTCGCCAAACCACCACCTGACATCATTGCTCCACCGGACCACCACTTAAGGCCCTCTCCTCAGCCCGATCATTGCCTAACGTCGATGCTCCATCGGACCACCACTTGAGGTTGTCACCTCCTCCTGACTACCACTCGACGTTGTTGCTCTACCAGACCACCACTTGAGGCCCTCACCTCCGCCAGACCACTACCTTACATCGTTGCTTCGCCGGACCACCACTTAAGGCTCTGTGCTCCACCATGCCACCACCTGAGTCCCGAACTTCTGCCGGACCACTACCTGAGGTCCAGACTTCTGTCGGATCACCACTTGAGACTCGGAATTTTGTCGAACCACCACTTGAGGCTCTGTGCTCAGCCAGGCAACCACCTGAGGCCTAGACTTTTTTGTTGAACTATCACTTGAGCCCCTGAGCTCCATCAGGACACCACTTAACACCCAGAGTTTTTCCAAATCACTACCTGAGTCCCGGACTTCTGCCGGACCGCCACTTGAGGCCCGAACATCTACTGGACCACAACCTAAGACTCAACCTTCTACTAGGCCACTACTTGACGCCGAGAGTTCTCCTAGAGTATCGCCCTTCTTCTACGATGTTTCGGATCCATGTCTCATGCCAACTATGGTCCTTCCGACCTCTATCACTAGACAACAGTCTTTCAGACCCCGGTCTCCTACCAAATATGGTCTTTCGAACCCTTGTCTCCTGCCGCCTATAGTCCTTCTGACCTCCATCGCCTACTACGGTCCTTCCGACCTACATCGCCAGACAATGATCTTTCTGACTCCGGTGTCCTGCCAACTACGATCTTTCGGGCCTCTGTCTCGAGTCGACTATGGCCTTTCAAACCAACCAACATATCTATGTTGATTATTATAACTCCCACCATGTAATGTGCTCTATATGATGTACAGTTGTGACATCAAGTCAAGGCCTTCTCCTAAGGAAGGCCTCATTTGTAATCAAGTGCAAATACTAGTGGATTCATTCAAACTGGGACAAGCCCCGTGGGTTTTCCCCCTTTTCAGGGGTTTTAACATAAAAAATATGGTGTCTCTTATGAATGCTACACCCTCTCTCTTATCTGCTTGTGTACTGGATCTTCGTACAATGCTAAGACATTAAACTATATATTTCTTTACCGCCGCGAATACTCCAGGACGCAACAAAGATAAATGAAATTAAGAAACTAAGCAACATAAAAACAATTTAAAATAACAGATAAAATGTAGAGCTACATTTGGTGTTCACACCGAAAAAAATTTCGAGAAGGAAAGGATGGGACATGAGCTACAAGGAAGGGAAGGGAGAAAGAGATGATATATGAAAACCCACCAATGCTTAGCTCGGTTGGTGGGCATGCCTGGTTGGGAATGCCCCATCGCGAGTTTGATTCCCTCGAGCGGTAGTCGACCCTTAAGTGGGAGCTCCAAAGCGTCGGCTTTGAGTTTGTAGCCTGGGTGGCCCATTAGGTCGGCCGGGGTTTACAAACCGCCAAGCGTGTTCGACAAAGTCGGGTGTGACAACAGACGGTTCCTCGTCATAAAAAAATTGATATATGGCAGTGGGATTAGATTTTTTATTTTATTTTCATGTAGCAATAGGATGTAGGATAGGGTGCCTAGATAAAATTTCAATAGAAATTTGACAATGATAAGATGTTGAGCAGATTTTTCTTTATTTGATATGATTTGATTTTATTGTTATTATTATTATTATTTATTAATAAATTTATAAATTAATTATAATAATAATACGTTAAAATAATATGTTTATATTTTGTTATAATTTATTGTCAATTACATATCTTGATATGCGTGCTGCCTCGATATTTGTGCCACTACAATTTATCATTTTTGTTTGTTCAATGTGTGAGCATATGGTTTATCTTAGCATATTTTGTACCAACATATATTTACAACTCTACCTATCTTACTCTATATATACTTGTATATAAGCTGCTCATAATAATATACTTTACATTTCTCTGTTTCTCCTTCTCTGCTTTCTCCTTCTCCTTCCCTTTTCTCTCGAGAATCTCACATGGTATTAAGAACCAATAATGGGAGATCAAGAATCAGCTTCTTCCCTCCCTCCCGCCTCCTCCTCCACGCTCACCAGAACATTCGCCGATCTCACCATCCTGGTATCCCTCAAATTCATCATCTCAAATATCAAGAACCTCATTCCTCATTCCTCTCTCTCACTACTGAGAATTATGCGATTTGGTGAATCCAAATATTTCAACACCTCTCAGCAAATGGCTACGCCAATCACATCACCGACAAAACAACTCTGCCAACAGATCCAAATTAACATGAACATGCTCGGTGGCGCCTAATTGACAACAACCTTATCTCCACCTTATTCTCAACTATATCTCCATCTCTCCTACACTATGTCATCACGTCCACGACTGCCTAGGAAGTCTAGATAATACTCGAACGCGGGCTGCAATCTTTGAGTCACTCTCATGTGATTCAACTCAAGAACGAATTACACCATGTTCAAATGAACAATCTCACTATGAAACAATATCTCTCTCAAATCAAGAACATCGTGGATAACATCACCGCCTCCGGAACAAAGATTGATCTGGAAGACATAGTTCTTATAAATCCTTAATGGTCTACCGGCAACCTACAACTCATTCAAGACCGCTATCTGCATCTCCACTCTACCCGCCACTGATCTCGATACACTCTACTCTCTTCTTCACAGCGAGGATATACACATCAATCAAGATCTCCAGAAAGATCAAACAACGATTTCGTCCGCATCTGCACTCTACGCCACCTCGCAAAATCAGAATCAAAATCGTAGTCAAAAACAAATTTTCAAGAACAAGCTAGCTACGTCCATGACGTCAAAGACCAGAGATTCAACTGTTCCTACCTCAACCACTAATCCCACTCGACCAACTTGTCAAATATGCGGCAAGATCGATCACATTGCCATAAATTGCTGGCACATATGCAGTTTCAAATAAGCTCCAACTATTCCTAATGGCCCGCGTGCAATGCTTGCTCAGCTAGCCCCAACTATCCCGCAAGGATGGATTCTTGATAAAGGAGTGAACACGCACTTAACGTCTGATAGCTCGAACATACAGCAACCGACCACCTATCATGGCCACAAATCTATCACCATTGCAAACGGATCCACTCTACCTATCCACAACTTATGATCAAGGTTTGCTTCCACTACTGGACACCCATCGTAAGCTTCATCTTTACTATCCTTTTCACGTGCCGTCACTTACTCATAACCTCCTATATGTATCAAAATTGACTAAAGATAATTCCATTTCAATTACTTTTGATTCTAATGGCTTTGAAATTAAGGACCTACAGGACCATCGTCCGCTTCTTCATGGACATCTTCTTAATGGACTCTATCATATCAACATGACTCTGGACAGCACATCGCAAGCTCTTCAAGCTTGTACGACATCTTCATCAAGCTTGCACTCTCGTCTCGGACACCCGAACAATCAGACCCTCAACCACTTAGCTCATAGCATTCTTGAATTCAAGAACATTTCTTTTTCATTTCTTTGTAATTCCTGTAATTTGACCAAGAGCCACAAACAGTCTTTCAATACAAGAAGCATGGTAACCTCTCATCCGTTTAAGCTTATTCACTCGGATGTCTAGGGACTGGCCCCTACACCTTCTTCCACATGGTTTTCACTATTATGTAGTCTTTATTGATGATTTTACGAGGTTTTCTTAGCTCTATTTATGCATTCTAAACAAGAAACTTTTATGAAGTTCAAATTATTTTACAGTCTTATTCAAACTCGATTCAATGCCACGCCCAAAACTTTCAGATCAGACGGTGGAGGGGAATTTACTAGCTCCATTTTTTGCTTCCTTTCTACAAGATCACGGTATCCTACACCAACGAAGCTGTCCACATACACCCAAACAGAATGGATTAGCCGAGCATAAGCATCGGCATCTTCTAGACCTTACCCACACGCTCCTACTTGCCTCTCAACTTCCCAATCACTTTTGGGCCGACGCCCTTGCCACCGCAAATTATCTAATAAATCACCTTCCATCCTAATCGCTTGCTCTCAAATCTCCTCACCATATTCTTTACAATAAACTCCCTGCCTATTCACACCTGCACACCTTCGGGTGCCTTTTCTATCCTTGGCTTCCATCCTACACCACAAACAAAATTTCCCCTCGCTCTCAACAATGCGCTTTTATTGGATACTCACCTCATCACAAGGGATACAAATGCTACAACCTTGCCACTCACAAAACTCATATATCTAGACATGTTGTGTTCCATGAAAAATATCTTTCCTTACACCACTCAAAACTCTTCTAACACTTCCAATCCACAACTCCCTCAGCACATACCCTCTCCTCTCCTACTGGTTCCAACTTCCACACTATCTAATTCCATTCTTCCACCCAATTCCTCAACTACACCGTCCACAAAATCCCCTCATAATCATCATACCGAGACTTCTCCTCCAACTACAGCTAGCAACCAAAGCAAATTTTCACACTACTCAATAGCACCAATCCTCCTCCTACACCCACTTCTTATAAGCAAGCGTCCAAACATGAACACTGGCAAGCTGCCATGGCCGAAGAATTCAATGCACTGCAAAAGCAAAAGACATGGTCACTCATTCCTGCTCCGTCAAATAAGAGAATTCTCAGTTGCAAGTGGACATACAAGACCAAATTGCTACCCACGGGAAAAATAGATCACCACAAAGCTCGTCTAGTTGCTTTAGGATATGACCAAATGTTCAGCGAGAACTACATAGAAACCTTCAGTCCGGTCGCAAAGATGCCTACAATCTGCATGCTCCTCACTCTTGCCGTCAACCACCAATGGCCAATGCTCCAGTTAGATGTCTCCAAAGCTTTCCTACATGGCGATCTACCAAATGTTATCTACATGCGTCAATCGGCTGACTTCGAGGATCCACAACAACCCAACTACGTTTGCAAATTACATAAATCACTCTACGGTCTTAAACAGGTGCCCCGCCAATGGTTTCAGAAATTCACAAGTTTCTTACTAGCCCGCAGCTTCGGGTTTAGTTGCTCCGACCCCACCCTTCTTATTTTTCAAAGGATTGCATTCATATATATTTACTTATTTATGTCGACGACATTCTTATCACAGGAAATGACCTGCTAGCATTCGAGCACTACTACACGATCTTCACTCACAATTCACACTCAAACAACTCGGAGAGATCTCTCTCTTCCTTGGCTTACAGGTTCTACAAACTAACAAAGGCTACTTCCTCACTCAAGAACACTATGCCAACAAACTCATTCAAGTGGCCAGTTTCGATCACTACAAAGCATCACTGACTCCTATTGCTCCAGCATCATCACACCGATTGAGCAACATCCAACTATTCCACGATCTGTCTCTTTATCGTCGTCTCGTTGGCGCACTTTAGTATCTCTCAATCTCAAGACCCGACATTGCCTTTGCTACTGGTCAGACATGCCAACATATGCAACAAACCACGGTTCAAGACTTCCAAAGACTCAAACGCATCCTACGTTAAATAAAAGGTACTGTGGCATTCGTCCTTCCCATGATATCGGGCGACTTCCAACTTTGAACCTACACTGATGCTAATTGGGTTTCAGACAACTCTGATCGGAAATCAATTTCCAGTTACTGCACCTTCATGGGTCCAAATCTCATTTTTTGGTTAGTCAATAAACAAGCCACCATCTCCAAATCGTCCAGCGAAGCCGAGTATAGGGCCCCCTCCGCAACAACCTCAGAAGTTCTTTGGCTTCGTCGTCTTTCCGCCAAACTTCAACTCGAACAAAGCTCACCTACAACTATATACTGCAACAACATCTCTGCTATCGCCATAGCCAATGACACTGTCTTTCACGTCAGGACTACGCACATCAAGATCGACTACCACTTTATTCGTCAGCACATCTCCAACTGCAACATTCATATTTAGCATATTCCATCTCAAGACCAAATAGCAGACATCCTAACCAAACCATTCTCTTGTACTCATTATAACCACCTTCACTCCAAATTAACCATTCAAACACTGAATGATTAATTTGCGGGAGGATGTGAGCATATGGTTCATCTTAGCATATTTTGTACCAACATATATTTACAACTCTACCTACCTTACTCTATATATACTTGCATCTAAGCTGCTCATAATAATATACTTTACATTTATCTGTTTCGCCTTCTCTGCTTTCTCCTTCTCCTTCCTTATCTCGAGAATCTCACACAATGACCCATACAAAATGATAGTTCTTTTGGAGAATTCTCGACATTCCGGATGCAACGATGAAGTCCGTTTTGCAAACATAGGATGTTTGGGCAACGCCGCATAATGTTTCGTCCGTAAATCATCGACGTCGACCACCTTCACTCAATTCAACTACAAGTTCCTTAGATAAATTTGATATTTTAATCGCATCGATGCAGTCCGTTTGACAGTCAAATATCATTTGGATAGTTTTTTGTGACGCGTCGCGCCCACCAACAATTGTTGATTATTCTCTCATTTTATATAACTAAAATTTGACAAAATGTATTTCTTTAACAAAATTCCAAATAATTTAACATTTTTTTAGAAAATGCTAAAATATTTGACGTTTTTTTTTTCTTTAAAATTTTTTTAATCACACTTCTTTTAATTAATCCTTATTTAAGCTCTTCTTAGTCCAAAAATTTTACATGACCAGAAAATTTGAAACGGTCGCGCCACCTCTGTCCGCGAACTAACAGCGCAAGCTTCCGCACCGGCCTTCCCTACCTGGCAAATACAGACGCCCGCAAAAGTCAAGGAAGATTCAATACTCAAATGCCACGTGAGAGACTCTCAAGGTTTACTTCCCTTGCCGGCTCAACCGCTGTGCTGTCACCCTCTATTACACTATTACTTATTGTCCCTTTCTCTTTTAACTATAAATCTCCCCCTCCTTTCCCTTCTCTTCCCTCTCTCTTCCCCCGTTCTTTCTCACGCGGTATCGAGCTCGGGATCAATCGAGACATGCCGGCTTGGTGGAAGTCTAAATCGAAGGCGAAGAAGTCTTCATCGGCCTCCGAATCGACCCCAAGGAAGAACCCTGGATTGAGGGAAGTTGAAGCGGAGGTAGACTGCTCGTTGACTCCCAAACACTGGTGGGAACCGAGCAAGGGGAAAGCCAACAGCTTTGATGGGGTTATTCGAGCTAGTGAGGTCAATGAATCTGCCGCAGGCGTTACCTCCAATAGCTGCGACGGAGATTCAAAGGGCGTTTTTGCGTCTCGCCATCCGTTGCCGCGCCCCTTCGTTTCCTCGCCACTGCTTTCTCCACCGCCGCTTGATCTCGCGATAGCGGCCGTGTCAGGTTCGGCTTCCGCCTCCAGCGTCAGCTCGTCGGGATCGTCCGATGATACTCCTGATCTTGGTTTCTACAGGTAATTGATCTCGCTTGGAAGGCTATTTTCATCTCTGGGATGATTTTTCGTCGATGGTTTGATTAGGGTTTGTGGTTCTAGCCACTGCAGTGTTCGGGTGATTACATATGTTTTTGGGGAGGGAGGTCGGTATTTCGAACTTGCAGGTTGTGCCATATACTCGATCAGAGTTGATGCCCGGTAACAGGAGTGGTATATATGGTTGGTCGCAAGCGGTGATGTGGTTATTTAGTGGATTTATTGACTGGGCGTTTATTTAGGGTAGCTTTTTTTTAAAATGGACTTCTTGTGATCTGTGAGGTCAGATAAGTGTCTAAAAATAGGAAATATGCTAAATTTGGTTCCCTTATTTCGTTTTCTCGATTTCTGATCGCTTTTAAGCATGTGTTTTTGCAATTTTTTTTCCATTTTTCATTCTCCTGATATTATCATCTGTCATGTTCTTTTGGATTAGAATTCATTTAATTTTTGCTGAAGCAGGTCATCTTATGATGATATCATCATTCATAATACACTCATTGATTAGATGCAGCTGGCTGCTTGCGATGCCATTGCCGTCTTCATTGTGTTACAGTAGTCCATTAACCTGTTTGATCTTTTGAGAAATTTTCTGTATTAAATTCAACTGTATGAAACTCTATGGCATGAACGGTTCTCTTTTTTGAACCTTATGTATCTTCACCTTTTTTTATGACACTTCAGAATTACAGATCCCATAAACACGGCAAGGGGCAGGCCTGTTTTACAAGGCTCGCAAAGACATCAGCATGTGGCTGAAGCCAGACATCTCTTACCCCTTAATCCAGTTTTGGAGCATTCAAGGAACCCTGAGATACCTGTATCGCCGAGAAAGGAAATTCACTTACATGGATTCAATGCATCAGCAAATGCTAATGTTTGTTCTCCGGCTGTAACTTATCCAGAGAGCATGTTTAATCTCAGACCTGTGAATTGTGCTCCTATTTCACGAGTGTCTCCTTTTTCCATATCCCCTGTGCATTCAGGTGCAGTCTGTGTCTGTCCCGGATCACCCACAGGTATGCAAGATGGTCTAAGGAGCCCGCCTCAACCACTGCCTCTGCCTCCAATCTTACCTAATTCTCCAACTTCTTCTTCACGACCTTCTCAATCATCATGGAAGAAGGGAAAGTTGTTGGGTAGAGGAACTTTCGGACATGTTTATATTGGATTTAACAGGTATTTCTAGCTTCCTTCTCTTATCACAAGCTTGTAAATTTGAAATTAAGGCTGAAGAAGTCTGCAGTTGTTGAGCTTGTTTAGAAGAGCTAGATATAGAATTTACATTTACATTTAGAATCCTCTACATAGAGGACCGGCCTAGAGCTAAGGTTACTTGCCTCCATAGTGACTTGGATATCTCGGCTCAAATCAGGGTAATAACCTATGTGGCATGCATGGTAAAGCTTGCACGAGGAATCCATTCCCTAACTTAGCATTGGCAGGAGTCTCATGCACTAACTATGCCATTTATTTTAATGTTTTAAGAAGTTTATTTCCTCCCGATAATGGAAAGTTGATTATTCTAACTTATATGATAGTGAAAGTGGGCAAATGTGTGCTATTAAAGAGGTCCCGGTCATATCTGATGATTCCCATTCCAAAGAATCTTTCAAGCAACTAAATCAGGTAGGCAACTACGTTTTATTTGTTTATTTAACTAAATATTCTTTTTCTCTTTATAAAGAGAACTGCCTTCATTGTGATCATCTTTTGTGTTTTGGTATCATGCTATACAATCATATTGATTTTGCTTATTTTATCATTTCTCAGGAAATAAATTTGCTTAGTCAGCTCTCACATGCAAACATTGTGCAATATTATGGCAGTGAGCTGGTAACATTTTGATCCATTAATTAATTTTATTCTTAGTATCCTTTTCTACAGCGGTAAAATGGTTTTGAAATGCAATTTATTAACAACAATGACTTGCAAAAGCAGTGTAATTTAGTAAATGATAGAAATGCTAAGCCTTTTACTAGCTTCAACTCATGCGTCTAGGAACATTCTCAAATGTAATTTATACATTATTTTAATGAAAAGTGATATCATTTTTATACTATTTATAACTAATGGTAATAATTGTTATATGTTAGTGCAGTGAATTATGAAATGTTGTCATCTTTCTTGTGAAACTGGAATCACATGTAATGCAGAGTCACAATGGAAGATTTGTGTAAGCCTTGAAGAAGCTGAGGTAGGAGGAAGAGCAAAGAAGAATTGGACACTCAACCTAAGATGAGAATGAACCATGCTAATCATATTTTTCATTCTAATAATCATAACTAACTATTACATGACTCTTGAATATCCATTTATAATACAAGACCCTAGAAGATAAAGAATAAATAATTAAAGTTATCCTAAATTTATGTATGATAGTATTATCTATGACAATTAAAATAAAGATAAATATGGATTAACATCAACTAAAAAAGAAATGCAATAGTAGTGTCTCTAAAATACAACAACAACAACATCATCATCATCAAGCTTTTATCCCACTATGTGGGGTCGGCTACATGAGTCATTGTCGTGTAAGAGTCAAATCTCATTTAAATCAAATAAAAAAATGTCATTTCTAATATTTTCTAACTAAGTTTTTTTATGTCTTCTCTACCTTTCTTAACATAGACTAAATCTAATACATCTACTCTCCTAACCGGGTCATAAAAAGGATGATGTTTTATGTGACCAAACCATCTAATGCGACTCTCTCTAATGTTATCTTCCATTGGAGCTATTTCATTTAAGGTGCTAAGGTCACTAAAGTCAATCGTATTCTCATAATCTTCATCGAAAAACTTATCAAAATATCTAATCCACCTTACTTCTCCTATCTCTTAAAATGCTATAATATAATATATATCCATGCTATTCCTGCATCAATAAACTAACAATTGAAAATATAGATTTAGTGCAAACAATTGTGAATATGTAATCTAAAGCTCCTTAAGTACTTTGAAATATCTTGCGGCATGAAACTTATTAAAGATTCATATGCCTTATGGTGCTTGGCCTAAATTTTGGTTGTCAGGATTAGGGTGGATGATATTGATAGCTGGTTAAATCAAGTATATGAATTTGTATTTTTCTATTGTACTTTTTTTTGTTACTAAAGTAGTGGTGCTTTTTTTTTTTAAAGCATACTATGATGGCCAGAAAATGACATCAGTACAAAAAGAAAAATTACGAGGAATAATTTCTGATATTATACTTAAGTATATTTTCCTTAATTTGGTAATTAATAAAATAATTAGTAAATAAAACTTAATTAAGAAAATTCAATGCATATAATGAAACCTTTAGTGCCCATTAAACTTGCAAATATACAAGTGATCAACATCATAATGATGAGCTAATTAAGCATATGCCTACTAAATAAAATTATATTTAAAATAATTTTTATATATCAATAAATTGAGAATTATTCTAATATATATAGAATCTCTTTATAATTATGAGATAAATCTTTTATCATTTAAAATAAGTTTTGAGTATACCTAATTAATTTTTAATCATTAAGGCAATTGGTAAATTTATTGACTATCAAAACAATAAATCTAATTACAATAAGCTAAATTACACTTGGAGCATTGATTCTTCAATTGAGTTTTCTTGCCTTGTATCTTTGAGCTCATCCTTCAGGTGATGAATCCTGTAAGTAAGCTTTAGCGTAAATCACCATCTTTTTCATAGTTGGCAAAATAAGATTAACCTCAGTAATACTTAGCAGATCATTTGATGATGCCACACAATATTTACCATCATCAAATCAATGATGAGATATACATTAGTTACATCAGCTTATGGAGTCAACAGGTGCAACCTTATACCGTTATACGAGAAGTAGGGAGTTCCACGAAAGGCTAACTCACAAAACACAGGCATCATTGCCAGATTTTCTTGGTTAATTGGATGAGGTTGCGAGGCTTTCTCCATTTCTATGACCATCATTTATTTGAAAAAGGCATCTAGATACCACCATATGTTATTATCCATCACACGCAGATCAAATGATGGGGAGATGTGTGGGTAAATTGATCATGATCCTATTTGTTTTGTTGGTCATGAGGACCAAAGCTTTGACATGATTGCTAAAACAAAAATTATCAATCAACAGCAGTATGAATAATGAAGTTATTGTATGATACTTAGTTCTTTTATATGGTAAGAATAATAATCTTGAAATTATATCTAAAGGTATTGCCATTACAAAGTGGCCGAATTGATAATTAAATATTTCAGGAAATAGATAATTGAACATTTCGATGTACAACAATATTTAGGCTCTACTCATATATATAATCTCTCGATGAGTCATTTTCTTTGTTTAATGTACACCGATAATAGCCGCCTTGTTTGGGTAGCTTGGTTCAATCTTTTTTGCTCATCCTTATATGATAGGAAGTAGTTTATGTCTTTAATTTATTATAGTGTGAAAATTTGTTGTTTTGCACATAATTATACAATTGCATGAAAAGTTATTGCAATTGTTTTGGGATTTAAGATAGAAAAATAAGCATAGTACACCTTTTAATGGAGTCCTATATAATGGTTTCCTGAAAAACCCCAATTACTCCAAATGCTCTCTATCATTATCTCATTTGTTACTTCTATTGCTGGAGACCGATGATTAAAGTTTCCTTATCCACTTAATATGATAGGCTGGTATATTTTTATGTAAAAAAATTTGAGGATTCATCTATTGCAAGTATAAACAACTTTATTTAAATATAAATAATAATATTTGAGTTCAAAACCAAATGATAATAAAATGATCAAAATAAACCTAGAATTTCAACAAAATTACCAAGAGCAATGAATTAATTTCCAATGTGCGAAATTTTTTATGAAAATCAAATCACTAAACAAGTCATTATCAAATAATGTTTTAGAAATAAAACAAGAGATAAAAGGAAAATAAAAAGGAAAGACATGCTTTTTGCTAATTCAAAGAGATGACTTCCTCTGGAATCTCATTTTTCCATTTGTGCCTTACGGAAGAAATCACGCATCCGCACCTTTTATTCATAAGATCGCAACTTGAAAAAGAAATTCAAGTCAAATGTTATCAATTACTTGCTTTAGAGTAACTATTTATAGTGTTTAAATTATAATCCCAAAGTTTAGAAAAGAATTCATCTTTTAAATGTAAATCCCCGTAGCAAATCTTAAACAAAAAACAAGTTTAAATTAGATGATAAGTCCAAGCTTCTACCGCTCAACACCACAATAATTCCAAGAGGATATTTAAGCAACATCTTCTTCCCAAGAACGATCCAGATAATGCCAAAGCTCTACTGCTGTCATCTGTTAGTAGGTCCGCATCAGCTTCCAAATTAGACTTACATCTTCTATGTATTTATTTATTTTTGGCTTGAGTGCTTTCATTTTTCTTTGAAATATATAATTGAATTCCTGACGTCCTAGATTTCTTTTTCAGACAAACATAACATTGGTGAGGATTGGATGTCATTGTTAATTTTGATTTTGATTTTTTTTAATGCAGGTCGATGACACACTTTCAGTTTATCTCGAATATGTCTCAGGGGGGTCAGTTTATAAGTTACTTCAGGAATATGGCTCATTTGGGGAACCTGTTATCAAGAACTATACAGCACAAATTCTTTCTGGACTTGCTTATTTGCATGGGAAAAATACAATGCACAGGTGCTGCTTCTTATCAATATTGTTCAAATGTAACTTACTGTTTATTTGTAATCAAATGAATGAAAATGATTTATTTATTATTTTTGCATATGAACTTATAATGTTCTTTATATGTTTAGGGATATCAAAGGAGCAAACATACTTGTTGATCCTAATGGAGAGGTCAAACTTGCTGATTTTGGCATGGCTAAACATGTATGTTCAATGAATCTTTACCCTCTTATTGATTAATTGTATTATCATATTGAATAAACATTGACATTTATTATTATCGTGAAGTATTTTTTCTGGTGATTTGAACCTCTGACCTCCCTTTGGATGTGAGAGGCAATGCCTCTAAGCTAATGGGCCAGTAATATTGTTATAAATAAGCGTATCCTTCCTCATTCAGCTTTTTTATATTCTTATGAAGGCATACAAGCATACATTCGTGCACATTCATGATTGTATGTGTGTGTGGTATTATCATGAATTGTCTAGCTTTGCAAATTGTTGAGAGAGATATAGAAGTGCGCTATCTGGAAAATTCATTATTATTGCTAAGTGAGAATTAGAACTGCACTATTTGGAAAATTCGTTTAAAATAAAAATAAAAGATATTTCATAATCATTCGTAAATTAATACATTCTTTAAGAAGACATTCCTATTCTGCACCTATTGATAGTTTGTTGTTGTGTATTTTAGATTCTTCTTTCTCAGAAGAGATTCTTTGTCCTTATTTGTTGAATTTATTCTCTTTTATTTCAGATATCCTCTTATACATCAATTCGATCTTTTAAAGGAAGCCCTTATTGGATGGCTCCTGAGGTTAGTCATCTCTGATATTATTTGCACAGTTTTTGCTTACAATGTATGTTGATTCTTCAACAATAATCTAATATCAAAAATTCAAAATTTAGGTCATCATGAACGGAAATGGATACAACCTCTCAGTAGATATTTGGAGCCTCGGATGCACAATACTTGAGATGGCAACTTCTAAACCTCCGTGGAGTAGATTTGAAGGGGTGCGTCATTTATTTGCTCAGAACATGTATAATATATTTTTTCTAAGTTTTAATGAGAAACTAACTTTATTGTTTTTCTGATTACCACAGGTGGCTGCAATATTTAAAATTGGGAATAGCAAAGATATACCAGATATCCCGGATCACCTTTCTTCTGAAGCTAAGAGTTTTGTAATGTCATGTTTACAACGCGATCCTTCTAATCGACCAACAGCAGCTCAATTAATGGATCATCCTTTTGTGCATGATCAAGCTGCAACAAAAATTGCAAAATTAAGTATGGCCAAGGACATGTTTCATCCATCTGAAGGAAGTTATTCAAGGGTATGTTTTGAAACTTCTAATTGTTCACTCCCTAAGTTCCAGTCTGTTGTAAAAATTATTTAGATTTATTCTCTATATGCTTGTTAGCTCTGTGAACTATTTAAAACAGTTGATTTTGAAAATCATTAAATCTCTTAGATTCGTAAAACATTAATACAATGAAGTGAGCTTTGTCTACCACATGATATCAGTGTCACAGTGCTTGTCGAAATGAAATTTGCAAAATTAAACTTTGTTAATTTTTATTAGAGATGATCTTTTGTTTATTAGATTTAAATGAAAATTTAACTCTAAATAGGATACAATGGAGAAAAATGTTTCATGTTGCCGACGATGAAGGCTTGATGTTGTTGTAAACATTGTTAAGTTTTATGTCCTATAGCTTGAAGCAAGCCAGAAGTTCTCTTTCGTTAAAGCCTATTAATTTCACTTGTTCATTCTCTAAGAAGAATCCGTTGACCATCTATGAAGCACAAATATCAACACTAAGCGTAGATATGTCATAATACAGATATATGGGGGTAAGCTATAATCGTAATCTTAAAATGTAGAACAAGGCACACCATTGACATAATATTTTTTTCAATAAACTCTTATTATAAACTGGCTTATCAAAATACAATATGTCAATATTTTTTATCCAAAAAAAAATTCCATAATGAAGGATAATATCAAATGTATCACATAACAGTTTATGAATCAATAAAACAAAACTGGCATTAGTTTATTTATAATTACATTTCACAATCGCCTAAAATCATTTGATATGATTTTAATATTATATTCTTCACACTAAATTCCAACATCTAAATGTAGTATATGATCTTCAAATAAATCACATAAAGAGTTCAACAACATCATTGTTGTGGGTCTCTAAAAAATCTAAACTGCAATTATTCTTTACAAAGGAAAATGATAATTTTGGGTTTATTTTTTTTTGTTTTGCTGAATTGCCCTTGAGCAGGTGTGAAATCTTTGTGATGTTTCAAGCTACTTTGGTAACAAGTGAGTGCAAGTGATGGAAAAAGCAGTTATTGATCCAAGCATTTTATTTTTGCGTTTAAGCCTTTGTTTTTAAATATAGATAGAATTGATAAATTGTGCCAAATGAGTCCTGAACGACCAATGGAGCTTGAGCCATCTCGCAATGCCCAATTTGTTTACTTGGATCTTATGGTCATTACTACAGCTTTCTTGGTGATTCGTAGGCTTCGTTTGGGACGGTTTTCTTACTGTTTCTTAAAGCATCTTTCTAGTATAAAAATTAAATTTTTTATACTAAAAAACTACCTTAAGAAGCAATAAAAAAGTCGTCTCAAACAAAGCCTCAACTTCATGACTAACTGCAGACACTCACAGCCATATCCTTCCATAGTTTTTATTGGATTCTCAAGCAAGACTCCAACGGAAGCACTTTTGTATCTTAGCTCCATCCATATTAAAAGTACCTATTTTTCCCAGATTATAACATTGAGTTATAAATTTTATCAGGCAGTATTCTTTTCTTGACTTTTCCGCTAGAAAAAATGATTTTTTTGAAAGCAGACAGAATACCATGATGTGGAGCATTCCTCATGCAGTTTCGTTCTCTTTCAAAGAGTTCAAACTTATAATAATCTCTCTTCTGGATAACCAAACTCTTATAATGCCATAGAAAATTCCTTCTCTAGAGAAGTTTCAAGAAATTACGAGATAATTAATGTCTTCAGTCTGAGCATATCCCAAAAATTTACTTCTATGCTTTGCAAGAAATTTAAATCGCTTAATCGTTTTTAAATAGCTAGTATGCTAAACACGCCCCTCAATAGTGTTTCATATTTTAAATGGTTTTATTTAAAGAGATGGAAAAGCTTTTTAATCTTCTTGTGAACATAGTTTTTATATGGAGATATGTTAATCGTTCTAGCAAGGCATATCCTGATGCTCATTTTTTATTTGGCATGGTTTTGCTCTTTGGAGTCTGGTGGTACTTTTCGTTGTCATTAAAGCTATAGATGCATCTCGTCATAATATGAACTTGTTTTTATTTTGTTTCCCATAGCTAAATGATTGAATATATCATATAATGTTACTGTATGCAGAGGGGGATTATTATATTGTTGATTTTCTATTAACTTTTATCTATACCTCATATCTCCAATCATTCTGAAGCAGGCTACAAAGGATTATCGCAGCAACAGGAGTGTTTCTCCATTACGCGATAAAAACTATGAGCATGTACACCGTGAACTGGCTTCTAGGGACTATCGTAGCAACAGAAGTCTTTCTCCTCTACGTAATAAAAACTATGAAGTAGGACATCGTGTTGCAGCCCCCCTGGTACATGAAAATACAAGGTACATTTATCTTCATATCTCTTAGGGTCCGTTTGAGGTGGCTTTTTCACTACTTTGTATTTCACGTCCATGCCACTCGCTGTTTCACTTATTTTGTTGCCTTTTTTTTACAATATTGGTGATGGGAAGTAATTTCTTATAGTCAAATATATTAAGGTACGGTAGCTATAAAGAAAAGGCCTACTTTTGATTTTTTTCATAAGAAAAAATTATAACGCCCACATTAACTTAAAAAAAAAAGAAGGTATTTACGTCCTTCAGCCTTTAAATTAATATGCATAGCCTTTTCTCCGATGGCGAAGCCGTCCCTCCCTTCCTTTCTCATGGCAGGCCCAAAACAATGGTTAGATTGCTTGTATTGTGACTTTGATGTGAAATTGCTTGCATCAATGTCTTCTTAAATCCCATAATAACTTACGGTTCATGTAATGAGCAGTCTTTTAGGAGCTTGCAACATTCTTCTTCACCTTGATCTAACTCTCAAATTATATTTTTCTTGCAGTGATCTTATGGGCATGAGAATGAACATGTCATTACCTGTCTCCCCCTCTTCGAGCCCTCGACACCAGCATATACAGTATAATAGAAGCTGTATTCCTTCTCCCGTCCATCCAGCCTATTCTGCTGGCGCAATCACCTATGGTCCAAGCAACCATTACCTCTATCAAATGAGGCCGAGCCATAATTTCACAGATCCTTCTTTGGACATTTCAGAACTCAGAATCCGAACTCCATATGGCTCACCTAAGAGATGACCCCCGGCTGCAGATTTACTTGCATAAGCTACTGTAGAATGGCAATTATTTCCACTCTTCTATTATGTGGAAAGCTTTGAAATCAAACTAACATATGGCCAAATCTTAATTTGGTTACAATCAGGAAGTTTGTTGAAGCCAAGACAAGCAGTGCTAAACATTCTTGCTGGCACAATGGTGTGATCTTTTTTAATTCTTCCGCGCAGATAGAAAATATCTAATATGTAAAGTAAGATTACACCAATTCTGTATAGTATAAAGGCTTGGGACTGTGCACACAGTGGATAATGAAAGGTATTTCCTCACTTTTTTTTTCATATTTTGTTTCATCACATACAAAAAAAGCCACCAATTCTGTTATCGAGCTCATTATTGAGCTTAGAGATTTGACTTGATTAGTAGAGCTCGTTTGGAGAGCTCGAATTTGTTAAAAATATATAGTATACATTTTATGATATTATTTTGAAATTAATTTTGAAATATATTTTAATTTAAACGAGTAGCTGAATTAGCTTATGAACCAAGTTAGGCTAAGCTCGAGTTTTGGTTCGAGCTTGAACTTATGGCTTGGCGAGCTTGATTCATGAGCTCAGTAATGAGTTCAGTTCAAACCGGCTTGCCTGCTTGCTCGGCTCATTTACACCCTTAATTAAATTATTTTGGTTGAATTTGAATTGATGAAATTTGTCATAAATGGATTCAATTTATATATCTAAAATTTTTATTATGTTTTACTTGTTAAACTTCAGATAATAATAATAATTTTTATTTGACAATAATTTTTTTTTATTACTTTCAAAAAGTTTTATAGCAGGATATTGCTTTCTACAGTAGTTTTAAAAAAAAGATATATTCTCCATAATAATTTTATAATTTTTTTTATTTCCCAAAAAATATTTTATTTCCCAAATTTTTTTTTTGAAAAGTTGCACTCAAGTCGTCCCAAACAAACCCTTAAGGTCTATTTGAGAAGCTTTTATTTTGTTCGGTTGACCGGATGCAAGAAACATCCGGTCCTAGGCAAAAAGAAGGCGGTACCGAGGTGTACCGAGTTTTTCAAAAAACTCGGGACACCGCGGTACCGAGTTTTTTTTCCTACGATCGGATGCTCTTCTGCATTCGGTCGGAGGACGTAATAATTGTTCCTATTTGAGATGGCTTTCTTGATTCTATGTTCTATAAGTACTAAGCACAATTTTTTTTTAGCTACTATTTTTATGTTTTCTCACTATTTTTAAAATTTTTTTATAGTAAACAACTTATTTTTCAATCACAGTAATAATTAAGGCTTCATTTAGGACGTCTCAATTTATAATAAAAAATTACTTTAAAAAACAACATATAAGCAATCCCAAATAAAGCCTTGAGATAGTTTTCTTGTGTAATTTTTTTTAAAAAAGTAAAAATATTGTGATAAAAAGCTAGCCCAAATAAAATGTAAATTAAATTATCTACAATAATTTCATAACTAATTTTATAAAATATTATTGCCATCCCCAAAAATTTTTTTTAATCATCCATACTTAGGTCATCTCCAACCGAGAACTCTATTTTTCACGACAAAATAGCGCAAAAAGCAAAAATGGCGTGGTGCTGTTCCAATCCAACGCTATTTTTTTGCTTCTGCGCCAAGGTAACGACCCTTCTCCTTTCCCGCATTTTTCCGGTTGACAGAGAAAAATGGCGTGGGTGAACAATGCAACACCCCGCAAGCAAATGGAGGATTTTTTGGCGTTTGGCTGGAGCAAAGGAATGACGCCAAATGCTCGTTTGGCGTTCGGTTGGAGATGCCCTTACAACCACCCACAACATATAAATGTGGGTATATAAATAATCTGTAATTTCAAATGTTCTGATTAAAAAGAGCCGTAAATGATCAATTTCATTAAAATTCAATTATAATTATCTAAATGAAAAGTAGCATATTCTTATCAACTTATAAGAGATATAAATATTTCTTTGATTCTATCATTTAAAAAATAACAAATGTTGATTCTGTTGTTAAAAATATAAAAATTCTATTTACAAAATGTTTTTCACGTCGTAGTAGCGGTAATTTGAACATTCGTTGATCTTTCAACAGCACGGAATTGAGAAGCGAGTTGTCATGGAGAGGAGAGAACAAGAAGACGACGAGGAGAGGCAACAATCCGGTGCCTCGGACCGCTTGATCCACCGCGTCGTTGCCTCAGGTGGCGGCGGGGCTGTAGGCCACGGAGAACCGGTCATGTGGCCGACCGTGGATGGTCCATTAGGTTTATCGGAGGAGAGATCTCTGGAATACGCCCGCAGCTTCTTCAGGTGGGGATTCTTCCTCCTTCCCTTCCTCTGGGCCGTCAACTGCTTTTATTTCTGGCCCGTCCTGCGCAATCGCTCCTCCTCCTCTTCTTCCTTCCAACGGATTCGGCATTGTAAGTGTACCTCTTGATCAGAATCTTGGTTTTCCTTGTTTTTTTGTGAAGGGTTTGTTTATCTGAAAACTTTGTTTTTTTGTGAAATGATTGGAAGCGATGAGATTGTTGATGTCATTGCTTGGATCTACGTTGCTCAGTCTAAGGAAATTGTGAATTCCTGCTTCTGAGCGGAGAAACCAGTCGATAGGCATGTTTGGCATGTACGCTCATAATCCACTAGGTCAAGTTAATCAAGTGATATTAGAAAATTGAATTGGCTCCAACAAAATCGCCAGCGTTGACCAATTTTCTAAATCCTCAAGTTGTCTAAGAGAAACTTCTTGATCTAGTTGCATAAATCCACTTGCCTTTTTGCTGAAGTTGCCAAGTGAAAGGACCTACTCGCCTGTGACACTTGACAACTGAAGTCATGAAATTTACCCAAGGCTTATGCCTTTATGTTGAATTCACTAGTGGAATTCACCAAGAGAAATCACTGTTGAACTCACCAAATGAAATTCATCATAAAGAACTTGTCAAATGAACTTATACTCGATTTAGAACCATTAAGTGTTGCCCAATACTAAATAGTTATCAACTAGCTAGACTTATATTACTTAATTGTAGTCATTTTTGTTACTATGAATCTTGACCTAAACATATGAAAAGAAGAAGGCGGGGTGAAGGATTTAAAGGATGAGCTAAGCACATGCTGATAGATCAATCTTATATTTTATGGCATAGAAATATAAAGAGATCCTCACAGCTTTTACTAAATCCTCTCTCTCCTACGTAAAAGGTTGAAGGTGCCATGGCAATTGAGCCGAAATATTACCCTTGATAATATAGGTTTTGTGAACCATGCCATTTCTATCAATTGATGAAATACAATTTGCTTTATCACTTAGAATTGAGTATAATTTTCACTGGCAAAGAGTTGTTGCAGTGTCAAATGTTGAAGAAATAGAATTTGATGGTTTGAGAAACCTAAATGAAGGATTGCAACTTGTCTTGATCTACTAGGTGAACTAATTATTCATAGAAGATGTCAAAAGATGAGTTGCAAAGTATTATGTTGCCAATGATAGAAAAAAATTGTCATAGTATTCTCATCCTTCAAAGAGTAGATACATTAGCTCAATATTCAGATTTTAACAAACTTGAATTAACATTTGAAGGTCCTCATATTATTAAGGAACAAGTTGAACTT
This sequence comes from Dendrobium huoshanense, assembly GCA_016618105.1. Lineage (NCBI taxonomy): Eukaryota > Viridiplantae > Streptophyta > Magnoliopsida > Asparagales > Orchidaceae > Dendrobium > Dendrobium huoshanense. Next base: position 22,705,077 of record CM028346.1, on the reverse strand, counting down.
ATAGTTTATTGATTATAAACTCATACTGAAAAATATAAGATGTATCATCAATACAAAGGCCAATGTTGATGTCTCAAAATAAGACACTTTATTAAGATTTAGGTCATTAATCATGCTCAACTCTCTATGCAAGCCTGTAGATGACCCATAATAATATTAAAATCATTGGACAATAACTAACAATAACAACAAGCCTTTATCATTCTATGTGGGATCAACTACATGAATCCTTTTTCTCTATTGTGTCCTATCAAGGGTCAAATCCTCATTTAAATCTAATAAAAAAAGTATTTTTTAAAATTTTTTTTTCTAACAAAGTCTTTTTAGTTCTACCTCTACCTTTTTTAACGTAGGCCGAATCTAATATATCCACTCTACTAACTGGGCCATCAGAAGGCCAACATTTTATATGACCAAACCATCTAAGGAGACTCTAATTTTATCTTCCACTGGAGCTACTCCAACCTTTTCACATATATACTCGTTTCACATTTTGACTCCAAGTGTAAAATCATTCATCCACTTGAGCGTTCTCACATCTCTGTAACATTAACTTCATTTTATGCTTCTCTTTTAATGACCAATATTTTGAGCCATAAAGCATTGCAGGTCTCACCACCATCTTATAAAATTTTTTCATAATTCGAGGTGTATTTTTCTATCACATAGCAGGCTCGATGCAGTCCTCCACTTCAACCATCTAATTTGAATGCTACTATTAATATTATCCCATCTATTGTACCATCACTTTAAACAATCGACCTGGAGAATAACGAAGAAAGTTAATTTAAATTCTCTTAATGGGCAAGTCAATCATACCAATCACTAAAGCAAATAATATTTAATAATGGCTTGATTTGAGTATCAGTCCACTCACCTTATTTGATCAATTCGAAATTTTATATTTTTTTGAAAGCTTTAAATTTTATTTTATTTCTTTTTTTTTTTAATCTTTTTTGCATTAAGACAAATCATTAATCTATATAATAATATTTTATAAGCTTATAAGTTTTTTCAAACTTATTTGGGCTTGAAAAAACCTATAAATAAGATATTTCTTTATATTTTTGAATTCATTGAATAAAAATTACTTTTTATAGGTGCAAATTTTATATGAAAAAACTTGGTTTTTACGATGAAGTTTGGTGGCTGATCTCCTAAGATTTTGATGGATTCTTAATTATTTTTTTCCCACTCTTACTCAACTACTTTCTAAGTATGATTCTTTTCTCCTTTATATAATCCAAAATATAGTTTCGCTCAGCCCCAAAATACATTTAATCTCTTTAAAATTTTCCTAAACATTTAATCACATCCTTCATAACCTCCTAATTCCTCAACTCCTTAATAATTTTGAGATAGCCTTAGCCAAAAGTCTAATATTAATATTTTTTAATGAGGAACTAGATTAAAAATATCACAACTCCTTAACCATTAGTCTAAAATTCATGAAAATACCAACATTAGTTTTTTAAAATACTAAATTTTAGATCTGGAGTTATACACCATTTTCCTATAATAAAAGCTCGTCATTTGATAGCATAAAATTTTCAACCTCAAATCTGTCTAAATCTTGAATACCTTTTTCACCACCACCCACATAATCCTTCACCACTCTAAGGGAATACTATTTTGGATGAGTGGCTTTACCCTTAGAGATAGGATACGAAATGAGCATATACGTGAAAAGGTTGAAGTAGCTCCAGTAGAAGATAAGATTAGAGAGAGTCGCCTTAGATGGGTTGGTCACATAAAACGGCGGCCTTCCAATGACCCGGTTAGGAGAGTAGAGGTATTAGATTTGACTTATGTTAAGAAAGATAGAGGCATATCTAAAAAGACCTGGTTAGAAAATATTAGGAATGACCTTTCTTTATTAGATTTAAATGAGAATTTGACCTTTAATAGGACACAATGAAGAGTAGCCGACCCCACATAGTGGGATAAAGGCTTGATGTTGTTGTTGTTGTTGTTGTAGACCCGAACTACATTATATCATTATTAGAGTCAAAGTTTACAATGAAGTCAATGACAAGGAGGCAAGGAGCCCAAAGGCACATGTCGCCCATGACAAAAGTAAGATATTTTCATGGTAGGATTTGATTTTTCAAAACTTAAAGAATTTGAAATGCTTTGCAATTAATACTTGTTTCTTCTTCAAAAAAGTTGTTATTTGCTATACTAAAGATATAATTTTTTTGGTATTTTATTAAAAGAAAATCTTATGTGAATTGACAACTTCATAGGAATTTATTTTTATCCAAGTTATTACCTTCACCAAAAAACCTTAACCTAACTTTTGTGCAAATCTACCATAGCTTAAAAATTTTTCTCAAGTTTTCTTAAATAAAAAGGGTGTGTTCGATAAACAAAGCCTTATATTGAATTTTAATTAAGATAACTATAAATATTTTTGTGATTATTATTTAAAATTTATAAGTTTTGTGCATTTATTATTATTTAAAAGGATTGATTGCTTATAAAATTCATAATTTTTTTTTCTTTTTTCATGCATTAGAATATATTGTGCTAAATATTATGTTTTCAAGGTTAAATAGGATTTTATAAAAAAGACAAACAATTGAAAAAGAGCTTGGGATGTAAGTGGTTTTATGCCCTCCTCTTTTGGAAGCTCTATTTACCTCATTTTCACTCTAATTACATATATACTTTTTATTTTCCTCTTTCTCATCTAAAGTCTTTTACTTCTCATCTTTCTCTTGAAGTACTATCTTAGGTTTTATGACAGACATCTACATGGTCATATGTTGATCTTCAAATAAGGAACTATTCATGTGATTGACTACATTGATACCTATGATTCCCTCCTAGTAAGGACGAACTATACAAACCCTGATTAACAAATTGCTACTAAATTTGTTATTAGAATCTACCATAAAATTAGGAATGAAGTTAAATCACAGGATCCCCATATTTTTGAAGATATTTTTCATTTTTTCTTGATGATTGAGAAACAAATAAAAGTATCCCTTTCTACAAAGCCTATGAATTCATCCTATTCAATTCCAAATCTAGGTTTACTGCTAGACCATTTGTCTCAACTTTCATTACCTTATCATCTATTGGTGTATACCAACCCAAAACTCCTCCTAAATCCAACCATAAGAGCACTAATGACATTATTTGCTTTAAATATCACAAAATAGTTATATACAAAACCAATGCATAATAAAAATTCTAATTTAGAATAAATTAAGCCCGTTGAACTTAAAAATTACGAGAAAACGAGAAAATTTTAGATGATGACTGTCTTTTATGACTGTTATGAGATGTCTTTTGATGGCCAAATTAAATTCGGAAGATTGGGGATGAAATATTGTTTGAAATAGCACAATATGAGGTGCACCTCAATGCAATTTCAAACAAAAATGTCTCAAGGTGCATGCCTCGAGTTTAAGTTGTGAGGCATACATCTCAATTTGGTGGAGGCGTGCCTCACCTCACTATTGTTAGGCGTACACTTGACCAAATGATACTTTTGTTTTTTTTAATAAAAGACTAGTTCGAGTATATCTGTCAGCGGTTTGCTTTTCCATTAGCGCTCCTTCGGCTATGCGTGAAAGAGTTTCAAAAGATACCTCGCCTCTTTCGGCTGCTTCAGCTATGCGTGAAGTAGAGTTTTGGAAGAGCCTTCTCCGCCTCCTTCGAGTGCTTCGGCAAAGTATCAGATATGGCTGCCCTTTTTTTTGGTAGGTGAGAGTATATATGGTTGGATGTTGTTTTACTTGGGATCTTTTTGATGAAAAATAATATAAGTTTTACTTCTTTCTTGAGTTTATCCTTAATTTAGTTCTTTTCCCACTTCCTCTGCCTTGTGTGTTCCATTCCTTATGCCCTTCTAAGGCAAAATTCAAGTGCCAATGTTTGAGTTAGTCCCATGCACAACCATGTCAAATCAACAAACAATCACAAAAAGCAAATGAACCAAAAAAATATTATTAAACTCGCATAGCATGACAAACACCTGCAACACTGGATGAATCTTCTACCATGCGGCTGCCACCAAGAGTCCCTCCAAATACATGAAGCCTTGCATCAACGAAAACCTAATTGAATGTTTTAGTGAGATAATTATATTTTTGTTTATGGCAAATGAAGTCATGAAATATGGTAGAGAAAGCCCAGAGTTACCCTCACAACTGCATGTTGGTACGTGGTGAACGAGAGACCCCTGGGGCAATAGCCCACTCCCAACGTCCATCTCTATGCTGCACAAGTCCATATGCGCTTGTCAGAGGCTATAATACAAGAAAAAGGAGAAAAATAAAACTGTTATGGACCACACGGGATAAAAGCAAGCATATAATAATAGAAAGAATGATAATAACAGTTGTTATAATGTTCATAATTGCTAAAATATCAAAACTTGTTTTTATCAAGTCATTTAATTATTGGTAACTCTTTTATCTTCTCTCTTGGTGGTGGGCTAACATAAATTTTGCATTTTAATTAATTTATTTTGAATCATTTTGTAGGGTTTTATAGAAGATGATTAGAGACAAAGGTAAAATCATGTCGGGTCATGGGAAGGACCTGATGCAGTCAAGCTGACATGGGAGTCAGTGACAAAACTTGCGTATATTTGAAATGTAACTATTATGAGAAAGTGATGAAAGGTAGTGTTACCAAGATGAAGGAGCAAATGTACTTATCACACAAAAATATCATACCATGTGCCAAAGTGCTTTATACCGTAAAGGGAGGAGATCAAAACATGAATGAATAAGTCAGCAATGTCAAAGCACTTAACACAGTAACAATTTGATGACAGAGTTGATGTTGACTTGCACTATAGGAGCGAGCGCAACATTCTAGATTCATCTTCTTTATTGTAACCTATGTCCTCTAGAGGTGCAAGGGGTCTCATGGATCAGTACATGACGAACACATTAGAGGATATACAAGAAGATAAACGTTTTACTGCACAAAAGCTGACCCCAAAGAATGTCAGGGAGGCACGGATACCTGTATACCTGGATTAGGTCGATTTTCTTATGAGAATGGTATCCCATTTAATGTTAATAACCTTCCCTTCTTACCATGTTTGACTTGAGAATATAGATTTTGAAGGATTGACAAATAGTGAGAGAAGTATTGAGGACATTAAGAGAATTTGAGGCCAGACAGGGTTACATGACAAATAGTGGATGCTCAGATAAAAAAAGCAGAAGCTTGATATTGTTATTTAGGAGATTAGGGAACACTTAGAAGTTTAGGTGATATAGACAATGCCAGTTTTTATAAGGCTGCAAGAGCAAAACTTATGAAGAAGAGGAAATATTTAATTGAATCCCTTGTGTTACACATCGTATTGACCTAATCCTTGAGAGACTTAGGAAGTTTCCACAACATAAGAATGAACTGACAGAAGCAAAGCAAAAAAAGATAAGTAAATTTATATATAATAATACTTAAATTTTGACACTTATGAGAAAATTTTCAAAGAAATAAATACTTAGGTCTGCAATTATAAGTTTTGTCACTGCCTATTTGACTTTGTAGAGCATGTTGGAGTTGAGATAGCCTTTGGAGGCTATGTTCACCTTAAGACAATGACTGAGTTGTGTTTGAGTTAGAAAGTTTGAGGGTAAAGAAGAGAGGAAGATTATTTTAATTGATAGATTTTGGTGCAAAATCACTATAAGTGAGGAAGATTATTTTAAAGCAAAGTTTGCTGTATCCTATTATAACCACTCGACCATAAATGAAAGTTTTGAGAATGGTAGATGTGACATATGGGATGCCGCCAGGCAAACATTCTCAAAAGCACGGGATGCTGCACAAATTTTCGAAATTAAAGTCAAGATAGGAAGCACAAAATAAGGAAGCAAGATCATGATTGAATAAGTCATTCTCCTTCAAAGCTTGTGGCAAGAATTTGATCACTATAGATGCATAGAGACCAAGTGTCCAGAAGATGTTGCTATCCTAAAAAAATTATTGAGAAAGATAGAGTGTATGTAGGATCAAATGCAGAGTTTGATTGAGTTAGAGTTCAAATCCTTCGCAAAGAGAAGAAATCTTCATTAAATGAGACCATTTCTCTAATTCGTGCTAAGGAAAGCTAACAAGGGGTAATGCTGGAACCAGAAGTAGTTGAAGGTTCATCAATGTTATCAACCAAAGAGGCTTTATGGAAGAAAAAATGTAAGGATTCTTCAAAATCTAAAGACAAAGACCCCTTTTGGTGCAGCTATTGCAAGAAATCAAGACACATAAAGAAAACATGCTAGAAGATACATGTCAAACCCCAAGGAGTGTGTTAGACCGGTCCAACCGGTCCATATGGGACCGGCTTATAGGAAATAGCGGAAGAATTTCTGCCTCCGCCTCCTGTATGCAGGAGTCGACTGCTAGCTCCTTAAGTAGCTATTTAGGAAAGTTTTTGAAGGGAGTTGGGAGAGAAATTTCAAAGTAGGGGCTATTTAGGAATTTCCTTTTGAATTGTATGCATTAAATTATTTATTTTCCTAGGATTATGCCATCTTGAATTTGGCTGAAATATGAGATATCTTAGGTTTAGATTTCTTTTGGGCTCTAGCGGCTTCTAGAGATTTGGGAGAGATCGATCCTCCTCTTGAATAGAGAATCAATTAGCAAATTTTGGGACCTTTTGGGGGCTATTTCTTTGAATTTTAGCGTCTGTTTTTGGGCCGGAGGAAGAGGGGTTTGTTGTTTTTTTGAATCAAAATTCAGATTTTTAGTCCAAAAATCAGGGTATAGATGGCGGCTAAGAAAGTGGATGCATTAGAGGAACGACTCGAAGGGGAGATCAGACAAATGAAATTTGAAAATTCAGATTTACAAACTCAAGTTTCAAATTTAAAGAAAGAAATTTCAGTCATCCATGATAAGATCGATTCAAATTTTTAATGCATCAAGTCAGGGGATCCTAATTTGAAATTTCAAACAAACATGAGAGATTTAATGCTCCATTTTATCTTATTCGTAATGATATCTGTGGATCCTAAAAAATCCCTAACATCTCAGGGGCCCCATGACTTGTATCTTTCATTGATGACTACACTCGAGTTTTTTTTATCATTCTCCTGAAAAATAATCATATTTTAGCACTATCCTACCCATTTTCATACCCTGATCTAAAACTAATTCGGGATAAAAATAAAGAAATTTCATTCCGACAATGCTAAATATTACTTTAACCAAACCCTATCCTCATGCTTTCAAAAAGGTATCATTCATCTGTCTTCTTGCATTTAACACCCCATAACAAAATGGGGTTACGGAAAGGAAAAATGGTCATCTTCTAGCTTTCACCCCTGCACTTCTATTCCACCACAATGTATCTAAATCCTACTGGGGGGGAGCCCTTCTGACTGCCACATATCTTATAAACCAATTACCTTCAAACATCTTGGGATTAAAACACCAATGGATATTCTATCCTCTTTTCCTTCGAACCTATAATAACCTTACACCCAGAATCTTTAGGTGCACTGCTTATGTTCACATTTATAGCCAAAAATAAAGAAAAAATAGATCTAATAGCACTCAAATATATCTTTATTGGATATTCATCCACCAGAAATGTTATAAGTGTTATCATCCCGCCACCAAGAAAACTCTTGTATCTGTTGATGTTACTTTTGATGAACAAAAATTATATTTCATCAAACCTCATCTTCAATGGGAGGCTAAAATTGAGGAAGATGAGGAAAGTGAGCTTGCCCCTCTTAACCTTCTAGCTCCACCTCAAACCAATCCACCTAAACATAAAATCAAAGCCAAAAAAATTGAGACAAGCCTATTATGAATAACATGAGGTTTGGGCAAGTGTATTATAGGCGTACAATTTCAAACTATGCTTCAGAGTAGATTCAAGAATCTGAACCGTCTCCTGAAATTAAGGTAAACACAAGTTAAAAAAAAATTCTCCCTTGTACCTCATAACTAACTTTGTATCCTTCCATAACTTCTAGTCTTCACATAAAAGTGTCACGAAAGATGAAATGTAGGCCCTGGAGAAGAACAATACCGGTGATCTAGCTACCAGTAGGAAAAAATCAATCAGATGCAAATGGGTGTTCTCTATGAAATACAAAGCTAATGGTATTTTAGAAAGGTATAAGACAAGATTGGTGGCGAAAGAGTACATCCAGACTTATAACATTGACTACCAGGAAAGTTTTGCACATGTGGCCAAGATGAACACTGTCTGGTCCTGCTCTCACTAGCAGCTAACTAAAACTGACATCTAGAACAACTGGATGTTAAAAATGCATTCATACACGGAGACTTGGAGGAAGAAATATTTATGGAGATTCTACTATGATTTAAGGAGAAATCTGGGGGTGATAAAGTGTGCATATTAAAAAAGGCTTTATATGGGCTAAAACAATCCCCCAGAGCTTAGTTTAAAAGATTCTCAAAAGTCACGCTACTTAATGGTTATTGGCAGAGCCAAGGGGATCATATATTATTCTTCAAGTACTCAGACTTAGGGGAAGTCACAATTTTATTAGTTTATGTGGATGATATTATCTTGACTAGGAATGATGAAAAGGAGAAAGTGATTATGAGAAAATGTCTTGTGAAGGAATTTTAGATCAAAATCTTGGTAGATTAAAATATTTCCTTGGAATCGAAGTGGCCACTCTAGTAGATAAATCTTCATTTCATAACAAAAGTACATTAATGATCTTCTTGAAGAAACATGTAAGATAGCTTGTGTATTAGCACCAACACTAGTAGAATCAAATCTCAAATTGGGGAAAGCTAAAGAAGATTTAAATGTAGATAAGGGAGTTTACTAGAGACTTGTGGGAAAATTGATCTACCTTTCCTACACCAGATTAGATATAGCGTTTGCTATAAGCATGGTCAACCAATTCATGCAAAATCCAAAGCAGACTCACATGCAAGCTGTAGAAAGAATATTGCACTACCTTAAGGGGAACCCAAGTAAAGAGATTTTCTTTAGAAGAGATTGTGGAATAACCCTAGAAGCATATACTGATGTAGATTATGTAGGATCACCAGTAGATAGATGTTCTACCTCAGGATACTTCACATTTCTTTGAGAAAATCTTGTTACATGGAAAAGCAAGAAAGAAAATGTGATGGTAAGGTCTAGTGCAGAAGCAGAATATAGAGCTATGACCTTGGGAATATGTGAGCTACTATAGATCAATATGATTTTAGAAGTCCTAATGATTAGGAAGGACCCATGAAGCTACACTGTGACTACAAATCATCAATCAACATAGCTCACAATCCGGTTTAGCATGACAGGACCAAACACATAGAAGTTGACCGACATTTCATATAGGATAAACTAGACAGTAGTCTTATATGTTTCTACCATGTCTCATCAAAAGATCATCTTATATATTCTTACCAATGGACTTGATAATTATATATTTCTGTGATTGATTACCAAGCTGGGAATGATAGATCTGTATTCCCCAGATTGAGGGGGAGTGTTAAATCCTAAGCATCCATTGGCATTTTGATCTCATGGCTAGGATGGGGATCCATGGGAGGCTCACATGGATTGCGCCAATCTCCGCCGTCCCCTGGCATTTTGATCTCACGGCTATGAGAGGGATCCGTGGGAGACTCATCTAGATTGTATCGATATCCTTCCATATTTAGGTGACTGATTTAGGAAGGATTATATTAGTGCAATTATGTATGATTTTAGAATTATTTGTTTCTTTATTAAGGTATCTTTTATAGATCTAAAAATAGGAACATGTTTGAGCAGTAAAATTAAACCTTTTCTCTCTTCAATTCTCTGAATTTAACAGAAATGCTTAGTAGCTGCTCTATTCTTTAGTAAAGCTTGGTGGTTTACACTAGGGCTTCAGTAATTCTTAGAATTCTTTCCCACACTTAACTTATCTTTTTTACCAACATAATTTTTATCTCCCATACATAACATAAATCCTAGTTTCTCTCAACTTAAAAACATATCCAATTTCTTCAAAACTCTTTTATCTATTCCCTCACATGCCTCAAAACCTCCCAAGACCTCAACTCCCTAATAACTTTAAGATACTCTAGCCAAAATGTCAATATTTAGAAACAATTTTTTGCTTTGAGCAACTAAATTAAAAATATCACAAGTCTTGAGATGCTGATCTTAAATCCTAAAGAACATCAATATTAGTTCACTAATATTCCAAATCTTTGATCAAGAGTTCTTCAATCTTTCTTATTTGAGTTGTAGAAATTCAGAATGTTAACCATTTCTTTGTGAAGGGAAGTTGATAGTCGAGACAAACTTGGTCTAGGTAAAAGCCCAATTCATCCTTAACAAGTTAGGGATTTACCCATTTCTGTAGTTTTGATAGTAAAGTTCATCTTTTAAACCCGAAAGATTTTAAAGAGACTTCACACTGTTGCTTGTTTTGAAAGAAGCGAACTTGAACATGGAATTAGCTAAGTCTTCGAACTCTTGTACAATTTGCATCCATCTTTAAAGGAGGATGAGAATGAGAAGAATGGTAGCACAATAAAACTCTGAAATGCATAAAAAGAACTTGATTGCCCCATGTTGAAATCCAGCCGTTCCTAGTATAAAGGATCCGACGGACACAAAGATCAATCCGTGGGATACTCTCATGGATCACGCCATAATGAGGGAACGAATTTAGGAAAGATCTTATTTTCTTATTTGTGTATTAAATCTGCAATTTATTATTTCCTCATTAGGATATCTTGTATAGATCTATAAATAGGGAAGATTGTAGAATAAAGACAAGCTTTTCCCTCTCAAATCCTCGTTTTAACATGGTATCAGAGCCAAACTAGAAGAAGAGGCCTTCATTGCCGTTAAAAGAACGATCGTAGATCGTCGGAGAAGGAAAAGAAGAAGAAATCAGCGGACGAAGCTTGGCGAACCGAAGGAGGCCTCGACAGAAGTCGAAGCCGCAGGCTGTGCCAGAGACGAGCTAAAAAGGCGACCCGTGACCCGATCCAAACTTTCGATCCGACGGGAAGGGCAAGTCGAGCGGCGATCCGAAATCCAGTCGACATTCTCTTTCCCAAAGCAATCGGAGTCTACGCCATTTTTTGGCTCGACGCCGTCTAGATCCGACAACACGGTGGTCCAGGAGCTCATTTCGGCGAGGCGGTTCAGGCCGCTCTGGTTTCCCTCATTCCAACGATTTCATATCTGCTGTGTCCGATACGGTCTCACGCCCGCCGCCGTCTGTGTCGAAGTTTTTTTTGCCTCGACCGTGAGTTGTGGTAACCCGTGAAGCAACGAAGCCGCCTGACTTCTTTAGAGAAGCTCAGGCCGTGCCCTATCCTGATCCAAGCCCTTTAGAGGCTACTTCTGGTTCAGTCTACTAAACCGGGAAGTTATAAAAAAAAAAAAAAAACTCTACATCTTTCGACCTTTATTGTCGAACAAAGACAAATTCTAGGAAGCCTTAATTGCTTTCCAATGTCAGAAATTAACTCCTCTCAAAGCGTTGATCAAACTGAGGAGTCAATGGTGCACCAAGGACGAGGTGACCTTCAAAGCATTCAACCTTCCTATCGTCTAAATGGGAAGAACCATCGATTAAAAAGGCGTTCGTGGCGGACGCCTCGAGGCGCGCCTCGAATCGAGGTAGAGGTCGGGCGAACTGAGGCTTAAGCCTCGAACGCTCGGGCGAGGCTTACGCCTTTTTCCACGGAGGCGTACGCCTCACCGCGTGAGGCGTCGAGGCGCATCGAGGCAGCTCTTCAAAAGTAAGAAAGTTACCTTCACAGTCAGCGAGCTCCCGTTTTTTCTTCCGATCAAAATGTTGTAGCTTACGATCCGACAGGAAAAGGAAAGTCGTCGAAGGAGCAAAGTCGAACAGCCACGAAGGAGCTAAAGAAGCGACGCGTGCAATCTCTACACCTCCTGTGAAGCAATGAAGCCGAACAGTAAGGACGAAAAGAGAAGATGAAAGGCAAACCGTAGACGCAACTAAGTTATTATTGATTAACTTAGTTAATATAATTTAAAATATTAATAATTAAACAAATTAATTAAATAATTAATAATATAATTAGTGCATGAATTAATTATTTATTTTAACTTAACTGAATAATTAGTATTATAATTATTAATTAAATTTTAATATAATTAGCCTAATTAATATAAATTACATTTAAATTACGCGGTATGCTCGGTACTGAGTTGTACATGCTCGGTACTGAGCGGTACATGCTCGGTACTGAGCGGTATATGCTCGGCACTGAGTTGTACATGCTCGGTACTGAGCAGTACATGCTCGGTACTGAGCGTTACTGGCTCGATACTGAGTGGTACATGCTCGGTATTGAGCATATACAACAAACAGAATTTCAAAATTACTGGCTCGATACTGAGGTCAAACCCCGCCAGGGGGCAGCGCCCCCTTGGACCCCATGCAGATTGGTATATTTTTGTATTCATGTTATTTTATTATTGGTAGTACAAATAATTGTTATTTTTGTTATTTTTTGTCATTATTTAAAATTTTAAATTAATTTATTTTAATCGTTTTGAGGCTTACGCCTCGATCCGTCTCGAGGCTTATGCCTCGCCTCGCTTAGAAAAAATGTCTCGATTCCCGATTTCGCCTTTTAAAACCTTGGGAAGAACTACCTAAAGTGGTCTCAATTTGTGAAGATCTACTTGAAGGGGAAAGGTAAAATACATCATCTCCTTGGAGGAGGACCAAAAGAAGGAGATCCCAAATTTGGGGCATGGGATGAAGCAGACTCCATGATTATGTCATGGATGTGGAATTCCATGACTCCAGAAATTAGTGACACATTTATGTTCCTTTCAACGGCAAAGGACATATGGGATGCTGCCAGACAAACCTACTCCAAAGCTCGTGACGCGGCCCAAATCTTTGAAGTTAAAGTCAAAGTTGGAAGCACGAAGCAGGGGAGTAAGAGTGTGACGGAATATGCCACCATTCTACAAAATTTGTGGCAAGAACTTGATCACTATAGGTGCATTGAAACCAAGTGTTCGGAGGATGCTGCAATCCTAAAGAACTTTATTGAAAAAGATAGAGTTTATGATTTCCTTGCAGCACTTAATGCAGAATTTGACCAAGTTAGAGTTCAGATCCTCGGCAAGGAGGAGACGCCATCACTCAACGAAACCATTTCTCTCATCCGCGCATAAGAAAGTCGACGAGGAGTAATGTTAGAACCAAAGACAGTTGAAAGCTCAGCAATGGTGATGAACAAAGAATCATCATGGAAGGAGAAGGGTAAAGATCCTTCGAAGTTCAAAGATAAGGACTCACTTTGGTGCAGTTATTGCAAAAAGTCAAGACACACAAATGAAACATGTTGGAAAATACATGGAAAACCCCCCAGCAAGGAGTGGAATCAAAAGGGTGAAACAAGGAGCACATCACATGCCAACAACACTACAAGTAAACCAGAAGCACGGTCCAGCCTTGGAGAATTCAATAAAGAAGATATTGACAAATTAAAACAACTCCTGGTATCTCTTGAAAAACCAAATGCTTCTTCTTCACTTGCACTCTCAGGTAAGACTCCAATTTCTTTCAGTTTAAGGGCTTCCAAAAATCATCTAAAGGAATTATGGATATTTGATTCAGGAGCCACAGATCACATGACCCACTCACCTACCCACCTCATAAACTATACTCCTTGCCCAAACAACAAGAAAATCATCACTGCTGATGGTTCTCTTACCACGGTAGCTGGCCAAGGAGACATCATATTATCTCCCTTACTCACCCTGAAAAACGTCCTCCACGTACCACAATTATCCACAAATCTAATTCAATACAAAAACTTACCAATGACTATAATTGTCAAGCCTTATTTAACCCTACTTATTGCTTATTTCAGGACCAGAGATCGGGGAAGAAGATTGGACTTGCTAAGGAGAAAGCAGGATTGTACTACCTGGAAGAACCAAACCAATTTAATAATAGTTGCTCTATGTTATCCCTAGTAGATAGGAATTTCACTATTTGGCTTCATCATTATAGACTAGGACATCCGTCTTTTGATATCCTAAGACATATATATCCACAACTGTTTCAGAAAATAGAAAATAAAAATTTTCATTGTGAAACCTGTGAGTTGGCTAAACATAAAAGAACCTCATTCCCAAATAAAAGTGAGAGATGTGACACTCCTTTCTACCTTATTCATAGTGATATATGGGGACCCTAAAAAATCCCCAATATCTCTGGGGCACGCTGGTTTGTGTCTTTCATTGATGATTGCACTATAGTCTTTTGGATCTATCTCCTTAAAAATAAATCTCATGTTAGCACCATTCTTCCCATCTTTCATTCCATGATCCAAAATCAATTTGGGGTAAAAATACGGAGATTCCGCTCCGATAATGCCAAAGATTATTTCAACCAAACCCTTTTCTCATACTTCAAGAATGAAGGGATCATCCATGAGTCCTCGTGTGTTCACATCACACAACAAAATGGGGTTGCAGAGAGGAAAAATGGTCACCTTCTAGCCACCACCCGAGCCTTCCTATTTCACTACAATACACCCAAATCCTATTGGGGGGAAGCTCTTTTAACTGCAGCCTATCTCATAAACCGATTACCTTCAACAGCTTTAGGACTCAAAACTCCAATGGAGACCTTGTCATCTTTTTACCCAGAGTTTCGAATCCATCATAATATTGCACCCAAAATCTTTGGATGCACTGCCTATGTTCATATCCACAGCCATGAGCGAGGAAAATTAGATCCAAGAGCACTCAAATGCATCTTTGTTGGTTATTCAGCTACCCAAAAAGGTTATAAGTGTTATCATCCTCCCACAAGAAAAACCTTTGTTTCTATTGATGTTACCTTTGATGAGAAAAATTCTTATTTCTCAAAAACTCATCTTCAGGGGGAGACTGAATTTGAGGAAGATGAGGAAATTGAACTAGCACCTCTTGACATTCCTCCACCACCTCAAAACAATCCACCTGAAACTCAAGAAAGGGAAACAAATGACAACGTTATTAGATTTGGAAAGGTTTATTCCAGACGTACAAGCTTAAGCTGTACTCCAAAGCAGATCCAAGAATCTGAACCATCTCCTGGAAATAAGGTAAGTTCACCACCTCCCTTATACCCTATAAACAACTCTATATCCTTCAACAACTTTTTACCATCACACAAAAATTTTCTTGTTACATTAGAAGATATCCATATTCCTAAAGATGTTTCTGAGGTCTTATCTGATAAAAATTGGAAAAATGCCATGAAAGATGAAATGCAGGCCCTGGAGAAGAACAAAACATGGGAGATCGTCAATCTACCGATAGGAAAAAAATCGGTCGGCTGCAAATGGGTGTTCTCAGTAAAACACAAAGCTGATGGCACACTGGAGAGATATAAGGCAAGACTAGTGGCAAAAGGGTTTACTCAAACGTATGTCATTGACTACCAAGAAGCGTTTGCACCTGTGGCCAAGATGAATACTGTCCGAATACTACTCTCACTAGCAGCCAAGTACAATTGGCACCTGGAACAACTGGATGTGAAAAATGCATTCCTACATGGGGACTTAGAAGAAGAGATATTTATGGAAATACCACCATGCTTTAAAGAAAAATATGAAGGTAACAAGGTGTGCAAACTGAAAAAAGCTCTATATGGGCTCAAACAATCACCAAGGGCCTGGTTCGAAAAATTCTCTAAATTCATGCTCTTGAATGGGTATCAACCGAGTCAAGGAGATCATACACTATTCTTCAAACACTCAAACTCAGGGGGAGTCACAATATTATTAGTGTATGTTGATGATATTATTTTGACTGGAAGTAATGAAGAGGAGAAAGCCAGTTTAAGGAAAAATCTTGCTAAGGAATTTGACATCAAAGAACTTGGTAGACTAAAATATTTTATTGGAATTGAAGTAGCTCACTCCAGCAAAGGAATCTTCATTTCACAACAGAAATACATCAAAGATCTTCTAAGAGAAACAGGTAAACTTGCCTGTAAGCCAGCACCAACACCAGTAGAACCTAATCTTAAATTGGGAGAAGCTAAAGAAGATCCAGATGTAGATAAAGGGGCCTACTAGAGACTTGTAGGGAAGTTGATCTACCTCTCCCACACTAGACCAGACATAGCATTTGCTGTAAGCATGGTCAGTCAGTTTATGCAGAATCCAAAGCAGATTCACATGCAAGCGGTAGACAGGATATTGCACTACCTTAAAGGAAGACCAGGAAAAGGAATTCTCTTTAAGAGAGATCGTGGAATGACCCTAGAAGTATACACAGATGCTGACTATGCAGGATCACCGGTTGATAGAAGATCTACCTCTGGGTATTGCACATTTCTTGGAGGTAACCTAGTTACATGGAGAAGCAAGAAATAGAATGTGGTGGCAAGATCTAGTGCAGAAGCAGAATATCGAGCTATGGCCTTAGGAATATGTGAGCTACTGTGGATCAAAATAATCCTAGAAGATCTGAAGGTTAAGTGGGACGAGCCCATAAAGCTACATTGTGACAATAAATCAGCAATCAACATAGCCCACAATCCAGTCCAGCATGACAGGACCAAGCACATAGAAGTGGACCGACATTTCATTAAAGAAAAACTAGACAGTGGTCTAGTAAGTGTTGACCATGTATCATCAAAGGATCAACTTGCAGATTTCCTTACTAAAGGATTGGACAGTTATGTCTTTCTACGTATGATTGACAAGCTGGGAATGACGGATCCATATTTCCCAGCTTGAGGGGGAGTGTTGAAATCCAGCCGTTCCTAGTACAAAGGATCCGACGGACACAAAGATCAATCCGTGGGATACTCTCATGGATCACGCCATAATGAGGGAACGAATTTAAGAAAGATCTTATTTTCTTATTTGTGTATTAAATCTGTAATTTATTATTTCCTCATTAGGATATCTTGTATAGATCTATAAATAGGGAAGATTGTAATGAATAAAGACAAGCTTTTCCCTCTCAAATCCTCGTTTTAACACCCCATTAATAGAAAAATTCAAAACCATGAAGAACGCCTTGTTTATATCCCTGGGTCGCATTGGATTGTGGTTGCAACTAACAAATTTGAATCCAACATAACTTAAGTATCATATTTCTCTTGTAATTTTTTTTTTCTTTAAAATTTGCTCAGTTTGTGTTGTGTATTTATAATTCTGCAATCTTTCTAGGACGCCTTATCCTAGCATGTATACCGGGCTAGGTTTTAAAGATATTTAGGGAAAATGCATTTTACTAGCATTTTCATATTGGGTGCCTGACTTCAATGTAATTAATAGGAAATGGGATTTACCTGAATTTTTTTGAAAAAATGCATATTTCTATTTACAATAACTGATCCAACCCAAGTAAAAATGAAAAGAAAATTTTATTGGGAATTCGCCATGACCTGCATGCCCCTTTTCTCATGTGAAACAAAATCTCCATTTCTCCTCATTTAAACATGAATGCAAAAGCACTTTTTTCTCAATTTCTTCAGCCAAACAAGTTGGGAAACAGATTTCAATTCAATTCCTTCATTTTTATTATCATTTACTTTAATTTCCTTTTTTGCAACTTAAAATCAAACAGGGCCTCAGTTTATTCTTCATGGAGTACTTCAACTGGATGTTGGTGGTATGCACTGTTAGTCACAGTTTGCTTTAGGATTTTTATTTATCCTTGGAGAATTTTCTTGAAATATTGGTGCATCATCATAGATACGACTACTTATGTTTACCTGCGTGCGTTCAACTGGTATTCATCACCATATTAAAATAACCTTTACAGCATATGTGCATAATAGTCCTAATTTTTTTGTTTGTTAGTCAACCATATATTTGACTAAGGTGTCGAATTATACACGTCCAAATATTTCCACTGCCTGCCATAGCATAAGAAATCAATTGTTAAATTCGTTATTTTCTATGCCTTCAATTTACTGGTATACAAGTTGGCAGTGAGCTGAAATTTGGTAGAATTTTGCATTCAATGATACATAATTGACCTGATAATGCTCATTTTAGTTTGGGGACTTGAAAACTAATTTCAATGTTATTTTAATTCGAAGTTATTTTTGAGATTTAGTCTGCACTTGGGAGACTGATTTTATGACAATATAGTGAATATAAGAGTGTGTAATACAAACGAATTAGTGCTTTTGTATGATAATGTATTTCTTTATATTGGTTTCAGTTACAAATAGAAAGCTTTCTTTATATCCATCGGAGATAGTCTGGTTTGTATTTTTTTTTTTTTTGGAGATAGTCTGGTGTTGATACATAGTTTCTTAAAGAAAAAATCCTAACAACTAGGGGTGTAAACCAGTTGAGCTTGAGTGAGCTGAGAGTTTAATCGTGTTCGGCTTGTTTGAAATTTAGTGTGTTTGTACTGGGCTCACATTTAAAATTGTTCGTGAATAATTTGTTTGTATTCGGTTCATTAGAATTTGAATTGAACACAAGTCAAGTTTGAACAAACGAAAATGAATAAATAAGGAGCCAAAGCTTATTGAGCTTCAAACGATCTGCACCTTTGAAAGCGTTAATGAACTTTATCGAGCCAATCTTATGAGCTTAAAAATAAAATTTTAATTTAATCAGTTTTAAAAAGAGCCTTAAAATTCCCGTGCAGCAATTTCAACGGTAATATCCCACCACCTCCTAATATATAAGACCCCATATGGGTTACAAGCTCAAATGTCCAAGTTTTTCCCTACAATTTAAACAATACAAGGTAAGATGTCCAATTGATTTGGGACTAAAAGAAAAGCACCGTTTATGTTTTTCTAATCCTTATTATTCTGTTTTTGCTTTGTTGAAATAAAGAAGTTAATGCAGGTTTTGAGAATATATATATATATATATATATATATATATATATATATATATATATATATATATATATATATATATATATATATATATATATTCGAGTTAATAATGATCGATCAAACAAAGATCTGTTTGTACTTGTCTTGCTTACTTAACGAACAAGTCAAACTCAAGCTTCTTAACGAGCCGAGCATGTGCTATTCATGATGACGAGCTTTTTTTGACAGCCCTGTATTTAACTCTTAGGGGTTAGGAGCATGAGTGGATTAGTGGATTGGGGTATTTAGTGAATGGTTAATTAAGATATGGGGATTCTTCTAAATGATGTGCAGACAGCCGTGAGAGATGAGTTCATGATGTTAAACTGAATCAAGTTTGGGGAATATGATGTCCACTTTACTTGCAACATATTTTTAAAAAATTTCTTTCTCGAAGTTAATATTTGAACATTCTACTTAATTATAAAGTAATTACGGTTAGGCTATTATATATATATTGAATTGTGCGACATTTTTTAATCCTGAATATCTTTGTTCTTGTTTTGCTTAGCAATTACTGATAAATCCTTGCAAATGTTTCGGTTGCAGTCTTCTTTGAAATTCAATTAAAAGAATGTTTCATCTAGCTCTCTGTGTTTGTTAACTAGAAGTCTAGTTTAAAAATGAAAGAGAGAAGTCATAGCTTTTAATCTTTGCTTTTTACAACTGGGGTATTTGGAACATTTATAGAATCATTATTTTTGTCGCTTGTAATCTATGTATCAAGAAGCTAAATATCTTTTAAAGTTTAATTATAAGTCAAAATTTTCAGCTTTTCACCTGTTATATATTCTATCAGTTTACGCTTCGTTTGGAATAGCTTCTTTACTGTTTTCTAAAACAGTTTTTTAGTACAAAATTTTCTTGAGCTGCAACTTTTGGTACCAAAAAATTGCTTTACAAAGCATTAGGAAAGCTGTCCCAAACACCTTAATTGCATTTGCAAACATTTATCAGTTGAATCTGGCCACTGTCTAGCGTTTTATTTTCCTCATAACTGTAACTTATATTCCATGGAATAAATACATTGCATGGACATTGATTGTGAACTTGTCTTTTGTGCCACTTGTCATATTTTTTGTGATTGGTTTGTATGTCTTAGGCTTCATTTGGGGCGGCTTTCTTATTGTTTTTTAAAATAGCTTTCTAGTTCAAAAAATAAAAATTTTGTACTAAAAAGCTGCTTTATGAAGTAGTAAGAAAGCTATCTCAAACGAAGTCTTATTCGGACTATAACTTAACTGTGCTAGCTGAAGCCCTACCATTCCCATCAAAACATGCCCTAACAATCTTTTTTGAGTGGTTTCTTATAAATTTGTTCTTCCAATTACAGCACCAATCTATAGTCTATACTTTGGTATGAACTAACCCTGAAATATTTCCGTTTCCTTATAAGCTGTTTTGTTGAATCTTATAAAGCAACTGAAATTCTCATGCAGATGTTGTTGGTTCAGCAATTGGTTTTTTAATCTTCACAGTTGTGCTTTCTTCATGGGCTCTTACTTTTGCAATAGGAGGTGAGCGGCTCTTTGGTCCGGTGTGGAAGGACCTTGTAATGTACAACGTTGCTGAGAAATTAGGCCTTACGGGTTGGATCTGACTTTGAGAACATATCCAATGATCTTTGTACAAATATCAACTGAATAAAGAGAAGAGAACAAAATTTATCCTCTCTTCAATTTTAGCTAACATTGTTCAATGATTTATAGGATTTGTAGTTTTTTTTTTTCCAAAAATGATCCTGTTATCCTTTATGTGATGAACTCTTTGTAGGTAATATTGAGACTTACTGTGAAGATAACAGGGCTAGAGTTATTTAGCTGTTGCTAAGGCTAAGATTTTTGCTCGAAGATTGAATTGAGATTGGATGAGTCAAAAGGGCCTAACTACGCCGTTCAGTGGCGAAATAGAGCGCGCCATGTCACCCCTTTGTTGTGTACTCGTTATGTACCAAGTGATGTGGTGTGCTCTGATTCGCCTCCGGACGGTTTGGTGTTTGCACAGAATAATTTTTCCTAGCTATGAGCTTTTTTTTTGTTGCTCCATTTGATTTTGAGTTGGGCTTGGATTAGATTGAGCGAGGTCAAACTCAACTTAAAAAATAAATGATATATAAAAGTACATGTTTATTATAATCATGCTTATTTTTATATTATTATTATTTTTAAATACTTTGAAATACAAAATGAATGATTTCGAGTTATTTGAGCTAGTTTGAAACTGAATAAATTCGAGCAGTGAGTCGATGTTGAGCTAACTTAAATAGATTTATTCTTATTTTAAACTTGCCATTGGATCAGTTGAAAACTGATCATTCTCATCCTTAGCTATTGTGGTCCAAAAGAGGCTTATAGTTTTCTCAAGGTTTGCAACTTACAGTATTTTATCATGTTTGTTTCTCAAAAAATTCCCAAGTCTATTCAGTATAACAAACCTTCAAAGGTACAATGCTCCAATATACTTAACCATGGACCCAATCTCTCTCTCTCTCTCTCTCTCTCTCTCTCTCTCACTCAAAAAAAAAAAAAAAAAAAAAAAAAAAAAAAAAAAAAAAAAAAAAAAAAAAACCATTTTCTCATAATTTCCTATCAAGAGAGTGATCTTATGATCCGGTTTTTGCAGCTACAGAATTCTTAGGTCAGAAATCAGGTAAATGAGTTTATTGAAATAAACGATGACAGAAAATGTCATGATAAACTTTGGCTTCAGTTTGCAATCTTCTTCAAAATCGTTCATTAAATGGTTAAGATATTCATTTTTTTTTTTTTTGTTGTTGTTGAGTTGAATGCGTTAGTTTATATAAATTTTATTAACATCTACAATTTAGTGTTCATCATTAAAAAAATAAAAACTCATTACGTTTAGAATGTAAATTAATAAAAAAATGTTAGTATATAAATTTAATATATATATTTTTTATCATATGAAAGTGAATTGATTTTGGAGGAGAACCAGAAGTGATGAGTAGACAGGGAGGATTTCAATGTCATTTGAGTGGAAATTTGCTGGCGACAGACAATCGAGTTGAAGTCTGTTGGCAGTCAACGGTCAAGTGTAGAGCTGAAGGAGAAAGTTTGAAGATGTGCTGCAAGTAGCAGTAGAGCGATAATCCGATGATGATTGATATAAAGTAAAGGATCGCCGACAAATATCAGACCAAGGGCAGATGATGGCGGGTGTCCAGTGGCATTCTGCTAAAGCAATATATATCCATATTAACATGTGCAGACATCAGATATCCCTTTATTTGAAGAAGTTGTAGGAGATGCATTAATATGTAGTAGAGAAGAGGTCAATAGAATCTGTCAAAGATATTTGACATTCTTGAAGTTGTTTACTATTTGATGCTTGTACATATGATGCGGATGTACTTTTAATTTCAGCTTCTAATGAGAATAAATATACACTTGAACTTGATGTACAATTTTGCAATATAACTCCAATGATATTGTATATGAAGTTGTAATTATTGTATGAGCTCAATGCTTGTTTTTCATTTGAAATGAACTTGTCTTCCAAAGAAAGCTAACTTTATATATATATATATATATATATATATATATATATATATATATATATATATATATATATATATATATATATATATATATATATATATATATATATATATATATATATATATATATATATATATATATATATATATATATATATATATATATATCTTCTGTATTTTTGAGGTCTTTTAGCCTGTTAAGATTTTTGTATACTTGTACCTTTTGGGGTTTTTAAGCCTTCCAAGATTTTGTATTCATGTGTGGAAGAGGTCGAGAGAATCCACCAAGAATGTATGATCTTTTCAAGATTGTATGTCAGAGTATTGCTCGATGAAATTTACTTAGATAAAAGAGGTTGAGAGAATCTGCCAATAATGTATAACCCATCCAAGGTTGTATATCAGAGCACTGCTAACTAACGTTGACCTATATGGAAGAGGTCGAGATAATCCTCTAAGGATGTAAGACCTATATGAGATTATATGTCAGAGCACTACTCAATGATGTTAACTTATATGAAAGAGGACTGGAGAATCCACCAAGGATGTATAACATATCCGAGGTTATATGATAGAGCACTGCTTGATAATGTTAACATGTGTGGAAGAGGTCGAGAGAATTCACCAAGGATGTAAGACCTATCTGAGATTGTATGTCAGAGTACTGCTCGATGACGTTAACCTGTGTGGAAGAGGTCGGGAGAATCCACCAAGGATGTAAGACCTATTTGAGGTTGCATATCAGAGCCTTACTCGATGATGTTAACCTATGTGGAAGAGGTTGAGAGAATCCACCAAGGATGTAAGACCTATCCGAGGTTGTATGTCAGAGCTTTGCTCGATGACGTTAACGTATATGGAAGAGGTAGAGAGAATTCACTAAAGGATATATGACCTATTCGAGGTTGTATGACAAAGCTTTTGTTCAATGACATTAAATTGTATGGAAGAGATAGAGAATCCACCAAGGATGTAAGACCTATCCGAGATTGTATGTTAGAGCATTGCTCGATGATGTTAGCCTATGTGGAAGAGGTCAAGAGAATCCATCATGAATATAAGACCTATCCGAGGTTGTATGTCATAGCCCTCCTCGATGATGTTAACATGTGTGGAAGAGGTCCAGAGAATCCACCAGAAATATAAGACCTATCCGAGGTTGTATGTCAGGTCCCTACTCGCTGACATTAACATGTGTAAAAGAGGTCGAGAGAATCCATCAAGGATGTAAGACCTATTCGAGGTTGTATGTCAGAGCCCTGCTTGATAACTTTAACTTGTGTGGAAGAGGTTGAATCAAATCCCCATGGGATCAATTTTGCCTTGATTGGGAGGGGGCGAATGCCGCGTGTATCCAAAATCAAAGGTGAAGAATGAACAATCTTTAGACCATTACTTCTTTTTTAAGGTAGAGATTAAGACCTTTCCCAAGGAGTAGAAGTCCTGTAAGGGACTGTATAAAGCTTATAATTGATTGGAAGAATCATTGCATTTGCTGGCATTTTCTTGAAATATCATCTTAATATTTAAAGTATTAAATGATTTTTTTGACCACGATTAGAGTCAAAGTTTTCCCCCAATCAACATCTGATTCTTATGAAATTGATTCAACAATGACTGATGTCAAGAAATTAACTTAAATAATATTCTAAGGTTGGAACAAAATTTGCCCCTCTTGTTAGGAACGACGTTCCCACAAACGGTGTCAAACTGTTGTGTCATGGAGTATTCGTAACGGTAGAGAAATATAAAGTTTAATGTCTTAGCATTGTACGAAGATCCAACACACACACATATAAAATGAGAGGGTGCTCCATTCACTAGGGACACCAAGATTTTTACATGGAAAACCCCTAAAAAAAGGGGAAAAATCACGGGGCCTAGCCCAGTTTGAATGAATCCACTAGTATTGTACTGATGTGTTTGTTTGGTCTGAAGGACTATAGTCGGTGAGCGAAAGTTGGAAGGACCATAGTTGGTGGGCGATGTATGTCAGAAGGACCGTAGTCGGCGGGCGACAAAGGTCGGAAGGACCGTAGTCGGTGGGCGACGAAGGTTAGAAGAACCGTAGTCGGCGGGCGACAAAGGTTGGAAAGATTGTAGTCGGTGGGCGATGTAAGTCAGAAGGACCATAGTAGACGAACTTTTATTTGGTCTGGTGAACGTACGTTCCTCTACGTTCGGCCACCAATGTATTAGCGCCACGTAGCAGGAAGAAAAGACGCCGACCCGACCCGCTGTTTTTTGGGTTCTCGCACATGCGTTTTTTTAACTCTCTCTCCCAAAGGATTTGGCCGAAGAACCGCGTATAAGAGAGATATAGCGAGCTCCCGTTTTTGCTTGCGATCAAAATGGAGTAACTTTCCATCCTGAAGAAGGGAATGACGTCGGAGAGTATGGGGAAGAAGCTCTCTCTCTCTCTCTCTCTCTCTCTCTCTCTCTCTCTCTCTCTCTCTCTCTCTCTCTCTCTCTCTCTCTCTCTCTCTCTCTCTCTCTCTCTCTGTGCTGAAGGGATCGAAAGGGTTGCTTGCTGAAAAAATGGAGAAAGGTTAGTGGAAGATCAACGTATGGAGAAGGAGATAGGGTTGGAGAAGCTTCGGCTTGCGTTGCCTTGGAGTCGATAGAAAATAATAGTTTTTTCTAGCAATACCGAGCAAATCCCTAGCAATACCGAGCAAATCCTTAGCAAATATTGAGTTTTTTCTAGCAATACCGAGTTGCACTGAGTTTTTTCTAGCAATACCGAGTTGTACCGAGTTGTACTGAGTTTTTTCTAGCAAATCCTGAGCAAATATCGAGCAAATCCTGAGCAATACCGAAATGTACTGAGTTTTTTCTAGCAATACCGAGCAAATCCCTAGCAATACCGAGCAAATCTTGAGCAAATACTGAGTTTTTTCTAGCAATACCGAGTTGTACTGAGTTTTTTCTAGCAATACCGAATTGTACCGAGTTGTACTGAGTTTTTTCTAGCAAATCCTGAGCAAATACCGAGCAAATCCTGAGCAAATATTGAGTTTTTTCTAGCAATACCGAGTTGTACTGAGTTTTTTCTAGTAATACCGAATTATACCGAGTTGTACTGAATTTTTTCTAGCAAATCCTGAGCAATACCGAGTTGTACTGAGTTTTTTCTAACAATACCGAGCAAATACCTAGCAATACCGAGCAAATCCTGACAAATACTGAGTTTTTTCTAGCAATACCGAGTTGTACTGAATTTTTTCTAACAATACCGAGCAAATACCTAGCAATACCGAGCAAATCTCTAGCAATACTGAGCAAATCCTGAGAAATACCGAGCGGTATTTCTCATTTTTTCAAAGCAATACCTAGCAAATACCGAGATACCGAGAAAATCGCGAACATAGCATTTTCGGGTTCCACTCCGGGTCAAGTCGTTGGGCCGCGCGGTTTAGAGTAAGAGCACGTGGCTACATGTTATTGGCGGCCGAACGTAACTCTATGTCAGGTCAGAGGACGTAATAATTGTTTGTAGTCGACGGGCAACAGAGGTTGGAAGAATTGTAGTCAGTGAGTGACGTAAGTCAGAAGGGCCGTAATCAGTGAGCGACGGGGTTCAGAAGGGAAGTTGTCTGACGATGAAGGTCAGAAGGATGGCGTCAGGTAGAAATCCAACAATGGAAAGAAATCCAGCATCGGATAGATGTCTGACAAAAGTCCGACAAAAAGCCGAAATCCGGTGTGAGGTAAAAACTTGGCGATGAGTAGATGTTTGGCGTTGGGTAGAAGTTTGACGTTAGTTGGCGGCCGAGGAGAACTCCGGTGTTAGCTGGTATTTGGGCAGAACTTCAACATCACTTGGAGTTCAGGTGAAACTCTTGTGTCACTTGGAGGTTGGGCAAAATTCCATCGTCACTTGGAGGTCGGGCGAAATTTCAAAGTCACTTGAAAGTCGGGCGGAACTTTGGCGGTGGTCGAGGAGGAGTTTCTTCCCTCCTATTCTTCTCTTCTCCTCTTCTTACTTCCTTCTTGCTTGGGTCCTCTCTTAAAAGAAATGATGGGCTATTTATAGTTTTTTGAGGATGACATGACCTATAAATAGGAGGATCAAGGGCAAATGTGGAGTGGTTTGGATGGACGGCCGATATTGAATCCCTTGATCGTGGACCGTTTGTAAGACATTTGAAGGTCTTAATGATATAAAAATTTAGCAATCTTGGGCTCGTTGGATTCGTCTCGTCGATCCAGTTGATTTGACTATAAGCATGTCATGTTTGGAAACCGCTTGGTAATTCAAATTGTGGTTTGAACCTTCCAACAATGCTTAGGGTCTTCGATTCAGACTCATTTGGTCTCAGATTGAGTTGAATTTGGTGTCGTTGGGTTTGTATTTTTGAGACTCTTAGTTCGACTATAAGTTTGCTTAAATCAGGCTGATCCCAAATTTAATTTTTGAAGTTTCCAACTTGATTTTGCCTTGAGATTCGTGTCCGATCAAGATAATTTTTTGATGACATATCAAAATATATATATATATATATATATATATATATATATATATATATATATATATATATATATATATATATATATATATATATATATATATATATATATATATATATATATATATATATATATATATATATATATATATATATATATGAACTTGTGATAAAATAAGTTTCATTTCAGTCAAATTACCAAAGTTAAGTTATGATGGGAATTTGATTGTTGTTGGATAATTACAATGACTTTGGGAAAATCGATTAATCTTTGCATACATCGATGTAGATGCAGTAAATGACTGATGAAAAGCTAATAAGCAAGGTTCTAAAAATTGGATCGGCCAATAGAACCAGATAAATGAGAGGATCATGGTTCGAAGGTTCAATTGAGGTTAAACCGATTAATGTAATAAATACTGTTGACCTGTATCCACAAAAAAAAAAAAAAAGGTTCGAAGCTTACTTGCTCTTTGCCGAAGCCATCCCTCACATTGTCGAAGCAAGCCACACGTCGCTCGCACGATCAACGTCATTTCTCCCACGACGCTTTACTACGGGAGGACGACTTGCCTCGTTGTTAAAGGGTAAATTTTCGAACTAAGCAACATTAATAATTAAACTATAAGATTAAGCATGATTGTTAAAAAAATTAATTATAGGCAAAGTCGGTCGTTTAAACGGCGACTTAGGTGCGACCAAACGACAGCGTGGCAGCTGATGTGGCGAATTTATTCTTAAGTCTAAGTTGCCCGATTAACGGGCGGCTTATAAGTCGCCCAGTTAAGGGGTGACTTAGACTTAAGTAATTTATTCACCTTTCCCTTTCCCTTTCCCGATCAGATCCCTCTTCGCCATTTCCAGATCTGCTTGCTGCTCCGCCCATTCGTTGCCGGATCAGGTAATGTGAAGTTATTTTATGCATTTTTTATGTGAAATTAGTTAGATTTATGTTGATTATTGCATATTTTGCTTAGAGAAGTAAATATTTATGATTTACAAAGTGGTTTTGTAGGTTTTTTGTGAAATGCTTTGTTTGTGTAGTGTATTTGAAGATTTGTTTGTTCTAAGTATAGATTTATGCATTTAGGCTTCAAATGTTTAAAATATATTGTAGATCTGTGAGTTAGGGTTAAATTTTTGCTTAGCTAAGCTCTCTTTAGGGTTAAAAATTTTATATAAAATGGGTAGAAGATATGTGCGGCTTATTCTTTTGAATCCTTCAATTTTAAATTTAAATCGCATGTTGAAATTGGAGGAGAATAAAATGGTCCTCTTCTTTTCCAATTTAAATATTTTAGTTTAATTATTTAATACTTAATAATTACTATAATGCCACAATGGGCAATAAGTTGACGTCGTCAGCAATAATTTATTCAATATAATTTAATACTTAATAATTATTTAATTCACATAAAATTTAAATTTTTTTAAGCTTCAAATGAGTGGATATAACTCTACATTGCTTAAAGATTGTATAGTTCTAATGAAATCTTATAATAATATATTGTTTTATAATTGTATATAATTATTTTACTCTTATATACTTTTATGTCAATTTCATTAGTTCTATTTTTTTTTCATGAATATAAATATAGATTTAATATTAATATATGAATATACGCAATTTAAAATATAATTGATTTACATATCTTAAAATATATTTATTATAGTTATTTATGTAATATATTATATTTTAAATAATTTATGGAAAATTTTATTAAAAACAAAACTGTTATAAAAAACAGTTTGGTATTAGAAAAATTTATTAAAAACAAATAAAATAAATTGTAATAAATCTATATTTTGGTAGTTAAAAAAAAAATTCTTCTGTTAATATTATGAATTTGTTATGTTAATATTATGATTTAAAGATAATATAAATTAAGATAAATATATATTAAGAATTTGTTCTTTGTTTTTTTTTTTGTGGAACGTACGAGCAGAATAATGAGTGGACGTGCTGCAACTTTCGTGCTCCTGTATGGAGGCGAGTTACATGTTGATGAAAAATTTGCACCAAGTTATTCTGGGGGTAGGAATCGTCCCTTACATGTGCCAAGAAATATAAAGTTAGAGCATCTTAAGTTAAGGATACTTAGAGCACTGAAGTATGATCCTACGAAGTTTTCTGTGAACTTAGTCTGTCGAGTGCCTGTGGGAAACGAGTTTGTCGCTTCACATGTAGAAGATGACGATGTTTGTGAAGTTTTATTATGTCAAGCTGCAACAGAATTTCTCATCATGTATGTTGATGTCGAAGAAAAAAATGTAAGTGAAGATGACGTTGAGCGTTCAAATTCAGAAAGATATGGAACTTCAACCCAAGTTGAAAGGGTTGATGTGGTTAGTACTTCAAGGTTCGAAGCAATAGAAGAAGCCCATCATTAGTGAGTTTCCTATATCATCTTTCACAAATAGACCTGTAGAAATTTATCATATTGATTAAGTAATGCTAAATCATTTTTTTAATGTAGTGATATTGAGAACCAATAGACGCAGGAACCTCCATTAGCGTCTGCACAAACAGTCCCTTCATATCATTGTGATTATGAGACTATGAGTAGTGGATCTAGTGAGCAGTGTTCTGATGATGATGGTGCTGATATATTACCAGTGGGTAACGATGGAGATACGGTTGATAATGAGGAGGTTAGAAATATTATCCAAGATTACTGTTCTAGATCAGTCGGTAGTACGGATACAATGATGAAAAATAATGACTACGCAGAGACTTGTAGGACAACAGAAGAATGGGATCAGGAAGTTGACATTGATTGTGATTACGATGCGGTGATAACATAGGATGAATTCTCGATTCTGAATGACTTAATAGAAGGTATGTGCTTCACAAGAAAGACTGATATGCAATTTGCGTTACAAGGATGGACAATTAAAAACAATGTGCAATATATTGTCATCGCATCAAATACGAAAAAATTTACAATTGTTTGTGCAAAGCATGATTGCCTGGTATATCTTTGCTTATGGCGACTCCACGCTGCTCAGAGTAAACGCTTAGGCGGTATATGGAAAATATCATCAATAAAGAACCAGCATTGATGTGTGTCTCCAATTCTTTATAGTGTCCACCGTCAATGCAACTCACAGTTTATAAGTTTCTATATTCTACCCACAATTAGGAAGCAGATGGACTTGAAGCCAAGGGAGATAATTGGTCGCATGGAATCGAAGTTCAATATTAAAGTGTCATACATGAAGGCTTGGGATGCTCGGAGGAAGGCAATAAAAGTAGTTTTTGGCAGTTGGGAGGAATCTTATCGCACTCTTAATTTGTTCATGGATGCTGTTGCCTCTGCAATGCCTGGAACGGTATATAGAATTCAAAGCACACAGACAAATAGATTTCAAAGACTATTATGGGCATTTGGTCCTTCTATTACTGGGTGGAATTATTGCCGACCAGTTCTTTGTCTTGATGGCACATTCCTCCTCGGTAAGTATCGGGGGACATTATTAACTGCGATCGGAATGGATGCTAATAATGGTCTATATCCACTTGCATTTGCTATCATTGAGTCAGAGTGTAACGAATCATGGATTTGGTTTCTAAGACAGTTGAATGAGTTACTACCCCTAGTTGCGAGCAGGCCCAATCTCTGTATCATATCAGACAGGCATGCTGGTTTAGTTAGAGGTTGTAGGGAAATCTTTCCTAATGTTGCTCATCGGCACTGCTTAAGACATCTACGTGAGAATTTCAAGAAAGCAATACGACAGATGGGGTTAGGAGACGTTGAATTTTTGTGTCAAAAAATGTACGCAGCAGGCAATACAGATGATAAAGGGTTTTTTAATAGATGTATGGAAGATATGAAGAGGATCAAAGTAGACATCCACCAATGGCTCGTGGACCGTGATGTGAGCCGTTGGTCCTTATCAAATGATGGTGGATTTAGATATGGCGTAATGACAACTAATGCAGCTGAGTCTTTTAATGGAGTTTTGAAGCGAGCACGAGGATTGCCAATACAAGCCTTGATTATATCCGTCTACTATAACATTATTTCAATGTTTATGAAGCGGTTGGAATTCATTGCAACTGAAGAGCAAGAAAACAATAATTTTTTTACTCCACGTATACAGACATCACTACAAAGAATCGAGGAGGATGCTAGACGCATGCCAGAACCAATCCGTCTCAACTTGCATGAATTTCAAGTTGTTGACATGTCCTCTAGATCATATCGTGTCGACATAGTAGACGGGAGGAGTTGCAAGTGCAGTTATGGGAAACCTTTGCTATATCACTTACCTTGTTCGCATGTGGTTTGTTATTTAGCAATGTTAAGACGAACACATTTTGATTATGTATCTCCCTACTACACCATGACCACCTACAAATTAACCTATTCATCAGAATTTCACCATATCCCCAACAAGGAAGAATGGGGAGAGCATAACCCCAATACTGGAATGATCCCGCTTCTCCCCCCAAATTACCGGAGATGATCTGGACGTCCAAGAACAAATCGGTATCGCAATACAATGGACGAAGCACCACCACGGAGCAATAGGGTTTGCGGAGCTTGCCACTTAACCGGACATAACAAAGCCACATGCCCAACTAGATTTGGTCGCAGGAACTAGTATTTGATTTGATAATTATTGTAATAGCGCATGTATTTAAGTAAAATATCCAGAACTTCTAGTGTGACATTATGATCTTTGCGTGCAGATGTTAAATTTCTATCAGTCCTTTTTTGATTTGTTATAATTTCTACTTCTGCCTGTCAATTTTGTCACTATTTTTTGAGCTATAATTTTTTTTCTCAATGTTCTATAACCTAGAAGCACAAATGTACCATCTATCAAAATGAGTTGGTCATATATGGAGATGCTAAAAGGAGTACCCAACAAAGAAAGATTTGATGAAGAAAGTCGTAGGATTCATGCTTCTATAGCACGAGCCGGTGATACTCCATTAGAGAAAAAGGCGAATGCAAATGAGATTTTTCGGTGTTGTCTCCACAAATGGTCAGAAGAAGAGGATGATAGGCTCTGGGCTATACATGCTGAGTTGATCGTGGTAAAACTTTTCAGGACACAAAATTTTTTAAATGCTGCAGGTTGGAAATCACTTGAAATTAGGTTCAGAGAGGTTAACGGTCATTTTGTTAGCCCTCACTTCTTACAGATGCGATACCACACGAGCTGAAACGCCACCGAGACGAGGGTTATTCACCACCAGATATCGACTGTAGTCACCTTGATCATGAGCATGTCATTTTTTATCGTAGTTGGTGTTCGAGATATGACAAATTTATTAAATTTTTTTATAAAGATCGGATGAAGGAGGTAATACATGATGGTCAGCTGAGAGAGTTCTTCAAACTTGAGGATTGGCAGGACCTACAGTATGAGTTTGAGTGCAAGATGAAGTGTTGTCCAACACAGTCACAACTCCAATCATGTATGCATATGCTGCTTAGGAATTAGTACACCTGTAATATTAGTGCTAAAATATTTAATTAGATCAATCTCAATTGCATCTATGTATGAATGTATGATGACTATTCACTAGATTCATATAATTAGCATGCATATTTATGTTTTAGCATGATCCATTCAAAATTCACTATTCAACAAGATATGTCCATCTTTATCAAAACTCTAGCAACAGATCGTTTGGAAAGAGATGCAATGGCTTGTTCAGTTTTTAATTAGAACATGACCATAGATAAATGCCATGGAATAAAGAGTTGTGGGTCTTTAAAGTGGACATTTCTCCTTGATACTTAACTTCATCTACAACTCATTTTAATCGGTTGATTCATTTTAAGAGTTTTTAGTTATTGTATTTTTTTTTTTGGTAAGTTCTCACTAAATAGTGATTATTAGTCTCATTCTTCTTAGAAAATGTGACCAAAAATATATTTAAGTTGAACTTCTTCTACTATATTTTTTTTGAAATTTTGACTAACGTAATTAGTATAACAAAAACTTTAGTGATTAAATATAATATGACTAGTTATTAGCCAAACTTCTTAAAAAACAGTGGCTAAAACTTTTATTCATACAAAAATGATCATATTCATAAAAATTATTATATTATAGGGTCAAAAATGAGACTAATGATTATATTATGGGGAGATAATGTAATTAAAATTTTTTAACTAATCATAAGTTTCTTGTATTTGTCCTTGGATTTCGTTTTAAATTCATCTACATTTTTGCTTAATGAATTAAATAAATATGATGAAAGTTCATCTTAATTCCATTTGGCTTTGATCTTTTAATCACATTTTTTTTTGAAGATAATTATAAATGGAATAATTAAATGGATTTTTTTTCTAAAGGTTATTATTTAATCTTAATTTTACAAAATTGTGATTAACATTTTCTCATTTCATAAGTACTTAAAATTCAAAATTGTGACTAAAGGTGCTACTTTAAATCATAATTTAAAAGAATATATAAGTACTACAATATGATATGTTATTTTTTTATAAGAAAAAGTGTATCATAACTCAAATTTATTATAAAAAAATGGATAATAAGTATTTCTTCATATGTTTATTATTAGTCATGATCATCATGCATGCAATATTTTGCGACAGGCATATGCGTGAGCAATTATCAACATTTTGAGTCTTCATGTATTCTTTATTAATTAGTTGTCGCTGTAAAATATTTGAGATATAATCATGCTATATTTTTCTTGAGTAGTTATTAACCACTTTTTTTTTATTTCAAGCAAAAGTATCTTTCACTTGTTTTATTTTTTAACTCTGCAGTTACACTTTTTTATAAGTGATTTTTGGTAGTTGGCAACAATATTTGTAATAAAAGATTTTTTTTTTTGAAATGTTAATCTTTATGGTGTATGAATTAGTAAAATTAGTGTGAGTCGTTACGGTCAAATTTGGGCAGGGGCAGAATTTTTTTTTTTTTTTTTTTTTTTTTTTTTTGCGAAATTTGGGGCAAAGCCCGTATCTTTGAAATGAAAAAGGTTACAAGTAAGTAAAAAAGAAAAGCCCGTATCTCTTTTATAAGCTCGTATCTTTTTTATAAGCCCGTATCTTTGAAATGCTTCTATTACATATTTTATTTGTCTACAATTTGTTTTTTTTATATTGTTCACTTTATAGTTGTGTTTATTTTTAATATATATTCTTAATTATGATTATATTTTCAGGTGAAATGGCAACTGACCAACGACGACGTAGAAAGAAACGGACGACCGGTGAGCCCTTAGGAGAGGGTTGTAGTGATGCTCCACCACCAACTCAGCTTCATCCAAACATTGCTTCGTTACATGGCACACATAGAGCAGCACATTCTGATGGGGTACATCCAAAATTTTTTGAACTTATTATGATTATACTAAATGTTAACATTAACTCTTGCTAATTATATGTCTTTATAGGGAATAATATTGGAAGCTGCATCACATCTTTTAATGGTGCATGAGTGACCGGTGAATTGCCCAAGATTTATGAATGCTTTAAGAATGGTTGGGCTAGATTGTGTTAGCCAAATGAGATATTTACGGATGGACCACCATTTGTTGACAGCCTTAGTGGAGAGGTGGTCACCTCAGACTAATAATTTTCACCTTACTGTTGGCGAGATGACCATTACCTTGCAGGACGTTGCTATGATTTTGGGTGTCCATATAGATGGTCATGCTTTGGTAGGTCATGCTGTTGTTGGAGCTGGGAGACGTTGGCTTAGTTGGCCAGACTGTTGTGATGACCTTCTTGGGAGCCATCCACTACCAGATGTTATATACCAGGACCCATTCGATCATCGCATCACATCAAGGTTTCGTATGGGACAGGCACATGCACAAACTTGTATTCCCCTAAGATGGTTGCGATGGACATTTTGGCGTGACTGTTACTTGGACCTGAATGATATGGATTTTTGGAGGCATGTCAGGGCTTACATATTGTTCATATTGGGCTTCCACCTTCTTCCAGATACTTCAGGTTCTGAGATTCATTTACAATATCTGACTATTATGGAAGATTTAGCAGTTTTCAGTACATACTCTCTCGGCGGAGCAATTTTAGCACATTTGTATAGAGAGTTGGGAGAAGCAACACGGCCTAGTAGGGCCAACATAGCTGGATGCATTCATTTGTTACAAATCTGGGCTTGGGAGCATCTGCATGTAGGACGACCACTGCTTCGTGTTCCCTTTTCAGTGGAATTTCATGGTCTTAGTATTGGGTTCAGGTATGAGATAATTATATTTAATCAATATTTATAATACTTCATGCAATAAAATTTTTTTACTGACAATATAAATGTAATAGGTGGAATGAGGATCGCCTAAGAGAGTTGCCTGTTGGAAATCTCATTACCTATAGAGATGAGCTCGATGGTTTACTAGATGTCAGGTATCTCCTTAAACATCTGAATTGAAAAATTAACTCTTTATTTCATATTTATTAATCTTATTTTTAAATATGTAGGTAATTTGGCAACCATATATGCCCGATATTCAAGCACAGGTTGCACAGATTTGTCTGTCAGGGGCGGACATTTGGACTGCACGAGTGCCTCTGATCAGTTGGAAGAGAGTTGAGTGGCACTTGCCGGATAGAGTCCTACGACAATTTGGCTTATGCCCACGAACTGACATCCAACCAATGGATCCAAGCTTCAAAAGGGTAGATGGTCGTGGGAAATCTGACATGGATTGGATGTTGTACCACCAAGCACACATTGCTGTATGGGAGAGTAGGCGTGGATTCATTGTTACAGGAGACTTACTGGACCAACATAACACCTACTCAATTCATCAGTACATACACTGGTACAAGTCATGGGCAACACTTTACATGTTAAAGGCACCTGTTGAGCCTCTAACAATGGCCTATCATAGAGCTCCCTCAGAGCGCCTTCTGGTAAGTTCAAATTTAATATGCTATAAAATTTTTGAAATAATTTCCTTCTTCCTAAATATTAACATATCTCTTTTGTTAATTCAGAGGGACTTTTTCCTGGGTACTGAACAAGCTTTGCAGCAACACTTCAATGGTTCTGATGATACACCACAACAGAGGGACATAAACAGAATTGCAGAGCTTTGTCATGATTTGCGTAGGCAGTTGTATATTCAAGATCAAGGATATTTTTAGGATAGAGGTGAGCATGATGCACCATTCTCCATGACCCAGGAACCTCCTCACCAGTACAGTGGATATGCTGGACCGTCCTCTTATCCTGATCAAGGGCCCTTTACGGACCTCTTCAGCAGCCAGGTGCCAGCGGAATTGGAAGCATACCTCAGCCCATATTTTGTACCGAGCTCGATTCATAGAGATGACATAGCGGAGGAAGAAGCACCTGAGGAGGAACAACACATGCTACGTCAAAGGCCACGA
Source organism: Dendrobium huoshanense (assembly GCA_016618105.1). Classification (NCBI taxonomy): domain Eukaryota; kingdom Viridiplantae; phylum Streptophyta; class Magnoliopsida; order Asparagales; family Orchidaceae; genus Dendrobium; species Dendrobium huoshanense. The sequence goes on along the minus strand of CM028346.1, from coordinate 22,668,902 downwards.
CGACCACCTCAGCATTACACTCCAGGCACTGATGCATTGCCACAGAGGCCACGTAGGCGACGCTAGTTCAGCTTTTTATGTATTTCATGCTTATGTTACGGATTATTTAGTTTCAATATGCTTATGTTATGGATCCTTTAAATTAGTAGCTTCGATTCCGTTGGATTCATTGAATTACTTACCTCTTATTTCATATATATTATATGATGCACTTTCTATTAAAAAAAATTTCATACTTAATTTCTATAACATTAATTATTGTTCTAACAAACCTATGCAAAACTTAGCCAAGTTTATATAAGTTAATTTTGGCTACACAAAATCTCAATCCAACCTGCAAATAATCATTAACTAGAAATAGGTCCACTGCAACTGATCTTTCTGGCTAATTTTAGAGGTTATTTTTTGCGTTTTCTCTTACGATCAATTGTGTTACAAATACACCAAAAAATTAAAACAAATTAATTATGATAACAAATTAAAGCCTTACATTTAATCTATCGATTAACACACACCATGAGATTGCTGGAAAAAAAATTCTAGAGTATAAGTCGCCCGATAAACGGGCGACTTATGCCAGAATTTTTGAATTCTGCGTTAAGTCGCCCGTTAAACGGGCGACTTATAAGTCGTTCATTTTTCAGGCGACTTATTAATGCAAACATTTCTTTGCCATGTCATCATAACGACTGTGATCCTAGTCAGCATAAGTCGCCTTTTAAACGAGCGACTTTGCCTATATTTAAATTTTTTTTAAGCATGCTTAAATTGTTAATACAAATTTAAATCATGCTTATTCTAAAAAATTTCCCGTCGTTAAATACAAGAGAAATGAACGCTCTCGGGGATCTTTCTCTCTCCCATACGAAGCTTGGACGAAGCTTTTCTCCCGTCGCCCTCCTCTTCTATTTGTGAACCAAAGCCGATCTCCCCGATTCCCTCTCTAATTCCCTCCAGCAACCCAAAGGAAGCCAGCTACCATTGGATCTCCTTAGTCCCGACGCTGACGGGACCTCCCAAGCTCGCCAACCTACTTACCTCTGACCTTCCCACATCCGGTCGAACCCCTTCTCCCCATCTCTATGACCCATTCGCCTCAATCCCATCGAGCTACCCATTCGATCTTTACTTAATCCTTCGACCATGAGAGAGAGAGAGAGAGAGAGAGAGAGAGAGAGAGAGAGAGAGAGAGAGAGAGAGAGAGAGAGAGAGAGCTACCTTAGGCGAACTCTCCCTTATCCTAGTCTGCCATAGCCGAGAGCCCAACTCCTTGCTGATCCCTCTCGTCGCCTCCTCTATCCGAGCGACATATAGTGAGGTAGGGATTATGTTAGTTTTAATGTTAGTAATAATAATAATAATAATAATAATAATAATAATAATAATAATAATAATAATAATAATAATAATAATATTAAAAATTCATTCTTCTTCCACCTCGATCCACGAGCCTCCACTGTTGGTTCACAGGTCAACAAGGTATAACTTCCTGAACTTAATCTCTCGCCTTACTTTGATGTGCGTATTGAGCCGACAAATAATCCATACACGCTTTTCTCTAGTGTGGTGGGAAGGGAACCCGGTGTGACACTTACAATGAGGTAGGTAAGCGATCTCTCGGCTCCAAAACCCTGCCCTCAGCGTGTTTGGCGATCCGACTAACCACCTATACACGCTTTTCTTAGTGTGGTAGGAGGGAATCCAGTACTACATAGAGACAAGACAGGTAAGCCTAGTGCATGCTTTTCTTAGCGTGGATGGGATAACTTTTAAGTACCCGTACGCGGATCTGTACCTACGGAAAATAACTGCTTTGAATGTGTAATTGAATTTGCAAGGACTTTAGAAAACTTTGAAGAAGCCCTTAAAATTGAACTTGAACTTTGAACTGGAACTGTATGACATCGAGTGGAACTTGGACTTGGACATAGTGCATATGCACTAGACTTGCAAATGAAATGAAAATGAGAATTTGAACCTCAGTAAACTATGCCTTGAATGTAAAATCAAACTCAAAAATAAGCTTGAGCAAATAATGTTGAATCAGACTTGGATGCAAATAACGAATGACTTAAACTCGGGTATGATCGCAAGAGACTTGAACAATCAAGATAAAAGATCATTTGTTATTCAAACATCACTTTTCTTCTAGTTGAGAAAATATAAGGTTTGTGACACTCAACATGGCTCATCTACATGCAAGCAATCATGACCATCTGTTACAAACACAAGATCAAGATGCAATTAAGTGTATTGAGCCCTACAAGCAATGGGGATTAAAATGAAATGCATGAAGAAATTTGTAATAAGTGGAGTCCATCCAACACTCATCATATACAATGGAACACATTTGGAGCATATACAAGTTCTTAAGAGGTCAAATGCACCACACTTGCAAGGAAAACAGATGTTTGTAGAACGCATATGTGTGTCCTATATGCACTATTGAGATTCTTAGACACAAGAAACAACGCCTGTTGATTGAACAAGGTGACACTAGAGATCAATAATGGAGGACCCATCTCTACAAATAGTTGTGATGACAAAGGTGGGCATGATACAGGTGCAAATGGCTCTCCTACGAATATTTTCAAGAGGCTATACCAAATACTACCCGTCCCTACAAACAATTGCAAACATCAAACCACCTGAGATTGGTGAAAAGGTGGATATGATGCATAAACAATAGCTCTTCTACGAACACTTCCAGGAGGTTGTAGTGAATATAACTGGTTTCTGTAAATGAACACAAGCTACTTGTGGATAACAACAGTGGGTATCTCGTAAGTACAACAAACACTTATAGACACAAGTTCATATATCACATACATCAGCGATGATTGAGATGCTGCAAAGTATATCGGGTATGAAGACAACTCGATGTATGAAAAAGGACACCTCGTATAGAAGCAAAGAGATGTTTGAGCAAATTTGAACTAAACTTTCCAGTGTTCCAAAATTTCTTCTTAATCATATACTTAGGAAGAAAACAGCCCTGGTATCCATAAACACCAGAAATAACAAGTCTATTACACTAAAGAACTTGAAAGGAGTTCCTTCAAGGCAGCGGTCACTGATTTAAAAGTCTAAAATAACCTCCTAGTGAACGAGAAAGGAGAGTCAACATCAAGATGATGAAATACCTCATAATATCCAGATAATATCACAACCGGATCTGTAACACTTGTACAAGCAGACAGAAGGCTTCTATAAATTACAATGCCACACCACCGAATCTGCAACATTCGTACAAGCAGATAGAAGGTATCCACAAAATGTAATGCCATCGAATCCGTAACATCTATGCAAGAGATAGAAGGCGTTTATAGATATTTCAAAATACCCCCGTACATGCACTATAATTTGTATACACATAGGTACATAAAAGGGATAAGTGTAATCACAACATCTGCATAGGCCTCAACGAACATGTTATTGGTACACACATGACATCTAGGGATGCTGCGTGGGTTAATAAGTGAATTCAAGTTCAATCCCGATTCTTCTATATGGATCAATAAGAGTCGACAGGGTTCGAACCATTAAATAAATATACGGTTATAGCGACCAGTATATTTATTTTGATATATTCATATTAGGCCTTTAAGGTCTATAATCAAGAGAGTTCACTAGTAAATGCATAAAGCCTATGAAATCTGATCCTCCTAAACAAGTAAATAAGAGTTAACAAGGTTCAACAAAATAACTCTAAAGTGCCCCAAACACCCGTATGGGCCCCGACGAGCGTGTTATAAGTATACATGTGACGTCTAGGGATGTTGCGCAGGTCGATAAGTGAATTTAATTCAAACCCCATCTTTCTATACGGATCAATAGAAGTCGACAGGGTTTGAACTATTAAATAAATATATGATCGCGGCGACCGGTATATTTATCTTAATACATTTATATTAGGTATTCATGGCCTATAACAATATGAATTCTCTAACAAAAGTATAAAACCTACAAAACTTGATCCTCTGTCGACAAGGTTTGAAACATAAATATTTTTTAAATGACCCCATGATCACCTCGATGATGATCGTATTGAATGCAAATCTCAATCGAAGGTGTTTCAAACACTTTCAAAATATCACTCTAAGTATCTAAAAATCCAAAGTTCTAAAGATCATCCAAAATCCAGAAATATGAAAATATTTAAAATTTAAATCCAACCATGAAACACTTAAAGCACAAAATCCATCCACCCTCCGCAATAGTTTGGTGGGGTGGATAAATTAAAATTTACTTCAGCTCACAAGGAGCTATGCATAGTAGAAAATATCACTAGGATCTATTCTCAAATAATCTTCTTCCAGTAAGGATATGGTACGTGTCATCTAAACAGCGGTTTCATCGCCAAATAGCACCGCAGGATAAACAGTTATGATATGGGGCCCTCTTAACCGAGTGGTTTTGCCGCCAAATGACACCACAAAATACCAGTTATGGCTAGAGTCAATGCATTCCTTAATGGTATCAAATTCTTGAGATATGAATCAAAAGGATATGATGGATAGGGCACAAAGTCCTCTGTTAGCTATAGTGGATTCAAATTTATCCCCTTAGACAACATTCATCCAAGATATACAAGGTCCTCTTAGACGAAGCAACCCATGACTGCCAATAAGGATCCTTCTATCAGGTTGGGTCGACTACCTCCTCTGACTTAGTAGACTAGGGACCATGATGACCCGAGACGACGGAACCATGGGATCTTTATCAGGTTTATCATCCATTTCCCTACCATCCGCTTTAAGTGCAAGATGGTGAAAATTTTCAATTTTAAGTATCAAACTTTTCAAATATTTCAACTTAAATTTTCAAACATCCAAACATTTCAAATACCCATGTTGCTACTATATGCCAAATAACACGCATCTGATTGACGACTAGCCTTAATCGAAAGTCCTCTCTCGTTATCCGGAGGGGTAATTAACTATAGGGGCTCGCGCCTATAGGAAACCAGAACTCAGATCATAAAGTCCTCATAAAATGAGGGCGAAATCTCTGGGTAGTGTCTTATCTACAAACTCATATGCATTCCAAAATTTACCCCGGAACTTAATCCGTTAAAACTTCTCCCTCACCAAAAGAAAAGCAAACAGCCGGACGGAGGCCGGGTCAGAATTTTCAGAGCCCACAAATACTAACTTTATTTAAATATAGCATATATTATATAATAATGATGCAATCAATTAAAATATGTGATAACATAAATAATTATGAAATATATGAAATAGTGCAACATATATATTTTTTAAAATGAAAGACAAAGTGTTGAGTAATATACTTTTTCATAATTTCTCTTCTGAATTTTCTTTAAAATCACCATTTAATTTCCTTTGATAGATGAAATTCTAAAAATGAAATGGAGAAAATAAAATTAACATCTAAGAAAAGGTATACAAAACAAGTTACATAACCTGAAGTACAATAAGCAAAATGTATGTACAACATAATTTTCTGAAGATAATGAAAACACATATTCATGTTATAAAGATAAAATCATAAAACAAATAATAGACTAATAGTCATCGTTAAATCATTCACTTCAGTTTTCACATTAAAAAACTCAAAAAACTTAAAGTGAAACTAATAATCTTTTCATAGATTTGCATAATGAAATAAAGTATCCTCAAATCCTTCTCCATTAAAACTTTCCACCTCAAATGCATGAACATCCTCACATTCAAACACTTCGTCCTCATAACTTTTATATTCCAAGTGACTTTCATTGCAACCCATGAAGGCAAAATGATATATTTTTATTTTAAATTTCACTCAATTGAATTATATCCGATTCTAAACTTACTTTGAGATGACATAGTAAAAGTTATATTTGATTCTTCAGTAGGAGGAATGGCATTTGTAAAATTTATAGGATCATAATACTATTTTTTAAGCCGCAACTTACAGAGTTAAAATTTAAGTAGTTGACAAATGCGCTGTAATATTCCAAATATATATATATATATATATATATACAGTGACGGAGCCAGAAAATGTATTTAAGGGGGGCCTAAATTATTATTTTTTATTTTCCTTCAACTTTTTACATCTGGACTTGGGATCAAAATAGTCAGTTTTAAAAATGATAAAACTTTGATAGTGAATTAGTTTATTTTTTTCTTCACAAAATGATTTCCAATCATCAAATCACTTGATTATTGCTAGAATGAATTCAATATATTAACTAAGTATGTAATATTAAAAATCTCATTGCACAAAAATAAATCATAAAATCTCTTTAAGATCGAATCAATACATGATTAAGCTAATATCAACCTAGGAAAAAAATATAAATGAATAGAAAATTAAATTGAGAGATTTAAATGGACGGTCGATCTTAAATTTCTTGATCATGGACAAATTATTGGTCATTTAAATGTCATAGTGATATCAGAATTCAGCGATCTTGGGCTTGTTGGATTCATCTCGTCTAGCCGCTCAATTCGACTATAAGCATGTCATGTTTGGAAACCTTTTGATAATCCAAATTATGGTTTAAACCTTCTAAATATGCTTTTGAGTCTTTGATTTGCAGTCATTTTGGTTCGGATTGAGTCGAATTTGGTGTCGTTGTGTTCGCATTTTCGAGACGTTCAGTTCGATTGTAAGTTTGCTGAAATCAGAGTTCATATGGTCTCCGATTTAATTTTTGAAATTTCCAACTTGATTTTATCTCTATATTCCCTTTTTTTTCTTTTTTTTAGGGGGGGGGGGGGGGGGGGGGGGGCATGTGCCCCCCTATATATATAATTGTGATAAAATAGGTTTCATTTCAATCAAATTACCAAAGTTAAGTTATGATGTTAATTCCAATGTTCTCCGATTATTAATGCACTGTAGGAGGAGAAATAATTACTTGGGCAGTCCGGGTAGAAGAATTGTTTGGATTTACTGTGTATTTCTACATACTTAGTAAATTAGCAAATACTTGATAAATATTCAACAAATACTCATCAAATACTTACAAAATCCATGAGTATACACAAAATACTCAATAAATAATCAAAGATTAATATTTGTTCAGTATTTATTGAGTATTTGCAAATACTAAAAAAATTCGGTTCGCTCTCCAGATTTGAAAATCCACTAATTTTTTATTATTTGAAAATCAACTAATCTTTGCATGCATCGGTGGAGATGCACTGATGAATGACTAATGAAAAGTTGATAAAGTAATAATTCATAATCACATATACATAATTAAGCCCCACTAACAGACCAAGTGAGCAGCATAGGTCATAAATTAAGTAAGATATATAGTTCTAATTTAGAAAGAAAATTCATTTAAAATAATTGAGTAATAATTTATATATTAGATTAGTAAATAAGCTAATGACATCCCTTATATGTAAGTCAGTTGATGAGCACAAGATGAAGAGGCTACCAAGATGAGAGTTTTAGAAGGCAGCTAGTATAGAGTTTGTTATTTAAGATATATATAAGTATCCCAATCTCTAGAAAAATTATTATGTGGTGCCGGATGCACCGCGTCATTCAATTTACAGTGCATTGGATGATGCGGCACGCTCGGATTAGCCTTCAGATGCATTTGGATGCCGCACAGAATAATCTCTCCCATCTGTGAGGAACAATTATTACGTCCTCCGACCGGACGTAGAGGAAGGTTCGGTCGGAGGCAAAATCCCGCCAAAAAATGAGTTGTACCGAGCAAATACCGAGCAATATTAAACAATAACGAAGAAATACCTTCATTTGAAGACCCAATACCGAGTTATACCTAGCTATACCGAGCAATACCGAGTTATACAAAAGTTGTACCGAGTTTTTTCTAGAAAAACTCGGTACAACTCGGTATTTCTCGGTACAGCTCGGTATAACTCGGTATTGGTCTTCAGAGAGCGGTATTCCTCGTTATTATCAAATAATACCTAGTTGTACCGAGCAAAAATCGAGTTTTTTTGGCGGGATTTTGCCTCCAACCGGACGTTCCTCTACGTCCTTACACCGGACGTAATAAAAGTTCATCTGTGAGACACAATTTAATTTCATGCCTCTTTTTTAATAGCCAATATTCTGCGCTATAAAGCATTATATTTCTAACAACCATCTTATAATACTTTTTTCCTTAAATATACTATAAAATGTTATAAAAAAAAAACATATTTGATATATTATTATAATTTCAAAATAAATTATCAAATTTGATTAAAATATTTTGAAAATCTTTTTTCCTATTAAAATTACTATTGAGAAGCCGCTTTGTGCTTTATATGTTGAATGAGAAAAAATTAATAAAACTTTTATACTATATTTTTTTTAAGAGAAAACAAAAAAGATTAATTGCACTATATGCGGTGAGCGTGGATCGAACACGCGGCCTTCAGATCTTCAGTCTGACGCTCTCCCAACTGAGCTATCCCCGCATTTTGTAGTGAACGTGAGGTTTATAATTATTTAACCAATTTTATTTCTCTGATTGGAGGATATGTGCCGCTCAATCTAATATGTTTTGATATCGTGAGGTCCTGAGGTAATTTTTTATCATAAATACAAGGAAAATTTAGTGTTATATTGTGCATTGAAATTTGTGATTTTTTAAATTTATTTTATGTTTTTATGGTGGTAAATTTATCCGAGTTAAGCATTAATCATATTGCATTACTTGTAAACATTCTTCATTAAAAATTCATTTAATTTAGAACTATATGTATTTTTATAACTTTATAAATTTATTTAAGTTAGCAATGCTATAAATGCTTATCAATATAGCTAAAAAGAATCTTAAAAAAAAATATTTTTTGCTAAAATTTTTTATGTTCAAATCACCATAATTGAAATTTGATAAATCATTAACTATGCTTATTGGAAAAGACTTGGTGGTTTTAGGTTTTGTTTGGGACGGTTTTTTACTGCTTCTTAAAGCAGTTTTATAATAAAAAAAATTTAATATTTATACTAAAAAAATTGCTTTAAAAAACAGTAAGAAAGTTGTCCCAAACGAAACCACAATCCATTAGAATTTCTAATAACTTAAACATTATGAAGTTGTTGATAACGCTTTAAGGCGACTTTCCAATGTCTATGTCATTGTAAAGTTTGGTGGCCTAAAATACGCCGCATTAATGTTTTTGGAAACTTACTAGTGTCTAGGCTACAATACATTTTGGTGGTCTAAAATATGCTGCATTACTCCCTCTCTCATGGTAAGCCATAGACCTGTCAATATTGGACCCGACCCGAAAACCCGACCCGAACCCGACCCGGAATTTTCGGGTTTGGGTTGACCCGAACCCGAAGCGGGTCGGGTTCGGGTTCAGAAAACTGACCCGTTTGCAAAAACGGGTCGGGTTCGGGTTGACTCGACGGGTTGCCGGGTCAACCCGAAAACCCGTTTATTTTAAAAGAATTTGAATTTCTGCCCCCGCTCGCTGCCCCCGCGCTGCCCGCTGCCCGCTGCCCGCTGCCTGCCAGTCCCGCTCGCTGCCCGGCCTGTCCCCGCGCTGCCCGGCCTGCCCCCGCGCGCGGCGAGATTTGGCTGAAATAGGTGGGAACGGGTTGACCCGAACCCGAAGCGGGTCGGGTTCGGGTCCAGAAAATCGACCCGTTTGAAAAAACGGGTCGGGTCGACCCGAACCCGAATAGTACCGGGTCAATTTCGGGTTGACCCGAACCCGACCCGTAACCCGAAATTGACAGGTCTAGTAAGCCATTTTAGACACCCGCTATCATATTTTTGATGGCTGTTCTATTCATTGATGAATTTTAATGGCTCTGTTATGAACTAAGTAAGAAAATTCTCTCTAATAAAAAATCTTGGGAAATGATTTTAGTACTAAAAAATTATTTTAAAAAGTATTAAAAAAACTATCTCAAATTAAGCCTAAAATACATTATCTTTAGGCATTTTCTCTTCTTTAAAAGTAGAATCTTCTAAAGCTGTAGGCTCTAGTAGAACTATTTCTTTGTCAAAACACCAACTATGTGGTAGTTGTTATATTAGCCAAAAATTTGTTTGATTAGCACGTATCTCCATGCAAAATGTGAATTGAAAATCTTTGAAATTAAATTCAAGATCATATGATTTCAGTAAACATGTAGTAAAATTGGAAGTCTCTACAAGACGAATCCAACGATATTAGAAGTGGTCTACTTTGATCCTAAATGAGCTCAAATCAAATACTTCATAGTGATTAGAAACTTCTGACATTAATTGAATGACTTGATGATCTCTAACTTTGGCATGCTTTAGACATTATACTTTCATATAAGTTAATTAAGGAAAATACATAAGCATGCTATATATGCATAATAGTTCTATAATAGAACAATTTTTAATATTCGATAGAGGATCTATTTTGACTTTTTTTTTTTTGATTAAAAAAAAAAACTATTCTTTCTTAAAAAGAAAAACTGTTTACAAAACCAAAGTCAAGAGTTACTAATATAAATAATTTTTATGTTAAATGTATAGGTCTTTAATAAGACAGATTTCATGCATTTATAAGAGATTCTAATTCGATTTGATATCAAACTTTTTTTTTGGGAGATATTTAAGTCAATTAAAATAGACTCACACACACATCACATATATAAGATTCAAATTCAAAAACTCTTAGTTGATAGTCAAAACTTTCAATCAACAAATCAAGATGAGCTCCGTGATTTAGGATGACTTTTTTATTGCTTCTTAAAATAGGTTTTTAGAACAAAAATTAAAATTTTTATAGTAAAAAACTGCTTCATGAAATAATAAAAACTGTACAAAATAAAACCTTAATATTAAACCGAATCACAACAATCTACTCTAAGATTGCCGTTGATTTCCATTGCATTAAATTAATTAAATAATGCATTGCCTTACGTGCGCATGGCTTTATATCCACGAACGAAAGAAATTTCCCAAAAAGATAGAGCTCTGTGGTTCCTATGGAGACTATTCTATCTTTATGTTTGTGAAGGTTGTTGATATCACAGTGCATGGTTGTCCACCAAAATCCTTCCTCTGCATTTACGCTTTTGTTAGCTAACTCCAAAGTTTTCTTTGAACAAACACGGAAGGGAGAAGACAGAGAGTTTGAAAGTTGATATAATTCTCATTCCTTTTGTTTTTTAATTGCTGGTTCTTCGATTACTTTAAATAAAATTTTTATATTAATAGTCTGTTGGATATAATTATTTATCTATTAAATTGTTTATTTAATTTTCATTGTATTAGGATTCTACTAGTTTTATGATATCCCAGAGGTTGGAGCAGCGTAGCGTTGTAAATATGTCGAGCTGAGCTGGGGTTATCTCTAGTTTGGACTTGAGTTTGAGCTTAATTATATGAGTTTGAGTCTGCTCATGAGCCAACTCGTTTATCATGAATTATTAAAATTGATATATCTTCAAAAAATTATATTGATCAATCACGAATCTTGAGGCAGAATCAAGTTGGAAACATCAAAAATTATTTCAGAAAGTATATGAACTCCGATTTTAACAAATTTATAGTCGAACTGAACGTCTCAAAAATACAAACCCAACGACACCAAATTCAAGTAAATTCGAGCCCAAATAAGTCCAAATCAAAGACCCAAAGCTCATTTGGAAGGTTCAAACTATAATTTGGATTACCAAACGGTTTTCAAACATGTCATGCTTATAGTCGAATCGAGCGACTCAACAAGACAAATCCAACGAGCCCAAGATCACTAAATTCTAATATCATTAAGACACAAATACTCCATAAACGGTCCATGAACATCTGTCATCCATTCAAACCACTCCCAATTTACCTTTGATCTTGCTCTTATATTATTTACTGGCCATGCTACTCTAAAAAAACTATAAATAGACCCTTCATTTTCCATGAGAAGGGACCCCAAGCATGAAGAGAAGAGAAGAAGAGAAGAGATGAAAGAAGAGAAGGAATTGACTCCTAGAATACCGCCGGACTTTCACATGCCAGCCAACTGACGCCATAATTAAGCAAGGAAGTAAGAAGAGAAGGAAAAAAAAAAAGTAAGAGACTCCTCGCCAACCATTGCCGGACTTCCATCTGAATACCAACTGACGCCGAAATTCTGCCCAAATGTTGACTGACGCCGGAATGCTGCTTGACCATCAATTGAAGTCGGATTTCCACCTAATCGCCAGAACATTGCCATATTTCTAAACTCTATTTGTAATTGAATTTTAACTCAGGAGTTAATTATTGTAATCTAATCATTCTCAATTTTACGGATGAGTTAGTCATTTGTAATCTAAGCAAATACTAGTGAAATCCTTTAAACTGATCGTGACCCTGTGGTTTTTTCCTTTTCTTGGGTTTCCACCCAAAAATTTTGGTATTATATTTTTTCCTCTATTTTTGTGCTGGATATCCATACAATACTGAGACAATTTTTTTCTAACTCTATCACCATATAGATTCTAGCATGAAATAGTTTGGCACCATTTGTGGGAAACACTGTCCCACAATTCTAAGTGTTGCTTAGATGACCAAGAAATATAACAATCGTATCTTGGGAGCCTCCCACTCCAATACCCATCAATCAAGGAATCAGTCTATAAATCATGGACGCCTAGTATCTGCCTCTTTTTATTCTAAGGGGCAAATTATTACTAGAGAAGGAACTTCAGGGCCTTCTCTAAAGGAGCATATCTTAAAAATGAAAAAAAAAATCTCAAAATAAGATCCTTTAACTCCTACAAGAGACTCGCCAGTCGACGTTAGCACCACAAGAGGAGATTTTTCTTCCTCTAGATCCACCACTGGCCGAAGGAGTTCAACTATAACATCTTTACGCAAAGATTCCTCTTCCTCTGCCAAGGAGGCATCCGCAATCACATCAAGACGACAAACTTGCTAATACAGCAAGTTCTACCCATCCTTCGCACATAAGACATCAACCTCACATTACTCCGGACCTCCCTGATAACTTAGCTTGGTCGCACGTTGCTGAGCTCCCTCGCAACGCCCTATGTCATGAATTGTCAAGATTGGTCTAAAAAGAGTTTCTTATGGGAGGTGTAAAATAACCTCTTTGTGATGGGACTTCTAGAAGTCATCACCCTGACTGAAGCCATTCTTTAACACCTCATTTCAGTAGGATTCAAACTACCGAGCATCAATTTCTATAATGGGACTTCTGACCTGCACGAGCATATCAATCACTATAGAACTATCATGCATACTTACACACTCCTCTGTCAGATTTTTTCTGCTACCCTCAAAGGACAAGCTAGAATGTGGTTCTATTCACTTCTAGCCATAATGATCTCTACTTTTGTGAAATTAGCTAAAGTGTTCATCGAATAATTTGTTGCCAATTGAAGAATTGCTTAGGGTTCTTCACGATCATCTCTCTATGATCTGACAAAATGAAGAAGAATAATTGAAGGAGTCTTCAATGATTTTCACTAAGGCTTGCCAAATTTGAGGAGTTATTCTTGAATTACTGAGAGGAGTCTTTCTTGGAGGCCTCCATCTTGGCCCCTTCTATTTGGCACTTATGTAAGACACAATTCATTCACAAGTTGACCTGATCCATCATGTATAGGCACAAATCTCTGCAGATGAAGTCATAAATGCTTATAAAATATAGTTTGAGCAAATAAATGGAAAGCACAAAAGTACACCTAGGATTAATAATTTATTCTCACATTGAAAAAAAAAATAAGGGAAGAATAATCTACAACCTAAGCTTCCATTGCCATGACGGGAACCTTGGCAAGAGAATGAGTATGCACCACTCAACACATATCAAACAAATGTGTTGATGGCCATCCGAGATCATAATATTGTGAAATGGACAAGTCTTTTGAAACCGAATACAAGAAATCAGTATCAATATTATCATTTTTCATCATAGTCGTGGCCACACTACCAAAGCTATAAGCAGCTCAAGGATGAAAATGAAAGGCTTATCCGCCAATGTAATCTTCAATGATTTATTCGAGATCCACTTGCTCGAGAGGAAGCTCATCCGACTAGGGGGCAAAATAAATAACAACAGATAGATAACTGTTGAATAATCATCTAAAGTTGGTGAAATTAAGACCATCATAGGAGGCCCCTTATTATCTGATCAGGTCTTATTAGATGTAGATGAAAATTTGACATCAAAGAAGGCTCGTATCGATCATTCTTTTACTTTTGATGATTCTGATTTAGAGGGAGTAAAATTCTCTCATCAAGATCCACTTGTGATTAATGCGGGGATAGGTGACCCATGTTACAATATCAAAAGAATTCTTATGGATATTGGAAGCTCCATGGATGTCCTATTCTATATTTACTATTTTTAATATGAGTCTCACTAGAGAAAAGCTTTAGAATGTTGGAGGTCCACTGTATGTGTTTAACAATCAACATGTACAAGCAGAAGGAACAATCAGTCTCCTAATTATACTTGGAGAATTTCCCCGACAGACTACACACTCCATCCAATTCATTGTAATACACTCGAAATCAACTTATAATGCTATCTATGGATGGCCACTACAATCGATCTTTGGGATTATCACCTCCATCTCTCACCTTAAGATGAAGTTCCTTACATCTACAGGAGTCAGTATAGTACGCGGAGATCAACAAATAGCACAAACCTACTATCTTAGGTAGGTTCAACAACATCCAACAGTTACCTGAGCATCAAGGATTTTGATCTCCAGAGTGAGGATATCCCTCAGAGGACTTCTCCTGTAGAAGACCTCGCTATTGTATCCATATCAAAAAAATACCCTTCAAGGATTATGTAGATTGGATCTCTTCTCTCAGACAAGGAAAAGAAAAATTATGTAGATTTTCTATGTAAAAATCATGATATTTTTACATTGTGTCTGACATATATGCCTGAAATTGACCCTAAAGTGATCGTGCACTCCCTCAAAGTCAACCTGACATGTAAGCTAGTAATCTAGAAGAAATAAAATTTTGCACTAGATCGTTAGCAAGCAATTGAGGAGGAAGTGGACCTTTTGGAAGCTGGATTTATATGGGAAGTGGACTACCCCACTTGGTTGGTGAATATTATCAAGGTATGGAAGGTAAGTGGAGCTTGGAGAATGTGTAAACTATACATATACCAATAAAGGCTGCTTAAAAGATAGATTTCCGCTTCCTTGTATTGACCAGTAGGTCAATACCACCTCTGGGTATCAAATGTTGAGCTTTATGGATGTCTGCTTTGGCTACAATCAAATAAAGATAAATCCTATAGATGAGGAGGCAACAAGTTCTGGAATAGATAAATGTTTATATTGTTATCTAGTGATGTCGTTCGGGCTCAAAAATACTGGAGCCACATATTAATGCCTTATAAGTAATGTTTTCAAAGACCTTATTGGGCTCTCTATGGAAGTATATGTTGATGATATGCAGGTGAAAAGTTTTGAAAAATCTTAACATATATCTTACTTGGAATAGTGTTACTACCTACTATGATGCTATAGCATATGACTCAACCCTGCCAAGTGTGCTTTTGGAGTTGCCTATAGAAATTTCTTAGGGTTTATGGTAACCCACCGAGGAATTGAAGCCAATCTTGAGAAAATCAAGGCACTAAGGGACATGAAGCCTCCAATGAATATCAAGGAAGTCCATAGACTAAATGGAAGGATTGTAGAATTGTCTCATTTCCTAGCCCGTTTAGGAGACAAATATTTGTCCTTTTTTAAGATACTTAGAGGTGCTCGTAGCTCAAGATTCTAATAGACTGATGAATGCCAAAAAGCCTTCAAATAAATATGAAAGTATTTGACATCTCCACCGCTACTTTCTAAACTAATATAGGGAGAAACGTTATATTTGTATAACTATTTATGTTCAAGCTATCAGCTCAGTCTTAGTACAAGAATAAAATACTGTATAATTCCCCATCTATTATGTTAGTAAGATATTATCTAAATAGAGGGACATTACCCACTAGCTGATAAAATAGCTTTGGTGTTAGTTTACTTTGTAAGAAAACTATGCCCTTACTTTCAAGCTTATATAATTGGAGTTTACACAAATTTATAGTTAAAAAGTATCCTATAAAAGCCTAAAATGTCTGACATACTCATAGAGTGGTCTATATATAGAACTAGGAGAGTTTGACATCCACTACTTACCTAGACCCGATATTAAATCTCAGGCACTTGCAAATTTTGTAGTTGAATGCAACATCCCCATATTTTGATGAGCCACCGAAGGCTTCTCCTTCTCCCCCGTAGTGGGTGTTATATGTTGATGGATCTTTTGGAAATTCTTTTGATCTCTCCACAACAAGTTACCATGGAGTATGATCTCTCACTTAAATTCCGTGTAACAAATAATGTAGTAGAGTACGAGGCCCTTATTACCAGACTGAGGTTGGTAATTGACTATGAGGTGTAGAACTTGGTCGCCCACACTGGTTTGTAATTAATTGCCTCTCAGGTGGAAGGGAATTTTGACATCCATAATTCGTAAGTGGCTCAGCATTGCAACATCGTAAAGTCGCTCTTAGCTTGTATAAAAGAGCATCAGATCATTCATATTCTCCAAGAAAAAAATGCATGAGCCGAAGCTCCTTTTAAACTTGCTACATCATTGATGAGAGATGTCTACAAGAGGAAATGTATCAAGGAGATCTACTTTCTAAGTATCCAAGGTTCGTGGGTCATAAAATTAATCGATGAATCAAGAGACACTTCTTGGATCGATCCCATCTTATCCTTTTTATAGGATATATTGTTGCCTAAAGACCCATGGCTACAACACAACTTTAGAGACAAGCGGTAAATATACTATTATTGGTAAGGAGTTGTACAAACACACTTTCACTGAACCATACCTCAAATGTCTCCCATCTTTAGAAGCTGATTACACACTCCGAGAAGTCCATTCATGAGTATGTGGAGAACATCTTAAAGAAAAAATATTAGCCTATAAGATCATAAGATAGAGATTTTATTTTCCTATAATGAAATATGTCTCACTTGAGTTTACTCAAAGTGCAAAAACTATCAATTGTATTTCGATCTCACACATACACCCGCTCTGGAGCTTGCATCACTTCAAAGCCCTTGGCCTTTTGGCTGTGGGAAATTTAAATAATGGGACCCTTCCCTATAGCCACTGGATAATAAAAATTAATCATCATGGTTGTAGATTACTTCACAAAATGAGCAGAGGTAGAACCTCTGACGAAGATAACTGAAGTCAATGCCAAATAGTTCATATGAAAGAATATAATCTATCATTTTAGCATTCCTACAAGGGTCATCATTGATAATAGGACACAGTTTACTAAGAAGATCTTTACATCTTTTTATAAGTTTTTTTTATATTCAGTTAATCCACATAGCTGTCATCCATCCTCAAGCAAATAGGTAAATGAAGATTATAAATCAGATTATTTTGAAAGGGCTGAAGACACGCTTAGGGAAGGCTGGGGGGTAATGAGCTGAAGAACTACCAAATGTGCTATGAGCTTATCGAACCACCGCTAGAACTCCTACAAGAGAAACCCCATATAATATCTGCTTTGGTATGGAAGTAGACATACCAGTTGATATTGGAGTCCCAAGCAATAGAGGTCATACTTTCAACTTCAGTAATAATGATGAGAAGTTCATAAATAACTTGGATCTCCTCCTAAAAGCAAGAGATATAGTCTTACTTCAAGTCGTTGCATATCATCAAAGAGTTAACCGTCACTACAACTGGAGGGTGAAACATCGATATATCTCAATTGGGGATCTAATTTTATATAGTATCGAGGTAGTTGGAAAGGGCCCCCAATGCAAAAAACTCTCTCCCCAATGAGAGGTCCTTATTTGGTGGAAGCTATAGTCAAGCTTGAAACCTTCAAACTGAAGGATGCTAATGGGAAGATGCTCTCTAAAGTTTTGAATGTTGGCAACCTTTGCAAATATTATCCGTAGGTGTTGATAGTACTATTTATCTTATGTTATTTACTTTCTCCTAGGTCATTATGCTATCCTTGAATGTCTCCCTTATGTATTATTAGGCTGACCTTGTATTCATCTCTTTGTTGAGTGTGGTAAAATGCTTCTAGCTCCTACATTCCTAAGTTATACTAGGGAACTATTATATTATCTTATATAATATAATAATGTGATGTTCACTTTTTTCTAATATTATTTCATTATGTAAAAGATAAAAACCCATAAAAAATTTAACCTCTTTATTTATTATTTGAGAAATACATAATTTACATTGTATCTCCATCACTATATGAGCAATCCCAAGGGGATTTGATTTAACCTCTTCCATACAGGTTAATGCTATCATGCAAATATTTTTACTAACAACATCAGATATGTCAAACATCCTTGGAGGATGCGTGAATTTAACGTTATTAGATGATCAATCCAAGGAGAATTTGATCCAACCTCTTCTATATATGTTAAATATCATTAAGCAAATGCTTTGATTAACAACCTTGGATAGGTTAAAACATCCAAGAAGGATGTCTCTCATATTCACTCAAGTCAAAAGAGTCCACTAAAATATTTCTCATCATCCAAATTGAAATAAAACTAAGTAAATTTCATATGCATATGAGAAAAAGAAAAGAGGAGAATACCAATAATTTCTTAATATATAACTGAACATTATATACATCATATAAAAATCTTAACACTAAATACTTGTAATCATCACTATAATATATAGAGTGGTGCAACCAATAAAATAACAACACTACAAAATCTCAATATCATCCTCCTCCTCAAGGGAAAAGGCCTTATGCAACTCACTCTCTATCTCATCTCAATCAAAATTTTAAGAAGAGTCACCAAAAGCCTGGCTAGGTGTCAACCACTCGATCTTCGCTCTAATTTTACATTGCACTAGACGAATGCCCTTTAGAAAACCTCTGATAAAGCTTTCCTCCATAAATTCTAATTTCAAGGCCTTCACCTTTATATCATATCTTTGATCACGAGCTTCCTGAATCTGATCCCGGATGGTCATCTTGAAGGCAACAGACTTATTGAATTCTTCTATGACTATAGAAGGTGACTGTTCTGATTTAGACATATCTTTCTTCTCAGACAACAAACTCTGGAGCCTCTTAACCTTATTTTCAATGGCTACAATCTTCTCTTTAGTGACCTACTAATCCTTAATATGCTGGTTGATTATTACTTATACATCCAGTAACTTAATATATATATATATATATAATATATATATATATATATATATATATATATATATATATATATATATATATATATATATATATATATATATATATATATATATATATATGGTCCATCTGTTAATTCTGTAAAGATGCTAAAGTTACCATAGTAGCTAATTCTACCATACACTCTGCTAGCTGCTCATCCACAGCCTTTATCTCCTTAATCTTACTATCATAGTTCTTTTTTTACTCTACTTGAAGATACTTGACCTTCACAAACTCATTATTCTAGTCATTTAAGGCCTTGGTCATTTTAGTTTCAAGATTTATGTGTTTCACCAACTAAAATAATAAAAAAGTTTTGTAAGGATATATCCTTATGAGAGTGTCAAAAGAAAAAAAAAGATAAAAAAAGAGAATGATAACTCACCAACTCCTCAGCCTGTCGACATCCAACACATTGATGTTTATAAACATCTTCTAGAATGTGTGACTTAGATGGAGAGACATGGTGACCTTTGTTAATGATTGTTAAAATCTCCTCCAACTTTTTCTTCTTGGATGACTGTGGATTACCCTCATTACCTAATCATTAAGGAGGAGCCTTTGAAAGTTGGATAACTGCCTCTAAGACTTTGGCTGACTTCTTTAATATATGAGCATGATAATCTCACCTTGAATAAAATTCTTCATATATATATTTACTCAAATATCATACCTCAAAGTGGAGAGTGTTGAAATCAGGCAGATTGAGTATCTTCAATAAATCCTCTACTTTAACATGTAAGGAAATTAGCAAATCCTTCAGTTTTCTATATTTTTCTTGGATATTCTCGTCATTCTGCACAAAAAAAAAATCACTAACCCAGCACTTTGATGGGTCTTGAGTGTGAATATCTAATTAATAATAAGATGACCAATTCGAGAAAGACACTCTATGGATAACACCCGCCACGATCTCTAAAAAATATTATCAATCCCATTATGATCGACATGACTCTATTAGAAAGCTCGGATAAACTCAATCCAAATATTGTTAAAATGTCAATCAACTCTAGAGGAGGCAAAAATTATAGCCCAGCTCATAAACTAAACTCATACACCATCAAAAATCTTAGGGGAAGGCAACATGCACGAGCAGATCTTTTAGGCACTTTTATCACAAGATCATTAGGGAAGTGAAATTTCTTTCTAAAAATGATTAAGGAATCACAAGTTATGGTGGATACGACATTATGAACTTTGACAACTTTTTAAGTCTTCTTTAGACCCTTAGTTTGGACAACATGGCGATATCTTTTGGCTGGGGGGATTTTGGTGGAGGTCATGTCACCCATTTAAACTTTTATACTAAAGAGGGGCATTGAATTTTATTAGGGATGTACCTACTAAAAGTAGTGAAATGCCTCTAGAGTAAGAAGAAAATTGGGAGAGAAAGAAAAGGAAAGGCTGTAAAAATTCTAACTTCAATATAAGGAGAGGGACCTGAATTTTAGTAGGGGATGCCACCTACCAAAAATAAGAGAATGCTTCAATTGCAATAAAGTTAGAATGAGGGAGAAGAAAGAAAAGGAACAACTACAAAAATTCTAACTTCTATGCAAGGAGAGGGGTCCTGAATTTGAGTTGGGGATACCACTTACAAAAAATAGAAGAATGTCTCAACTGTAAGAAAGTCAGAAAGAGAAGGAAGAAGGATAAGTGATGCATTTTTTTCCCTATCCCAGGGGGCTATTTATAGGATTAAAAAGTGTGTGTGTATGTGTAGCCTTGGGGGGGGGGGGGGGGGGGGGTGAATATAGGAAGAGGCCTTTATAATTTGTTTTTTAATTTTCATGAATTTTTAAAGATTTCTTAGAATTTTTGGGGTAAAAAAATAACCATTTTTAGAATTTTCAAAAAAAAAAAAAAAAGAGGCGGTTGTAGCCATCGCCCCCCTACAAAAAGGACGTGGGCTCCACAAAAAAGAAAAAAAAGTTTAAATGTAGCCGGTTATTAATTGACAACCTATTGACCGCGAACCCAAAGGGGAGCGTTGTTTCAGTGCTAATGACCGGGCTCCAATTTTGGGCCCAGAAAGTCCAATTCAAACATTTTTGGGTTCCTCGGAACTATTTTTGACATTTCGGATCCAATTTTGATACTTTCGGAGCTCAACGGAGCTTCTATGATCAAGTTTTTGAGCAAAGTAAATTTTTTGGAATAGAATTTTTTGAGATTTTTTTTAGTTTCAATATGAAATGTTGAGACAAGTATTTTAGACTTCTTGAGCTTTGAAAATAGGGGGGGGGGGGGAGGGGCAATTGATATAGCATCAAAAATTTATGTTGATCAAGCAGAAGTCTCGAGACAAAATCAAGTTGGGAACTTAAAAAATTAATTCAGAAACCATATTAACTTTGATTTTAGCAAACTTATAGTCGAACTGAATGTCTCAGAAATACGAACCCAACGACTTCAAATTCAACTTAATCTGAGCCCAATGAGTCCAATTCAAGGACCTAAAGCACATTTGGAAGGTTCAAACTATAATTTGGATTACCAAATAATTTCCAAACATGACATGCTTATAGTTGAATTGAGGGGCTCGACAAGAACAATCCAACTAGCCCAAGATCTCTGAATTGTCATATCATTAAGACATTCAAATACTTAATAAATAGTCTAAGATAAAGGGATCCAACATTTGCCGTCCATTCAAACCACTCCCAATTTACCCTTGATCTTTCTCTTATTTATTGGTCATGCCACTCTCAGAAAACTATAAATAGACTCCTTATTTCTCATGAGAGGGGACCCTAAGCTAGAAGAGAAGAGAAGATAAGAAGAGAGGAAGAGATGAGAAGGAAAAAGAGAAGGAAGAGACTCCTCCTCGACTACTGCCAGACTTTTTCCCGGCAGCCGACTGACGACAGAATTAAGCAAGGAAGTAAGAAGAGAAGGAAAGAAAGGAAGAGAAGGAAGAGACTCCTCTTCAATCACTGCCGGACATTCACCCGACTGCCAACTAACACTAGAATTTTGCCCGACGGGCACCAGAGTTCTGCCTGATAACCGATTGATGCCGAAATTCTCCTTGACCATCAATTAAAGCTAGATTTCCACCCAATCACTAGAACGCCGCCAGATTTCCAATCTCCGTTTGTAACGGAATTCAATCCGGGAGTTGATTATTGTAATCTAATCGTCCTCAATTTCAAGGATGAATCAGCCATTTGTAATCTAGTAAACACTAGTGGAATCCTTTCAACTAGGCGTGACCCCGTGGTTTTTCCCTTTTCCTGGGTTTCCACATAAAAATTCTAGTGTTATATTTTTCCCTCTGATTATGTACTGGATATCCATGCAAAGCTGAGATGAAATTTTCTAACTCTATCACCGGGTATATTCTAGCCTGCAACAACAATATATGAGTTGGCTAATAAACAATCACTTAATATTAGAATATAGGAGTTCGAGTCGGCTTATGAGCCAACTCATTTCTATGGGTGTAAACTCCTATATTCTAAAATATTTTAAAGTGTATTTACATTTATAATTTTTAACAAGGTAGTTCACTAGCTAACAAGTTGAGTCGAGTCGGGCACTTTGCTCATGGAGCTCGGCTTACAAGTCATTTATCTAGCCGAGCTCATGAGTCATTTATCTAGCCGAGCTCGAGCCGGTTCACAAGATGGCTTAGCTCATTTACACCCATAGAAAAGTGTCAAATTTGCTTATTTTCCTTCGATGAAATTTTGATTTAAATTTCATCCTCTTATTATTATTTTTTAAATTAATGGACAAATGCAAATATTTCAAATTTGCTTTTATTAAAGACTTCAAACTCATAGTAATACTATCAACTAATCCACAACCTTATCCCCATTTAAAAAAAAAAAAAATTTGCTTAATGGATTCTTATTTTAATCATTTAATTAAGTACTAGCTCCATGTAGGATTAATTATTATTTATGCAATTTGATTTTTAAAAATTCTCTAATCAAATAATCATTGGTCTAAATAGATTTTAACGATTTTAATTAATAACTATCTATATATATATATCTTCTTTTTTTATTATTAATATTTTCATCTCTTATACATGCTAACATAAAAAGCTTTACAACCATTGACTTTGCTTTGAAATTTGTGCATATCTACATTGTACTAATATCAATACAAATATTTTCATATACATTTTTTTTGTGTAAATATCGATCGAATAATATATATATATATATATATATATATATATATATATATATATATATATATATATATATAAAGCAATTGGTTATCATGACGAGAAAGTCATAATCAAAGTCCACAATGGAATTTGTTACGTGTCTAATTGTTCAATGTTGCAAACAATAGTAGGTGGACCTTCTTGTCTTTATTTCTCAACTAATTCCTATATTTGTAGCATAAGGCCTATTATGGCACCAAGCATGCGCCATTAATGTATCAAATATACATGTGGGGGAAGATTTTCAAAGATTTCATCACTTCTCCCACAAAACAGATAGCTCATTTTGATTTGTTGGTTGGGAGTAAGGATGTAAATGAGTAGAGTCAAGCTAAATAGTGGTATTGTCGAGCTGAACTCGTTGAGCTCATATTGAGCTCCACCTCGAGTTCGAGCTCAACTCGAGCTTGTTTAATGAGCTCGAACTCGGCTCGTAGTAAAAATCAAGCTCGAGCTCGGTTCGATTGCTAGAGCTCGTTTAAAAAGCTCAAGCTCGACTCAATAGAAAAGCTTGAACTTGACTCATTTGTGAAACTCAAAATTTTGTTATTTTAAAAAAATTTCTTAAGAAAATATCATATTAAATTTTTTTAAAAATATATTTTAAAATCTGGTAGCTTGACAAGCTAACGAGTCGAGTCGGACTAAGCTCGAACTCAAGCTCCTATAGTGAACGAGCTCGATTATAGGTTTGAGTTCGAGCTAGAAACACTATAAGCTCTACTCGCGAGCTCGTTAGCGAGTTGAGTTTTATCCAGCTCGCAAGGCGGCTAGGCTCACTTACACCCCCAGTTGGAAGCTTAGGCTACCAACTAAAAGGTTTTTTATTTAAAGCTTGCATATGTGATGTATGTATGTGTTTATGTTTAATTCATTCAAAACTCCAAAAAGAACTCCCACAAAGCACAAATTTTAAGAAAATATTTGGTGAAAAATTAGAACTTACCCCAACATGAGTGGGAAGAGTTGATTTATACAAAATTTTCTACTTTATTGAAATGCTAGTTTTATTATTCAAATTTATAATTTTCTTATTTGTTATATGGCTATCATATAGAATTTTTATGTGCTAGAATATACACGACGGTATGTAGATAAATAATTTAACATCTTAGCTTTACACAAAGATTTAACAAATACATACATAAAAGATGAGTTATAAGAGGCCTTTCAAGTTAAAGTTTTACAAGCTAGAAAATTCGCAGCAAGAATATAACAAAAAATTTTGTAATCAGATTAGAGCGAAGATTTGGTTGATTCATATTTTTAAAAGATGACATGAATAATGCAATGCAATGATGTTATCATTGATATAATTATTATTTTTTTGTCTTCGGAAAACTTTAAATTAAAGATACATAAAATATTTTTTTCATAATTTCAATAAAATTTAAATACCATAAACATTATGTGGGATCATTTTAGATATTGCTCATGAATTGTTATTATCATGTCACATTGTGCTATATTTGTAATTTAATACATGAATTATTATCATAATTTATAATGAATTTCTTGCTCTACAAAATATTTATAGGCAAAATTTCTATTGAAGGTTCTTATAAATTTTGTTCATGATGAATATCTCTAAATCATTTTAAGAATCCTATTTGCATTAATACTTTATCATAATTGATTCGCCTTGAAATTTATTTCTTTGCTCCCGAAAAATTCAGATAAAAATAATACATTATAAAAGGTTTGAATAAATGCTTTATACTTTCAGTGAGATATTGCGATCAGAATTGTGCAATGTTGTAAGAAGGTTGTTCCTAATTTCGAATGTTTTTAGAAAACTACTAGAAAAATGAATAAATATATAGGCGAAAAGAAAAATAGGAAGCGAACTAGTTATAATCATAATGTTACAAAACTCTTTTAACTTTCCACATACATGATATATTATCTATCAATGGATTAACAAGATTAAAATATAAAACTAACAAACTGACAGAACTTCTATCTTCTATCAGAATCTACCCAACAAGCTCTTTACCTTTTTATGAAAAGTAAGTCAACAACTAAAGTGACTAATTGCATATTGCTCAACAAATTATTAAAAACTCACTAAAGTATTCAATTCATATTCTATAACATCTTGCATCAAAGTTTAGCATCTATATGCAAAATAAACAATGCATATATACATATATTAGTGAACATGTAAATCATATAAAATATTGAATCAATTTACTATAAAGTAACTTAATGTAAATAACATTTCTATCATTAGAACTTTCATATTATTATGGCATATCACTTTTGCATTTTACATTATGTCTCATTTTACTGTAGCATATCATATAATACCATTATTAGTTAACTCACACCAAAACTTGTGCATTTATCAAAATGGTTCACAAAACATGATTTGAATGAATCATATAACATGATTTATGCAATGTATGATTGCAAGCCAATTTCTCCCAATTCCTTCTTCTTCCTCCACATACCTACTTATAACTCCACATTTTTCTCTCATCTTTCACACATACATATGGAGGAAAAACTTACTTATAACTCCACATTGATCTTTCATACATACAAATGGAGGACAAACTTGCTTATAATCAGCATTCATCTCTCATATATCGCAAGAACAATGGAGGACAATAGCTTCACATGGCCATATCATCTTACATATTCTGCCTTCAGTTCCCCTTCAACTTCCTTTTCACCATATTATAGAGAAACAATAATATGAACATGTATGAATGATTTATATGTATAGCATGAAGTAGAAATACTTGCAACTTTATATGTCAAGCACTTAATTGTATTTGCTATGATATTAAGGAAATGACATTTCCACATGATAATAAAAAAAAAATAACTTGCATAGATTTTTAATATTCCAAATATAACAATTTATTTAAATAATTATTTGCATAAATGGTCATAATTTATGAAATTACCAGAAATTATAAATTTCATTCAGCATCATTGTAAGCAGAATTCTTGTTACATCAAAGTATTCACTAAATTTTCAAGTATGCAAAAAAAAAAAAAAAAAAAAAAAAAAAAATCTTGAATTTAAAGTACTCAATGAAATTCTACAAAATTTATGCCAATTGAATCAAGTTCAAGTATTTAATGAAATACTATAAATTATATGATGAAAAATTACCATTTTTTTTTTAACTTTACATCTAACCAATATTTTAAATTGAAAACTAAAGTAGGTTTAAGATCAACAATTTTTATAATAGCCCCAATAATCAAATCTGACTTCATAGCCTTTAAAGTCTCATTTTTGTTTCTCTACCCCTCTCTCCTTTCTTTTCTTTTAAGCTCTCTCTCACTTTCTCCTAGCATCTAGTAAATAAAATTTAGATATGGACAACTTATATAAAAACAAAATATTTTAACAAACGTCATATCACTGTCATTAGTGTTGTAACAAAGTCATAGAACCCCTACTCTAAGAGCGAGAATTGGTTAAATCTGACCAACTGTCCGTGAATATTTTGACTAATTTATATTGAAATTTCACTAGTTAGTTTTACTTATATGTTATTTCATTTGAAATGTGTAGTATACAACAACAACAACATCAAGCCTTTATCCCACTACATGGGGTTGGCTACAGGAATCCTTTTTCTCCATTGTGTCCTATTAAAAGTCAAATTCTCATTTAAATCTAATAAAGAAAGGTCATTCCTAATATTTTTTAAACAAGTCTTTTTAGGTCTACCTCTAACTTTTTTAAC
The DNA here is from genome assembly GCA_016618105.1 of Dendrobium huoshanense. Taxonomy (NCBI): domain Eukaryota; kingdom Viridiplantae; phylum Streptophyta; class Magnoliopsida; order Asparagales; family Orchidaceae; genus Dendrobium; species Dendrobium huoshanense. The sequence goes on along the minus strand of CM028346.1, from coordinate 22,641,867 downwards.
ATAAGTCAAATATAATACCTCTACTCTCCTCACCGGCTCATCGGAAGGCCATCGTTTTATGTGACCATACCATCTAAGGAAATTCTCTCTAATCATATCTTCTACTAGAGCTACTCCAACCTTTTCACGTATATGCTCATTTTGTATTCTATCTGTAAGGGTAAAGCCACTCATCCACCAGAGCATCCTCATCTCTGCCACACTTAACTTAGTATTATGCTTCTCTTTTAATGACCAACATTCGACACCATAAAGCATTGCAGGACTCACCACCATCTTATGGAATTTTCCCTTAAGTTTGAGGGGTACATTCTATCACTCTACAAGCCTGAAGCATTCCTCCACTTCAACCATCAAACTTGAATTCTACAGATAATATCCCCATCTATTTCACCATCACTTTGAACAATAGATCCAAGATATCTAAAATGTGTACTCTTATTAATGAATTGATCGCCCAAAGTCATAATCCCTTCACTAGGTCTATTACTACTAAAATTATATTCAATATATTCTGTTTTAGATCTACTCAAGCGAAAACCTTTAGACTCTAAGGTTGGCCTCCATAATTCAAGTTTACCTTCAACTCCCTCTCTAGTCTTATCAACAAGAAGAACATCATCAGCAAAATGCATACACCAAGGTACATCCTCTTACAAATGTCTAGTGAGAACATCCATGACTAAAGCAAAAAGATATGGGCTTAAGGCTGATCCTTGATGTAACCCAACCGAAATAGGGAAATACTTGGTCAAACCACCTTGTGTTTGAACAAAAGTAATAGCTCCTGTATGCATATCTTTAATGATTTGAATATAAGCGTTATTAACTCCTTTCTTATTAAGAACTCTCTATAGCACTTCTCTTGGAACTTTATCATATGCTTTTTCTAAATCAATAAATATCATATGTAGATCCTTCTTATTTTCTCTATATTTCTCCATCAAACCTCTTAATAAATGTATGGCTTCCATAGTTGACCTACCCATTATGAATCCAAATTGATTTTGAGAAACATTAGTATCACACCGTAACCTATGCTCCATAACTTGCTCCCATAGTTTTAAAGTATGACACATTAACTTAATTCCTCTATAATTCGCATAATCTTGTGCATCACCTTTATTCTTAAAACTAGGAATTAACACACTCATTATCTACTCATATGTCATCTTTTTAGTCTTCAAAATAGTATTAAAAAGCTTAGTAAGACAATAAATTACTTCATCTCCTAAGCATTTTCACATCTCTATTGGAATATCATGAGGTCCAACAGCTTTTCCACACTTCATTTTCTTTAAAGCCTCTCTAACTTCGATTTTACTAATACTTTGATAAAAACACAAAGTTTTATTGTCATTTAGGGTGCTAAGGTCACTACAGTCAATCTTATTTTCACAATCTTCATTAAAGGTTTAGCATTTGAAATGTGTAGTATAATATTGAGAATATAATTACTAGAGTTATTACATGGATGTGAAATGTAAAACCCTTAAAAAGCTGATTTTTTTAGTGCTGTTAGTCCCGGACGAACTGGCCTTAGTACGGGACGAACTGAAGAAATTGTGAAGAAATCTATATGTTTCGTCCGTACGAACCTGGAACAGTCGGGACGAACCTTCGGGATGAACTAAACCCGAGAGCATAGTCCAGGGACGAAACAAATTGGAATTAATTTCGTTTGTACGATCTGTGTCTAGAGGAGTTTGTCCCGAGATGATCTGGGCATCGTCCTGGACGATCCTGCTTGATAAGTATCGGATTTGAGATATTTTGAATGATTTTTTAAGAGAGAGAAAGAGAAAGCAGGAGAGAGAAAGAGAAGGAAAGAAAGGAAAAAGCTGGGTTTTGGAGCTCGCGGTGCGCTTTTCGTCCGACGCCGCTGTTGAAAGAATTGTTCGTCTCGCAGTAAGGAATCCGAATCCTATTTCTGATTTCGAAGATTTCAAGTTTTGATATTTTTCTGCTCAGTTTTGTGTTTCCGTTGCCGAAATTCTTGCATATCTTTATATTGACGAAACTTTTACTGCGTAACTTTTGGTATGTTATTGAACTGATGTTTTTGTACGATTTGATTATTTTCTGGAAGATTTTTATCTGATATTTTGAGTTCTGTGCGCTTTTTATCGAATAGAAAATTATCTGGCTGTTGAAAAATATTGCTTCAGTACAAGAAAAGCTTTGTAACGTTGTTTTACACGATTTCTTGTAATTTGGTAATTTTCTGAATCTGTGAATTTTGTGTAAATTTCGTATACTGTCGTTATGCTGCTGACGAATTTTCTAACGAAATCTGATTTTCTTATTTGAATTCTTTGATGTGTGCATGCTATCAAAGGGAGTTATAAGGGGATAGAATCCGTTGAGATTCTGTCAGTGTCAGGGAAGGGAGGCATAAGGGGCCAGAATCCGTTGAGATTCTATCAGGGTCCGGGAATCTAATATCTGTTATGTGAAAGAAAGTTCTGTTCTGAAAATTATCTGAAAGCAAGTTCTGTTCTAAAAATTATCTGAAAGCAAGTTTTGTTCTGAGAATTCTATATATCTGTTCAGTTATGGTGCTTTAAGCACAAAAGGAGACATAAGAGGCCAGAATCCGTCGAGATTATGTCTGTGTCAGGGAATGGAGATATAAGGGGTCAGAATCTGTTGAGATTCTGTCAGTGTTTAGGAAGGGAGGTATAAGGGGCCAGAATCTGTTGAGATTCTGTTAGGGCCCGGAAAGCTGATTTCTGTTATGTGAAATGTGCTTTTATGATTTGAATTCTATTCTTTACGATTCCTTTTATTCTGTATGATTCCGTTTGTTCTGTACGATTCCGTTTATTCTGTATGATTCAATTTGTTCTGTACGATTCTGTTTATTCTGTATGATTTCATTTATTCTGTACGATTCCTTTTATTATGTATGATTCCGTTTGTTCTGTATGATTCTGTTTATTCTGTATGATTCTATTTGTTCTATATGATTCCTTTTATTCTGTATGATTCTATTTGTTATGTACGATTTTGTTGGTTCTGCAAAATCTGACTTGAATATTCTGCTGTTTGAAATAAATTCAGTTCTTCTATATCAGCTGTTTGATTCTAATCAAGTATATGAATATCTTATTTCATTTGATTATATACGATTTTTGTGATTATCTGAATTCTGTATGGATTTATAAATTTCCTGTCATAGCACAATTTCATTGATATTTCATACTGTACATGTCACTGAACACAAACACCGATATGAATATTGATATTGCATCGATTGATTGATTCATTGATCTTATGGATACCGATATTATTGATTCATCGATACTATATACTTATTAATACTACAAATACTCATACTGATACCGATACCGACACCGATATTACTGATTCACTAATAGTACTGATTCATTGCATTGATCTTATGGCACGTGATACACCGAATACTGACCGATACATGTGATACCCTGATACATGTGATGTGTAATTCATGTGATTTACTGAGCACGTGATCTAGAATATGATTTTACTGTATTGATTGATTTTAATAGTTATTATTGATTTGATTCAACTGTTCTTACGATGTATTGAATTGATTATTTTATGTGATTTCATACCATTTGACATTATTGATCGGAAGTGGTTTCTTTATTGATCTGATTGATTCTATTGATATGATTGAGTGATGTTAATCGTATTTGATTTGACGGATTTACTAGTACTGACTCATTTACTGAGGATTTATCATTTCTGTACGGATTTACTGTTACTATATGATTTCACTGTTATAGCATAATCGTTCCTGTCGTCATTGGATTGTTATTGATATTGATACATACACTGCTGCTGCTACTGATTCATTGTACTAACTTTATGCACGGGATATACTGAGCAAGTGACATGTGATTCACTGAGCACAGGATATTGATTTCTGGATTGCATATGATTTATTGAGCAAGTGATATTGAATAACTGGAATTGCAAGTGTATGTTTTGATATGATCCTGCTCCATTAATTAGACTGATGTGATAGATAAGATGACTACTGTAGAGATTGATGCACGTACTGATTTGTTGAACATTATGGGATTTTCTACTGTTCATAGATTCTATCACTGTTGATTTTGGATTCTATTGTTTATGCATTGATTTCTGTTTCTGTACTGATTTCCATACCTACATTGATTCAATGATTATGTGTAAGTGACTGTTATTGATTTGATTGGTTGACATGCATATTGTTTCTGTATCGTGCTTTGATTTCAGTTGTAGGCTTTGGTAACCTGCTGGGCTTTTTGAAGCTCATTATATGTGGTTAATGATTTCATGTGCAGAGCCTCCCACGTGAAGCTTCTTTCAGATGCTAGTATAGTCTTTTTGTAGTTTTTGGTTCTCGCATTATTTTGTAGCCCGAGTGGCTATTGTCCATGTTCTTTTGGATATACATGTTCTTTTGGACTGTGTATATGAAATGCCAAAATGTGAATTATAGTATTTTGATGTATTTATTTTCTGTAATGCAATTATCATTTCTGGATGTCTGTATTGATCTGAGCGAAAAAGGAGAAAAAAAAAAGAGAAGAAGAAAAAGAATGTCAGACGAATCATTTTACTATTGATGTATGGGACGCTACATGAAATACATGATATGCATGTATTTATTATTCATTTAGTCAATCATACATTTTTGGCATTTTACAAGTAGACTAATGATTATGTTGATAGTTATATTGGGTGTATAAAATATTTATTATTATGATCTATATGATGTAAAATGTGTTTAAAATAAAAATGCTTAATGGAAATAATTGATTGAGTTAGATTGACTTGAGATATGTTATCCCATACAGGAGGTAGTGATGGGCTTTCTTTTAAATGCGATTTGTGATGCAATCCTAAGTTAAATAAAATGGAAGGTATAAGGAAACTGATTAATATAATATGGTACACTAATAGATAGGAAGTGTCGACTTCTTACATGAAATCCTTCTAACTTGTGATAAGTGATATGAGACTGATTCTTGGAAGCATGATAGATACTATTTTCTATAGGTATAACCTACAAGATTGTATATAGGAAAAACACCATAGGTAGCCATATGTCCAATCTTATATATATATATATATATATATATATATATATATATATATATATATATATATATATATATATATATATATATATATATCTAGAGGAAAATCACGTATTACCGGTAGATTTTTAGGCAAAAAATTATTTATTTCCTAGAGGATTTTAAATTTTTTTTTGGCAAATTTCCAACGGATTTATTTTCGCCAGTGAAATGAGCGTTGAAAAAATTTAACGGTAAAAAAAAATTTGCTTGATAAAATCAATTAGAAATATATCGAAAAATCTGCCAAAAAATATTACAAAAATATTTCATTATAATCTGCCAGAATTTTGATGGAAAAATCTCAAAAATGTGTATGTCGAAAATCCGCTGGAAAATTCACCGGTAATAGGCAATTTTCCACTAGTTTGTGTGTATGTGTGTCGATATATATATATAGTAAAAAGTTACATAGTGAGCTAATAACTCAATAGTTACCAGAACATTCGACTACAATAAATATAAGATAGTGAAAATAATATGCATATAATAATTCAATCAATATCATTATGAATATATAACTATAAAAATATATAGTAGTTGATGTGAACAATATTTTATCATACGAGCAATAAAAATCTTTGCAACTCCATATCTCATGAGTAGTGATCAGAGGTTAAATAAGGGGTTTAATAAATTATATCATTTTTAGGCCGAACAGTTTCAAAGTAGATTTAGTTAACATCTCAGTTCAAAAAATTTATACACCAGTCATTGTCATATACATGTCATATAATGTATATGCCAAGCATGTATATCATGTGTATGTACATTACTATCTATCAACTGTAATGTATTAGATATCCATCTTATCAATCTTATTAGCCTTATTAGGCTTATTCATTTACTATATGCTAATCATATGACTTCAATATCATATGTTATATATGATTAATATTAAATTGTTCATGTATATTATATGCCCTTATATAATTCTTATCAATCATATCATGTGTTTATATCTGTTATCTCATATATTATGTATATATCAAATCATATCATATCATTTTACTTACAATTTATCATGTATGGGTCATATGTATATAAGTAGTGTAATACAATATAAGCAAGATAAGATGCCTGACAACAGTATTTTTTTATCTCCTGTCTTGTGGGTCAACTCTATAGGAATTAATTCAATTATATCAGTCATGTTGCTAAAAATCAATCATATTATATATTACAAGTCAATTAAGTGGCATCCATGTAAGAATTCATCACTTCCTTACAAGTCAATTAAGTGGCATCCATGTAAGAATTCATCACTTCCTGCCCGTTGATGTATCTTATCTTATTAGTCAGTCTTCTTATGCCTCCCTTTTTAACTTAATATTACACCACAAATTATTGCAATTTGAGACCGCGAGCCTATATTTTGATGATAACAAATATTATTCACATTTACCTATTTTCTTTTATAAACTATTATTACATATATATGTTTATGTGTACTAGCATTTCAGGTATAACATTCATCAAGCAAAGTTAAGGATCAAGGCTCAAGACCGAGTAGTATAGGATTGATGTTTACAAGACTCTATACTTTTATCTTTCTTGATTCGATGTATTATAAATGGTATATGTTAGCAAAACAATTGTACAAACACACAAAAGGGAAATTAAAAAATAATAATAATGATTTTAAATTTTTTTAAACTTGTCATACTGTATGATTTTGATTGTACTATATGATTTTGATCGTACTGTATGATATATATAATAAAAATAATAAAAATTCTGTAATTAAGTGGATCAAAGTTTAAATTAATTGTACTATATGAATTATATCATACAATATTATCAGTTATAATAAAAAAATCAGACGAAAATCAAATTTAGGTAATATTTTGAAAATTGCAATATGAAATATACAAAATGTAATAACATGTATTTATCTTTGTCAATTTTTTTCTTGAGTCGTTATAACTCCAAATCTCAATCTGTCTTTACCATAGTATTTTGATTGTAGTATTTTACTTAGATAATTTTTTTTTTGTAATTTTTGGGCACCAGTGAAAATCCTTAATAAATGATACATGTCGGTACAAGTAAGGATTTTAAGACCGTCAGGTGTTTATTTTACAATAATATTCATCAATATTTTTTAAATAAAATTATTTATTTTATGGATTTTTAAGTCCTAAAATAACTTATTTGAATTTTCTACTAAAAAATTGATTAAAGAAATAATATAATATTAAATTATTATTTTAATAAAATATATCAAGTCACTAAGTTTTAAAAATCCTTTTTCCCTTCTCATTTCGGCAAATGAGAATGGCTTGCAATTTTTTTAAGAGAAAGAGAGGAAAGAGAAAGGGAAATCCAAATTTAGAGGCCGCGGTGCAGTTTTTGTCCGTTGAGTCTGTTATAAAAAGTACTCGTCTCACTATTAGGAAATTTTACCCTATTTTTGGTTTCAAATATTTTGTATTTTTGATATTTTTCTGATCAAATTTATATTTCCATTACCAAAAAATGCAAAGAATATTATATTGGTAAAACTTTAACTGCGTAAGTTTTGGTATGTTATAAAGATCATGATTATGAGCTTTATTAGTATTTATTTGAGATTTTTCACGAGGTGATTTTGAAAATATAATGATATTTGTTTAACTAAAAATTTATTTTGATGCCTAAAAATAGTAATACAGTATAATAAAAGTTTTAAAAAATCATTTTATATAGGTTTTAGTATTTTGGTAATTTTTTAAAAATATACATTTTTTTCTAATAGGATTCTTTGTTGTCTACTGTTATGACATTTTGACATCTTCTCAATTAAGCTCAATTCTACATTATTTGTTGCAATGTATTAAAAATAGATGTGGATATATGCTTGAGTAATAGTTGTTTGCTATTATTGTTATAGTATTATGATAATAATATGTGTGTACTGAATAAATAAGTAAAGACTGGTTGACCCATTGGTTGGAGACTAATTGATCTATACAGGATGGTGGGCTGATGGGTTTTCCTTTAAATATAGTAGCTTTGTATTATCCTCTACTAATTCATATTATACACTGATTAGGAGTTATAAGAAGATCAATACGATGCTGATAAATAAAGAGTTATGACTCTATTTATTGAGATAATATTTAGTAATATTGATATTAACACTGAAAAATGTTGTGATAGCTAGGACTTCTTATTTAATGTGACTGTTGAAATGTATGTTCTTAAGGCATTGTTCTTATTATTGTATGAATTTATTATTGCTACATGGATATATTGTTATTATATTATTCTATTACTCCTGCCACTGGATTATTATCATTATTGATTTAGAAACTGATACTATTTAATACTACTAATTCAATGTATTTATATTAAGCATGTGATATACTGAGCATGTGATATAGAATATCTAAATAATATGTGTACATTCCTATATGATTTTATTACATTAATTTTATTTTGACAGTCTTTACCGATATTTTGATTTAATATTTTATATGATTTATGTACTAAATAGTATTATTGATATGATGATTACTTTATAGATTTGACACTCATACTATTTTACAACTTTACTATCTTCTATGTCATATTATTTTATTATTTATAGATTATTCTACTATTGCATTCGAGATTTACTATTTATGGACTAATTCAATAATCATATGAATGTAGATGATATAACTTGAATGTTGACATGCATATTGCTCTTTTACCATGCTTTGAATTCAGTTATAGGTTTTGGAGACCTGCTGAACTTTTTAGCATATTTTATGTGGTTAAATGATTTCAGGTTAGAGGAGGGGAGCAGGAGTGTAAGGCTGGTTAGGATTTTTCATATTATGTTTCTTTTAGTTATTCTTTTATAGTCTGAATAAAGTAGTTGTGATATGATTTATAGATCCTAAATAGTGTATATAATTTTTGGGAAATGAATATAAATGTGTACATTAATGTTTTGAATTATAAAATCTCTTTTGTTGTTTATTATTGATAGATTATATTAGATAGCTCTGGTTGTTGTTTATTAAAAGATTAAAAAAATAATAATTCTTCTAATTTAGATTGTTGGCATTACACAAAACCATTCATACTGTATAATATTTAAAATCTTGTCTAAATTAATCCCAAAATTCAATTAATTAATCAAGTTTAATTAACCATTTATGATTATGATGTATGATTCATATGGTACCGTATGACTCATAGAGATGATGTTCGATCATCCAGGAGTTTATACTGTATGAACTATGATTTGATTGAATTAATCATATTGTTTGACCCTATGATTATATTGGATGATCCGTTGAAATTTTTGAATTGATTGTATAGGAAAGCATTCATCATATAATACTAAAGAGAGAATTGAACTAATCATACTATATGATCTTTATATTATATTGTATGAATAGAGACAACAAAATTAAAAAAATTAGGTTTTTTCTTGGAGCTTGATATTTTAACTTCTCTTATTTCATTTTAAAGAGTCTTTGGCAGGCAAAATGAATTGAGACTTTTGATGGAGAGAGTTTAAAAGGTGTGCCTTGGGCTTGGGAGAGAAGAGAGGAGAGAGAGAGAGAGAGAGAAGAGAGAGAGAGAGAGAGAGAGAGAGAGAGAGAGAGAGAGAGAGAGAGAGAGAGAGAGAGAGAGAGAGAGAGAGAGAGAGAGAGAGAGAGAGAGAGAGAGAGAGAGTCTTCACACGGTTACTCTTGTCATCATCCTCCCTTCCTCTATAAGTCAAAGTCTTACTTTAGAGAAAATTTGGGAATCCTCTTGGAGTCAAAGAGCCACCGAAAACTCCATCGAACTAGGAGGGTGAAAAGAATTTTAGGTTCTCTGCCTTACCAGAAGGGTGAAAAGAATTTTGGTTCTTTTCCTCATTATGAGGGTGAAAAAGATTTCAGTAATCTGTCACTCTGGGTTGATGGAAGAGATTTTGTAAGGGCTTCTTCACCTTTTTGTGGGGTTAAATGAGAGTCACTTAAGTATTTTGTCAGAGAGGAGGACTCTGGGAGTGGATGTATGTCAAGTTTTATCTGAACCACTATAAATATGGTGTGTTCAGTCTTTTTGCTCAGTTTTTTTATTTTTTTTTCTGTATTTAGTTTTTCTACACGTTTACGTTCTTACAAATTTAAGATAAAATTTATATGATTGATTTTGAATTTATTTTTGATTATTAAAGAAAATAAATAAAAATATAATAAAGAAGAAAAATATTTTTCCATTAATGTTTCTATAAAATAAAAAAAGTATTTGATTTTTCTTATCATGTAGCTTTCACATTACTAGCTATCAATTTTAATTTAAGTTTGAATTTGGTTATAATTTTCAAAAAAGTGATTTTGAAAAAGATATATTTTTTAAAACACCAATTCACTCACCTCTTAATGTGCCATTATAGTTCGAGTGTTCTAACACCCACAAATTGAACTTTCATAAACCAAATTTAAGGGAATGCTAGTCAGCTCACTCTCTTGTACAGGGTAACATATCTTCAACCAAACTAAATCAATCAATTATTTCTATCCATCCTTTCTTATTTTTACACACATTTTATATCATATAAACTATATAGCCAATATTACATACATTTATTATAATTACTAAAATGCCCATTAATATGCCAGAAGTATGCCTATAAAATGCCAAATATGTATATTACACTAAATGAACAATAAATATGTACATATCATATATTATATGTCTAAATACAATACGTATCTCTCTAATCATTTTATATTCAATATTATACCACCCATTTCAGTTAAAATGACGTACAAGACAAACCAACCTATAAAATTTTAATATTAACATGTTAAATGCTCAGGATGATAATATCTTCTACATATCAAAAGTTCTACAACAAAAAAATTAATATAATAAGAAATCTTCCATCTTAAATATAATTAAAAGGTATAAAACCCAAGAAATAAAAATAACTGAAAATAAAAACAAGTTTTTGTAAGGTTGTCAAAATTAGTTTTTGAGTCTTGTTTGGGTCCAAGCCAAAAAAGACCTGCAATCATCTGACCTCACATCAACCCAACTCGAATAGGGAAACAAGGCACAGACACTGATTGGCACTCTACATATCTATCATATATAGATTTGAAACTATCCTACTTGACTTACAAAAAATTTCTTATAGATTATTTTTGTAACCCATTTTAAAATCATTGCTCGGATACCTTAAAAGCTTATCACAACCCCACCCAATAAGACCCACTAATGGGATAAGTCCTATCATTTTGAGCTATGATAAGTGAAAGTGCTCTGATGGCACTAGAAAGTTCGTTAAGGATGTTAAGCCTTATGAACTGACCCAAGGCTAAATAAAAGAGAGGTGAATTGGATAACATTAAAACCAAAGATAAAACTCAAACCAAAATCACCACAATAATAAGAAAAGAACACACCGGATTTATAGTGGTTCGGTCAAACCTTGACCTACGTCCACTCCTTGGAGGCACCCTCCAAGTATTGCACTACAATCGTGACTCTCTTTTAGCTCCCACAGCTAGGCGGAGAAGCCCTTACAAAATCACTTCCACCTTCCCCGGTACGGCGGAGTCGCCGGGTCTTTTGACACCAAAGAGAACTTCTTCTTTGGTGAACTTCCCTCGAGACAAGCCTTGAATTTGAGGGTACTAAGGTGCGAGTTTGCCAGAGCAACCGTGTGAAATCCCCTCCACACTCCCTTGAGTCCCCCCCCCCCTCACAGAATCTTTTCCCTCTCAAACTCCACCCTTTCCTCTCTCCCTTTCAACTCTCTCTTCAAGTTTCCCCCACAAGAACGAAGCTACAATGGCTGCCAAAGACACTTACAAAGTACCTTGTCATAGCTTAAATAGAAGTGCTAAAAATGAGCTCATTAATGCAAGTTGCCGACATTATCGTCCAGGATGATAGGCATATCGTCCTGGTCGATTAGTTCAAATAAGAGGAAAATCATCATGAATATCGCCCTGAAATGAAGCTGAAGGATGTCTAATCGTCCCGAAAGATCTTGCGATCGGCCCGGACAAAATCACCATTAATTGCTTTCCAAAATTGCTAGAGAAATTTTGGAAAAATTGTCCTGGATCGTCCTGGACGATATTTTATAGTCCAGGCCGATCCACCATGACGATATCCAAAAATAAAAATTTTCTAAGTAGATATGGCAGTAGATTCTTTCTGAATTGAGCCTATCATCCTGGCCAAAACAAAAATTGTCCAGGACGATGTGTTTTGCATAATGACGGCTGCTTTAATGAGAATGCCCTAATTAGGGTTTCTGCTTTTGAAGAGATCATCCCGGCCGATATAAATATCGTCCAGGACGATGTTATCAAAAACAGTAAACTCTAGGGAACATTCAGAAACTCTTATACGTTATAAAGCATCAGGAGCCACAACAAATATAATATATTCAAGAAAGGAAAAAGTGTACAAATTGACTCAGACCTAGTCTACCCAATCTTGAGCTGATTCTAAATTTCAGTCCGATCGTGTGAACCTGAAATGTTAGTAGAAAGCAGTCATAGAGAAAAAAAATGTTTGCTATCATCAAAATCATAAGCCATAGATCCGCAACAATCTCCCCCTTTTTGATGATGGCAAACATTATAATTTGAATTTTCAAAAAATAAATTTCTCCTAATCTCCCCCTCACTAGAATAAACCCTTATAAAAAAATAGAGGAGATAAAAATATTTTTGTTGTTTTTAATTTTTTGAAAACAAGATACAAACACTATAACAGTATAAAAATTCAATAATACGTTCTCCCCCTTTGGCATTATCAAAAAGAGATGAGGCACAAACAAAAACAAAACGACCAAAAGACAAAAACCTTCCCTGATCTAGTGAAAAACAAATATTCTTAAAATAAGAAAGTTACCTCTTGGTTTTAATCAAAAACTTAGTATAATTGGATTGATAACGCATAGCCTAGAAAAGATTAAAAATTCAGAGTTTGATTATCCCAACTCAAGTTCTTTTGAATGCTTAAAAACTTTTTAATCCAATATCTAAATCAAGGAATAAATGGGAAAAAGAAACATTAATTTTTCAAAACTCCTTTCATAAAGCATATCTAATAGAAGATTAATGCAAGAATTGCTGAATTAGAAACCAAGATTTTCAAGCACAAGTTTCGAACATATCAAGGATTTTCTTAAGTTTTTAGTAGTATAAGAAAAAATAAACAAATTTTTTGTGGGCTCATTTTATGTCCTTTATCACTTGAATGGCTCTTTGAGCATCTTTTGATTTTAATACACTTTGTGTATTTTTTTTTTTAAATTTGGCGTCATTGTGCATCTTTTGGTTTGGCATCATTGACCACTTTTTTTTAATTATTTTTAAAAAATATGCTTTCTTTCTTATATTTTCAAAACCAAAGTAAACCCAAATTATTGACAACACAAAAAACTTGATTAAAAAAATTTTATGGCGGATTCAACAATCTTTCAAAAGATTCCTATGCGATAGAAAAAATGTAGGGAAAAAAAATCAGTTTCAAAATCCAATTTAAAATATGATGAAGATTTTGAATCAAAAGTAAAATAACCTCTTTAAGAAGAGAGAAAGAGAAACAAAATCATGAGTTTCCTTCCTCTAACTATTTTAGAGAAGTCAAACACAACTTACCAAAGATTTCAAGAAAAAATAAAAAGTAGATTTTTCATTTTTAGAAAAGTGAATGTGTGTGTTGATCAGAGAAAAACTTTCACGAAAACAAAAATTTCAAAGAATAAATAAAACAAAAACACAAAATAAAAATAAAAAACATAAAAACCAAAAACACAACACAAAAACACGAAAGGCTTTTAACCATTATCTCTCTCATGGTCCGATGCTTCAAAAATCAGATCTGCCCACGAGATTTTTTGCCTTTCATTATTCCCCCAGTTTAATTTTTGCTTCGCCTTGCTCTTTTCTTTTGTAGAAAGAATTTTTAAATTAGGGCACTGATTTTTCAAATGTCCAGGCTTCCTACATCGAAAGCAAATAACGTCAGAAGAAATATGGACATCCTTACCACTTTTACCTTTTTTTCACTTTTGCTTATGCTTTGGTGAGCTTTGTGATTTGCTTGACAAGTCATTGCATTCATCACCAACTAATCAATCTTTTTCCATATCTTCAGTTTTTAGAACAATCGTTTCACCTACATCCAAAAGTCTTTGACCCAAACCTTGCTCGTAGGAAATGAGTGAGCCAATCAAATTATCAATAGAATAATCATTCAAATCTTTTGATTCACAAATAGCAAAAACTTTGGCATCAAATTTTTTAAGTAAACAATGAAGAATTTTATTGACTTTTTTAAAATTTGAAAACTCTTTTCCTAAGGCATTCAATGATGTTACAATTTGAATGAACCTAGTGTACATGTCTAAGATTGTCTCATAAGGTTTCATGGAAAACAGTTCAAAATCATGCATTAAAATATTCAACTTGAATTGCTTGATTTCACTAGTGCCTTCGTATATAGTGTGTAGTTTATCCCAAACTTCTTTACCAGTAGTGCACGTGGAAACTAACATAAAATCTTCAGAATTTAAAGCATAAAATACAGTTTAAAGATTTTGCATTCAATTGAGCATTTACTTGTTCTTTCCTATTCTATTGACTAAAAGGAATATCAGTTTTAACTCCATTAATAATACATGACGGTGATGAATAACCAGTTAAAATCATACGCCACATGCAAAAATCAATCGATTGCAAAAACGTAGTCATGCGAATTTTTCAAAAATCAACTGTAATATTTTCAAATAAAGGTGGTCTGGTGATTGAATAACCTTCCGCAATAGTACGATTAAAAAAATTAGCCATGGATCAAAAATTCAAAAGCTTTCAAAAACTTATTTTATGAATCCCGTTCTGATATCACTTGAAAGTGCTCTGATGGCACTAGAAAGTTCGTTAGGGATGTTAAGCCCTATGAACTGGCCCAAGGCTAAATAAAAGAGAGGTGAATTGAATAACTTTAAAATCAAAGATAAAACTCAAACCAAAATCACCACAGAAATCAAAGTGCGGAAGAAAATAATGCGGAAGCAATAATAAGAAAAGAACACACCGGATTTATAGTGGTTCGATCAAACCTTGACCTACGTACACTCCTTGGAGGCACCCTCCAAGTATTGCACTACAATCGTGACTCTCCTTTAGTCCCCACAGCTAGGCGGAGAAGCCCTTACAAAATCACTTCCACCTTCCCCGGTGCGGCGGAGTCGCAGGGTCCTTTGACACCAAAGAGAACTTCTTCTTTGGTGAACTTCCCTCGAGACGAACCTTGAATTTGATGGTACTAAGGTGCGAGTTCGCCGGAGCAACCGTGTGGAATCCCCTACACACTCCCTTGAGTCCCCCCCCCTCACAGGATCTTCTTCCTCTCAAACTCCACCCTTTCCTCTCTCCCTTTCAAGCTCTCTCTTCAAGTTTCCCCCACAAGAACGAAGCTACAATGACTGCCAAAGATACTTACAAAGTGCCTTATCATAGCTTAAATAGAATAGCTAAAAATGAGCTCAATAATACAAGTTGCCGACATTATCATCCAGGACAATAGGCATATCGTCCTGGCCAATTATTTCAAATATGAGGAAAATTATCCTGAATATCGCCCTGAAATGAAGCTGGACGATGTCTAATCATCCCAGACGATCTTGCGATCGGCCCGGACGAAATCACTATTAATTGCTTTCAAAAATTACCAGAGAAATTTTGGAAAAATTGTCCTGGATCGTCCTGGACGATATTTTATAGTCCAGGCCGATCCACCAGGCCGATATCCAAAAATAAGAATTTCCTAAGTATATATGGCGGTATATTCTTTCTGAATTGAGCCTATCATCCTGGCCGATACAAAAATCGTCCAGGACGATGTGTTTTGCATAATGACAGCTGTTTTAATGAGAATGCCCTAGTTAGGGTTTCTGCTTTTGAACAGATCGTCCAGGACGATATTATCAAAAATAGTAAACTCTAGGGAACAGTCAGAAACTCTTATATGTTACAAAGCATCAGGAGCCGCAACAAATACAATAGACTCAAGAAAGGAAAAAAAGTGTACAAATTAACTCAGACCTAGTCTACCCAATCTTGAGCTGATTCCAAATTGCAGTCCGATCGTGTGAACCTGAAATGTTAGTAGAAAGCTGTCATAGAGAAAAAGAATATTTTCTATCATCAAAATCATAAGTCATAAATCTGCAACAATAAGTAAATCTCAAGATCTAATTTTAGAAATATTTCAAAATACTTATTCCAATTCAAACTTTAAAATGAACTATAGAGTATATAACTACTATAAACAACTAGAGTACTATAAATAAAATCATCCATAAGATTTCTTTTATTTCATCAAGAAGCATATACAATATCTACATTATAGTACATCGCTACAGAATAAAAAGTAGGACAAATCTTCTAAAAACTAGCCATGACTCTATAAAAATTAAAATAAAGAAATACTTATAAATCAAAATTAGATATTGAATATATAGTTAATGAATGAGTTCCTTCGCTTCCCAGATCATAAAAACCAGAAGCAAAATCATGTTGAGCTATAACACCTTAGTAGGCTACAAACACCAATCTAAATTTCTAACTTATTTCTTTTATTAAATATTTTAGAATATTCAACATAATCATCATTATGATGAACAAAGTAAGAGCATAATAATTATCTAAATATTTTAATAATAAGACTACTAATAAGTAATTAAATAAACTAAAATTCTTATTATAGAGTAATTCATATCAATTTTTTTCCTGGACCCAGATAAAATCTCAAAAAATTTTAGCACCTCATGACTCTCTTTTGTGCTTATAGCACCAAAACTTTCTTGTAGGCATCATAACATGGCTTATAACTATTAAAAGATGATGTATAAGCACTAGATTCTCAATGACATATAGAATCTTGAAGGATTATGACCCCTTATATCTCCTAGTAAATATATATTAAGACTATTCCATATCAATTGATTCAATCATATAAATAAGTTTAATCACATAACATCAATTAAAATATAATTGAGCACACTTTATAATTTTATATTTTTTTATAATGGCAAAAAAAAAGAAAACCCTGCTAAGCAAATAGCATATTTTTAATAAATAACCAGATAAAGATCGTGCAAAAGTATTTTAAAACATTAATTTTACTATAATATGATACTTTAGAGTTTGGATTTTTTTTTTGAAAAAAATTGTATAGATTTCAACACGCCTCATATAATTTTTTTTAAAAAAATCAAAATATTCACAATCTCAATCTCTATAATATATAAAAAATATGCTGTTAATACTTTACCTGTGCAAAATTATCCAAATTTTTTAGTAAAAACTTTAAATTTAATAAAAAAATCAGATAAAAATTTTGTATTTTTGAAAATTGAGATATGCATCGTGTGAACTACATTGAGATGAACAAATTTTCCAATTGGGCCAACTGGAAAAAATAGCTCTAAGACCTTCAAAATTGGTCTTTTCTCCCTCTCTCACCACTATTTTCCTCTTTATTTTCCCTATCCATTCTTTGTTATACAAATAAGGATTGAAAATGATTATTATTTTTTTCATTTATGTAAGTGCATTTAGATTTATAATAAAATATTATATAATTATTTTAATTATTTAATTTTTAGCAAAAATTTTATATAAATTCTTTTATATCTTCAAATCTGAGAATTAAAAAATTATACAAAAATATTCATAAATTAGCTAAGCATATTCAAAATACTCTTGTGAAATTGGTTAGTTAAACAAACACCTAACGATTCTAAAATCCCCACTTAAAATGACAATATCAATTTTTTAAAATAATTCAATAGTGTCAAAAAATTAGAGAAAATTAGTATAATTAAAGTACTACAATATATATGTTATTTTGAAGATGATTTATGATTTGGACTTATAATGACTCCAAAAATAATTTTTACTATTATAGATCAAAGTAACTCTTTTGAAATTTATAGGTTACTACATTGATATTTATGACCTAGGAATTATATATATATATATATATATATATATATATATATATATATATATATATATATATATATATATATAACATGATATTTTACTCTCTTAAGATGAAGCTCATCATATAAGTCATCTAATCATATATTAGAATAATAATCTAATATATAAAAGACAATAAGGTGTATGTTATTTTCAATAAAATTAGGTGTAAACTCTTTAATAAATAGAAGTTTGAAAAATGATAGATCTTAAAACTCTCTATAAAATCTATTGAACGACATACGGATCTACCTAAAGCCCGGGGGAGCGATCCCCCCCCCCCCCCCCCCCCCCCCTCAAAAAAAAAAAAAACTATTATATGATTTTTTTAGGTAATTTGACTCCCGCCATCTATATTTTAGTCTTTATTACAAGTGTTCTTAGGCAATTGCCCCCCTAAAAGTTTAAAAACACTATGGTCTTTGGGAAATTGCCCCCAGCATAATTAATCACATAGTGTATAGGTGTTTTTGTTAGAAAATGATGAATCAAATACAAATAGAAATAATAAAGAGAGTCCAAAAATATCCTTACAACCAAAATTTGTTTATGGTTTAGGGGCGCAATCCCTTGACCCCACAACCTGACCAGACTAGTCGAATACTGCTAGGGGGTGCTGGCCCCTTGGACCCCTGACATATCTGAGAAATCTCTACACTTTTACTTATAAATCCCCCCCCCCCCCCCCCCCCCCCCCCCCCCCCCCCCCCCCCCTCTTCTAAATATTAAGGCTTGTTACACCCCTGTATTGAACCCAACTCTCTTAAATATAAAATTAGAATTTAACCTAAAATTATTAATTTAATGTAGAATTTATAAGTATAAGGTCATTCTCAACTTGGGACTCCTTAGTATTATGTAGTTTTATCCTAACCAATTAAATTAGTTTTCTTCATCTATGGATGTGTAGAATATAGGGCGGGTGGGTGGGGGTGCTTTTTAATTGAATTCACTAGATAAAGTATGATATTCTTATCATGATATTTGAACAAATAAGTATTATCTCTAGTACAATGTTTGTTATTAATATAAAATAACCAAAGTTTCCCTAAAAACACATGGCTTATATAAATGGGAGGCACATCACATTATACATGATCCGTATTGCTTTTATTTATTTTAGCACCATAATTCTTCTTATAATTGGGAGAAATTTCTAATCCACTTAACTAACATGATAGTGATTTGAATACGGTTAAAGTCTTTAGGGGGTGGTTAAATATAACATTCATTACAATGCCTCCATCAATCACTACTCTACACCTCTAATCTTTATTTGTAAAGCACAAGTTAAAAATATTTGTTCTCCTTCAAGCATTTGCCCAATTTTTTTCTAATAGAAAAACATCTCATGAAAATTAGATGGGGATTACTCTTCTCTCCTATATCATCATAAAATAAGGATGTTTCACTAATAATCTCAAAAAATATGATTAGTTTTTTTAGTCATTCTCATCTTTATAAAAAACATTTGAGCTTTGCCTTAGCATTGCATATACCCTTTCTTATGACATTTGAAATATTAAATCTCCTTATTATTTTGAGAGGTAGACTTAATAATGTCTTAATGCAATATTAAAAGAATTATACCTAGAAATAGATCTCTAGGTGAAAAATATATTGGTTAGATTTCTTGTCCTAATGATAGTTGCAAACTACTTTTAATTTTTAATGAGCAGATTATAAAGAAATGCATCCTCTAAGGTCTAAGAATCATATAATTTTACCCTATTCCTAATCTCCATCCTAAAGCCAATAAAACATTTATTAATAAGTTTCCAATTAGCATTTATATGACCTATATTAGACACTAAATCCTCAAACTTATTCATTTGCTATTTCACCTACATACTCCCTTGCATAAGAGTCATTAACTATCAATGTAAATATTTATTAAGATTCCTTGGACAATATATTGATCTCATCATTCCATTTGTTTTTGACCCATGTCATAACTAGTATTCATAACTTTCTTGTTAAGATATTTGAACAATAATTTTTGGCATTGCCAATTAACTTAATTTTGGAAAATGTCACCCTCTGATTATTATTAATTTTATACCACTAAAAAAACTTATCCATTTGACTAAATCAATCTAAGAATTTATTGAGGTTATAGACACCATCAAAAGTGGGAGTTTCTACTTAGATTTTCCTAGTGGGGTCAATGAAGTCATACCCTTTACTTTTGTGGAATTCACCTATAAACATATTCTTATTAGCTTAAGGAGTTCTAATGTAATGATTTTCTTCTAAGGGATTATTTCTTGGAGAAATGGGTTGGATAGGGGTGAAAAATAAGATCTCAAGCCTAAGGTTTATTATATTAAATTAAATTAGCATAGTATCTAAAATAATTCATATTCTATCCCAATGCTCATCTAAGATATTTTACACATGAGCTAACCTAGCTTCAGTATCATTTACCATAGTACTAAGGTATTCTACCACATTAGAAAACCCTTATAATTATTTCATGGATGTTAATATTTATGGCATGTTATTAATGTGTTTAATCTATATAGATAATACAAGTATGTAAGAAAATAAGTTTTACTTGAATTATGAGTGAAGTAGGGTGTGCTTACTAGTTTGCAATGAAATTTTAATAGGCAAACACATGAAATTTCAAATATATCTATATCATCCAACATAAAATAAATAAGTAAATAATTAAACTAGCAATTACCAAATTGACCAGTATATTTTCTATTGATGTAAGAGAGATGACTTATTGAAAGGATTGACGACAACATTGATACTAATTGAAATTGGAACACACAACTAACTTAAATATGGTCGTTTAATGATTATCGGTAGGGGTAGCTTAAGGTAATGTGGTATATGTTTGATGTAAAGTCAACTAGTTGACTTGGTAATTATATTTTATGGAATTTTCATCTTACATACAAACCTACAATCTAAGCAAGATGAAATGGATCATTAAAAAGAAATAAATGTTGAAATCTAAGATCCCTAGGTTGTGATTTTGATGATAAGAAATATTACTGATTGAGTTTTTTTTTTTTTAATTCTCCTAGAAGATATATATTTGATATTATTTTTGTCTATGCGCATTAATATTTTAGGTACAACATACACCACTCAAGATTATTGAAGACTCAAGTTTGGGTAGAATATGATGTTAATCAAAAGAGTCTGTAATTTTAACTTTCTTATATTTTCTATTTCTTGAGTCTGGCCATATAAGGGTGTATGTAAAAATTGGTAACCATGCACACACAGCGGGGGAATGAGAAAATTTTGAGAAGAAAATTTTTTGGACTAATCGTACTGTAAGATTATAATCATATTATATGATTAGTTATACAAAGAAGAAAGCTAATGGCTAACTGAATTATTAATATTAATGAACTAATCATACTATATGATATAGATCATACTGTGCGATTTTCTTGATTTGAGAAACCTTATCTACCAAATGAATTAATTAAGAATTTTGAAAAAAAAAATTGAATTAATCATATTGTATGATACTAATTGTACTATACAATATTTAAAATCATACTTATATTATACCCCATAATAAGTCAATCAAATCATGGTTAATTAAATATGGCTAATTATACCAAACAAATTTGATCATACCATATGATTGACATAGATAAAATCTGATCGTCCTAGAGATCGTACTAGACGAAACATTAATTTTTGAACTAATTATATAGTATGATATCTATGTCATACTATAAATATTATTGGTATTACACTAATTGTTCTATATGATATGAATCATACCAAACAATAGACAGAGATGATTTTCAATAATCCTCGTGATTATCCTGTATGAATAAAGCAAAATCAAATTAATCATATTGTACAAAGTTACGATCATGATGTATGATATATTTTCTAAATTTGAATAGTTCGGCTTAATGATTGTTTTCATCGTACTAGATGGTTCAGGTTTGTATTGTTTTGTATAATTATTTATCATACTGTATGAACACAGATAATTAAGTAGTAGGCACTTCAAAAGGACGGTTGTTGAAGAAATTATGAGGGAGATATTTTCTTGAGAGATTTGGGGTTTAGATAGGAAGAAGAAGATGAGGTTGTGTGTTAGGGAGAAGTTGAATGTGGGGTTTCACACGATTGCTCTAGTCAATCTTACACCTAGCTTCCTCCTGTGGCCTTGGTGAGTTCTTGAAGATTCTCTTGGGAGAGAAGCTTCAAAGTCAAGAGTTTGGGGTTTTCTACTTTATCTAGTAGGGAAAAAATGATTGTGGTTCTCTACTAATATTAAGAGGGTGAAGAAGGATTCAAAGTTCTCTTCCTTCTCCAAAAGGTAGAAAAAGAATTGAATGCCCACTGCTGTCATTAGGAGGGTGACATAACTTTCGGTTCTCTATCGCACCAGGTTTAGTGGAAATGATTCTTGTAAGGGCTTCTTCACTTTATTGTGGGGTTTAAAAGAGGGACGCTGTAGTGATTAGAAGGATTCCTGGAGAGAAGGATTCCAGGGAGTGGATGTAGGTCAAGGTTGATCAAACCACCATAAAATTTTCGATGTGCTTTTTCTTGTTTTTACTTTTTTACATTTTTTCTACAATTTGAACTTACTACACGAATCTCATTATTTAATATCAACTGCAATTAGATAAATTTATGGTTTGAAAAATAGTAAAAAAAAATTATATATAGATTAATATATTTGTGTCTTGAAATGAATTTTTTTTAAACCTTGATTTACTTTCGCATGTATTAGATGTTAAGATAGTTGCTATTTGCATGTTTTACATTTTTGCAACTTGTATAGTTTTGATGATTCCAAATATTATTGTTTAGATGTGTATTTATCTCCTAATAATTTTAGAAGATTTGTATTTGTTCTTGTGTGTACTAACATTTCAGGTGAATCAAACTCTCAAACACAAAGTCTTTAAATAAAATTCAGCAAGAAATACTTTTAGTTTTTGAAGCTTAAAATTATCATTTTAATTGAGAGGGAGTGATTGTAATTGAGTGAATAAAAACATACACACACACACACACATAAGGAGATCAATTAAAATTTATACTGATCGTATGGGATGATATCAGTTCGTACGGGACGATCAGACAGTTATCTCCTATTAAGATCACATAGAACGAATAGGAACTGACTAGAAATATTTTCTAAGTCCTATTCATCCGGGACAAAATTAATTATCGTCCGGGATGATTTCTCTCTGTAAGAATTTCATCCAGACGAAATTAATTATCGTCAGGGACGATTTGGTCTCTGTAAGAATTTCGTCCAGACGAAATTAATTATCGTCAGGGACGATTTGGTCTCTGTAAGAATTTCGTCCAAACAAAATTAATTATTGTCAGGGATGATTTGGTCTCTGTAAGATTTTTGTCCGGACGAACATATTTTCGTCCAGACGATATAACCGACTTAGGACGGTTTTTCTATATTCATTCTGCAGTTTTTTGAACCAACCTTGTTATAACCGTTCGTACTAGACGAACTTGATTTGTACGGGACGATCAGCTTGTACGAAAACATTTCATACACATATACAAACAGGTTCATCTCAAGGCTTTTAAGTAATATCGTCTAGGACGATCCACAATCGTACGGGACGATCCACTGCGTAGAGAATTGAAAACTTGTAGTTTTTGGGCGGTTTTTCTTGTCTTTTGTATAAATAGTCCAAATTAGACTGCCACCAAATCTTTTTAACATTTGTTCTTCGTGCCTATTGAGAGAAAAGTCAAGGAGAGAGTGTGAGAGAGCATTCAAAGAAGGATTCCTACCACTGGAGCGTGAAGGCTTCACTTGGTGTTTAAAGGTAAGAATCTCTACTTGTGAATTTAGATTACTTCACTCTTTTCTTTCTCCCTTCTAGATTTCTTGTGAGAAGATCTATCAAGAAGATCAGGTTCGCTGCCGACACTTGGAGAGTGTGAACAGCTGAAGGGTTTGCTGTCGACACTTGGAGAGTGTGAACAACCAAAGGGTTCTCTGCCCATACTAGAAGAGTGTGAAAGCACGAAGGGTTCTCTGCCAACACTGTGTAAAAGGATGATGATTCTCTGCCACACCGGGTAGTGGTGAAAAGAGTGTTTGTAAAGGCTTCTCCGCCTTGTTGTGGGTGCAAAAGGAGAGACACTATTGGTATTAGTGCAATACTCAGAGGGTGCCTCTGAGGAGTGGATGTAGGTCTGGTTTAGACCGAACCCCACTATAAATCTTGTGTCTTTTACTTTACTGTTTTTATTTTCTACATTTTATTTTTGTTTAAAAAACTCAGTGGTTGAAAAACTTTTCTATAAAAATTTTATTAAAAAATTTCATTTCGGTTCAACAAAACTTCAAAGAGGGTTAAGTTTTAAAAAATACCAATTCACCCCCCCTCATGGTAGCCTTGGGACACTAACTTAGGTCTAACAACCTATTCACTAGACTCAACAAGTGGTATCAGAGCTTTGTTTCAAAATCATAAGTTTAAACTACTTTTTGATTAATGTAGATGGCTACATTCAGATACCGAAATACACATGAGGGTTACTCTATTACAAGTCCTCCACTGTTTGACAATATACCTTTTGATTTTTGGAAAACACGCATGTCTACTTTCTTACAGTCACTTGATTATCGTATGTGGATCCTAGTCCAGGAAGGTTATACAAAACCAACTAGATTAGTTGATGGAGTTAGAGTAGAAACACCTTTTCCATATTGGACTATAGAAGAACGTGACTTAGCTCAACTAAATGTCAAATATCTAAATAACTTTTTTTGTGCTTTAAAATCTGAAGACTACATGCGGGTTTCCACTTGCAAAAGTGGAAAGGACATATGTGATAGACTTTGTATAACTTATGAAGGGACTAATGAGGTTAAGCAATCAAGTCTCAATATCTTGTTACATGACTATGAGTTGTTTTGCATGAAAC
The DNA here is from genome assembly GCA_016618105.1 of Dendrobium huoshanense. Classification (NCBI taxonomy): domain Eukaryota; kingdom Viridiplantae; phylum Streptophyta; class Magnoliopsida; order Asparagales; family Orchidaceae; genus Dendrobium; species Dendrobium huoshanense. The sequence continues at coordinate 22,616,858 of CM028346.1, read as the reverse complement.
AGAATGAATCTATTTCTGACATGTACATAAGATTCACACAAATTGTTACTTCTTTGCATGCACTTGGTAGGGAATTAACTAATGCTGAAATGGTTAATAAGATTCTTCGTTATTTACCTACTGCTTATGATGCTAAAATTACTGCAATTACAGAGTCTAAAGATCTAAACATTTATTCTATTGACAATCTTCTTGGTTCACTCATTGCTTATGAGCAAGGAGTAAGTCAAAGAAAGATTGATGCAGGTGAACCATGAAAGGAGAAGAATATTGTACTAAAAGTAGAAGAGTCAGAGAGTGAACACTCAAAACCTGAGGATAAAGACGATATTACATTAATGACTAGACAATTCAGAAGCTTTTTAAAGAGGAAGCAGAAGAGACGCCAGCAATGGAATAGAGGTAAGTTTAACAAAAATGGCAATGTTTCTAATGAAGTGATTTGTTATGAATGCAAGAAACCAGGTCATATCAAGACTGATTGCCCTAAACTCAAAGCCACTCCTAGCAAGGAGAAGGTAGAGGAGAAACCAATTGTAAAGAAGGGCAAGAAGAAGTTTCAAAGAGCTTTCTGGGTGGACTCAGCTTCAGACTCATCTGAGACTGAAAAAGAAGAAGAAGTCACAAATCTTTGCTTGATGGCAGATAATGTTGATCAATCAAATCAAGAAGAGGTATGTGACTTAACCTATGATGAATTGTTTGAAGTTTCTAAACACATGCATGATGCATATAGGAAAATGAAAAAGATACATGCTAGTGTAAGTTTAGAACTTGAAGATCTTAAGAAGGAACATAAAATCTTTAGGAAAGATCATGCATTAATAGATGACAACCACATGAAACTACTTGACGAATATGATGACTTGAATAAAAATTTTGAGAATTTAAAATCATCCTATGCTGATCTTGAAAGAAATTTTAAAATATTTAAGGATGAATCTGAGAGCAAAACATATCAAATCAATTATACAAATTAAATCTTGGAAGATATGAATTCATTTTATAAATTGACAATAAGAGCTCTTGAGGATAATAGGATACCCCTCAAACTTGAAGATTTTACAAATCCTAAATATTATCCTAAATATATGGAATCCATTAGAAGACAAACAAATGGAAGAAAGCTTAGGAATACTTTTCCTAATGTTAAATGTAATAATTGTGGATTTTTAAGACATATAGCTCACACCTGTAGTTTGAAGATAAAATCTAATTTGGTGTGGAGATCTAAGATGCATAAACCTAGACATATCATACATGCATCTGATTATAAATTGCTAAAAGGTGAACCCAAACTTGTTTGAGTTCCCAGGTCTAACATTTGATATTTTTGCATGATTGCTCTCACACAAGACCTCGTGAGAGCATATGGTACCTGGACAGCGGATGTTCAAAGTATATGACTGGAGATACTGCTCAATTCATAATGCTGAAAGCCATGAGTGGAGGCAAGGTTACACTTGGAGATAATACCACAAAGAAAGTGGTTGGATCAGATATGATTAGAAATTTGAAAAACTTTTTTATAGACAATGTGTTATTAGTTGAAGGCTTAAAGCATAATTTGTTAAGTATAAGTCAGCTATGTGATAAGGGCTATAATGTAAAATTTTTACCTACTAGCTGCATATTAAGCCTAAATGAGAAAAATGTTTTAAATGGAAAAAGGGTAAACAATATTTACATGCTAGATTTAAATTGTATTCAATCTCCTACTGCTTTTTGTTTGAAAACCATTTCTGATGAATCATGGCTTTGACATATGAGACTTTATCATTCTAGTATGAAAAATCTTAGAAGAATTACCCAAAAGAACTTAGTGAGAGGTATACCAAAACTAGACTTTACTAAGGATCACCTTTGTGATGCATGTCAATTAGGAAAACAAGTGAAGTCCTCTTTTAAGTCCAATAAGGATCTTAGGACTAGTAAATCATTGGAAATTCTTCACATGGATCTTTTTGGACTAGCAGGAACTGTAAGTCTAGGAGGGAAGGTATACGGATTTGTTATAGTGGATGATTATTCAAGATTTACTTGGGTTAGATTTCTATTTCATAAGAGTGAATCATTTGAGGAATTTAGAAATTTTTTGACTTGGATTCAAAGGAAATTAGGGTGTGAAATAATTTATATACAAAGTGATCATGGAGGAGAATTTGAAAATGAAAGATTTGAAAATTTCTGTAAAGAAAAAGGGATTGATCATAATTTTTCTGCACCTAGAACCCCTCAACAAAATGGGGTAGTCAAAAGAAAAAACAGAACATTAATAGAAGCCACCCGAGCAATGTTGGCAGAATACTCATTTCCTAAATATTTCTGGGCTGAGGCGGTTAGCACTGCATGTTATGTTCTAAATAGGGTGAATGTGAGATCAAATTTAAATAAAATACCCTATGAGTTGCTAAAAGGTAGAACACCTAATTTATCTAATTTGCATATTTTTGGTTGAAATGTGTTCATTCATAATAATGGAAAATCTACCTTAGGAAAATTTGATCCAAAATCAGATGAATGAATTTTTGTTGGATATTCAAGTGTTGGAAAATCTTATAGGATATTCAACAAAAGAACTTTGGTCATTGAAGAAACCACACATGTTGTATTTGATGAATCTGGAAATTTGGAAGAGCCAAATGTTGTTGAAGATGAGATTGAGGAAAACTCCCAAAAGATTGATAAAATAAATTTGGAAGAAAATGTGGAAGAGAAATTGGAAACAGAAAACCCTTTGCCTAGAGATTTGAGATTTTCTAAAAACCACCCAAGGGAATTGATTATAGGTGAACCTAGTGAGGGTGTTATAACTAGGCGTGGATTAAACAAGGAAGTCAATCATTCAGTCTTTATTTCAACTATAGAACCCACTAATGTTGATCAAGCACTTTCTGATGAATTTTGGATATTGGCCATGCAAGAAGAGTTGAATCAATTTGTAAGAAATAAAGTTTTGGAATTAACTTCAAGGCCAAAAGATCAAAGTGTTGTTGGAACCAAGTGGGTGTTCAAAAATAAAAAGAATGACTTAGGAGTAGTCATTAGAAAAAAAGCTAGATTAGTTGCTAAGGGGTATAATCAAATTGAAGGAATTGATTTTGAGGAGACTTTTGCCCCTGTAGCTAGACTTGAAGCAATTAGGGTTTTACTAGCCTTTGCCTGTTTTAAAAGATTTAAATTATTTCAAATGGATGTCAAAAGTGCCTTTTTAAATGGGGTAATTGAAGAAGATGTTTTTGTAGAACAACTCCTGGTTTTGAAAATTCTAAATACCCAAATCATATTTTCAAGTTAAAAAAGGCATTATATGGATTAAAACAGGCACCTAGGGCTTGGTATGAGAGGTTGAGCACCTTCCTACTTGAAAGATCTTTTGAAAAAGGAAGTGTGGATACAACTCTCTTTTTAAAGAAATTTGGAAATGATATACTCATTGTTCAAATTTATGTGGATGATATCATTTTTGGATCTTCAAATAAAAATCTTTGTGATAATTTTTCTAAAACAATGAGTAGTGAATTTGAAATGAGTCTAATGAGAGATTTAAATTACTTTCTAGGTTTTAGCATTAAGCAACTTGAGGAAGGTACATTTCTTAGTCAAACTAAATATGTTAAGGACACCCTCAAAAAATATGAAATGGACAATGCTAAACCTGTTAGTACACCAATGAGTTCCTCAGTTCAGTTGGATAAGAACATTAAGGGAAAATCTGTTGATCAAAAGAAATTTAGAGGGATTATTGGATCTTTACTTTACTTGACTGCTAGCCGACCAGATATTATGTTCAGTGTTTGCTTATGTGCTAGATTTCAATCAGATCCAAAAGAATCACATTTGACAGTAGTGAAAAGGATATTAAGATACTTACTAAAAACTCAGAACTTAGGATTTTGGTATCTTAAGTTTAGCTCTTCATTTGAAATTATTGGTTATTCAGATTCTGATTTTGCAGGCTGTAGAGTGGATAGAAAAGCACTTTTGGAACATGTCAATTCATTGGAAATTCATTAGTTTCATGGTCTAGTAGAAAACAAAATTCAGTGGCCCTATCTACTGCAGAAGAAGAATATATTGCATTAGGAAGTTGTGTGGCACAAGTACTTTGGTTAAAATAATAGTTGATTGATTTAGGATTAACTATAGGCACTATTCCAATCTATTGTGATAATACTAGTGCTACTTGCATTTCCAAAAATCCTATTCAACATTCTAGAACCAAACACATTGATATAAGGCATCATTTCATAAGGGATCATGTATCCAAGGGAGAAATTGAACTTACTCATGTTTCAACTGAAAATCAACTTGCAGATATGTTTACAAAACCTTTAGCCTTTGATACTTTCATTACATTAAGAACAAGGCTTGGTATAATTGATTTGAATGCTTAAATAAAAATATTTTTGCAACATTGATATTTCTGTTTTCGTAGTTTATGTTTTTATGATTTTATTTTTGTGTTTTTTATTTGTTTTTTAGTGATGTTGTATTTAAAGTCTGTACATTTGTCTTTGTTTATTGTGTTTTGTATGTTCATTTAGTTTCTTTGATGAAAATACAAAAATTCAAAAAAAATTTGTGTTAATCGTTCGGGACGAAATATTTTCGTACGGGATAATGTGTGTAAAATGTCAATCTGCGTGATTTCAAACCGTCTTGAGAGCAATTTTTAATGTAGTTCATTTGTAAGATCTGCACGATCGTCCGGGACGAAATTTTTTTCTCTTTCTTTTCTCTCTCAAACGTCGGGACGATTGATTGGAGCAGTAGAAAGGATAAGACTATTTTTATTATGAACTTCGTCTGTACGAACCTGAACTTCGTCTGGACGAAAACATGGCGGTTCAATGTAGGGGACGGTTTTCAACTACCATTAAAGCGAGTTAAGTTTTGATCATCTGTACGAACATTAATCGTATGTACGATTGGTCAAGTCAAAAAGTCTGTACGAAAGGACGTATCGAAAGTTGTGTTGATTACGAAAAGTCGTTACATTTTGGACGAATTTGATCGTCTGTACGAAACGTTTTTGTCCAGACGAATGATAATTTTCATCCAGGACGAACAATTTTCGTCCATGATGAACGTATCATTTTCTTTAAATGAGATGGCTTTCTAACTCAACAATCATATTTCCAAACATCTCTTTCAATCCCTTTCGATTTCTAGATTAACAATGGCCTCCTCTAGCAAGCGACAAAAGGTTTTAGCAAAGAAACCCCATAGGAATCCTTTCGATAACTTTCTTTCAAAAGTAAATGAGGAATCCTTTCCTCGATTTGCCTCTGCAAAAATCACTCCATCTCGCATTCTGATACAGAGTGAGATAAATTTCAAGGTAATGCATCTTTTCGCTTCCACTTAGTTTGAATTTATCCTAACTCTCATCCACCTCTATAACAAACAGACCTTCCTTTACTTCCTAACAAATATGAGTTTCAACTCCGGCCACTCTTCTGTCAGTTCTTTTGTTTTTAAACAAAAGGTTGAAATCACAAAGCATGACTTAGGTGCTTTTCTTAACTTAAGAACTGAAGGTTTTATAGCCCACACCCTTATGAACGATAACACCTTCAAGTGGTTTCAAATCAATAGGGTGATTAGAGGAAATAGCCTAGATTATCATATTGCTAGAGTTTCTGGATTGACAAAAAATGCTCGAATCATCCAGCACATTCTTAGATCTTCTATTATTCCAAAAGTTGGTGATAGAATCAACATTACTCCACTCCTTTCAATTGTCACATTTTTTCGAAATTGGGCATGCTGATCAGAAAAGAAAAAGAAATATTTCATTAGGTCACTTAGTTACCTTTATTTTTGAAAAGAAATACAATCTAGTGCATCCTGATGAAGAGTATGAAGAACCTGTCTACTACAACGATGCTTCTTTTAGAGTGATCTTCAAGGAGGAAAAAGAGAAATCACATACCAGTGCTTCTGAAGAAGAAGAAGAAGGAACACAAACATCTGCATCTCAACCAAATTATCAGAATTTGATTGAGAAATTTGATAGACTTGAGACTCATTTTGATCAACGATTTGATCAAATTGATGCTCAACTTCAGCAGCAGCAACAGGAGATTGGTAATATAAGAAATGAAGTTCATGAAATTAACACCAATGTTATGTTGATGAGTTCCTACTTCAACTTGTTTGATGGTGTTCCTCCTCCTCCTCTAGAAGAATAGAAATTTGGGTGTTGATTTTCTAGATGTTTCATGTATCAATTTTTTCTTTAGTTGTGTTTGTTTAAAAGTTCAGTGTATTTTTTCCTTTTGTATTAGTATTGATATTATGAATTGATATTGTAATCTTTTCATTAATATCAATATTTATTGTGTTTGATTTAGATTTGAATTGTTTTTGAAATGCATTTAGTCTTTATGAATTTCATTAGTCTTTTTAATCTTAATTGTGCTTAAATTAGATTGTAATTTGAGATTAATTTCATTAGAAAATCTAGTCTTTCTAAATTTAAAATTTGTTTATAACTTGTTATAATTAGAATTTTTAATATGTCTATTCATTTAGACTACATTAAATTTAATATTATTATTGTAATTTAGATGTTTTCTTATTTTGTATTTCTTTGTTCAAGTGATATTTATGCACTTAGAAAAATTTGAAATTTTAGATTATTGATCTTGGAAATAATTGGTATCAATTACTCTTATAAATTGTACAAAAAGTACAAAAATAAAAAAAAATGCGCAAAGGTTCGCAAATGTGAAAAAGAGGCACAAAATAAGCCCAATGTAAAAATTGAAAAAGATGCACAAAAATGTGTCAAATACTTGAAAAAGATGCGCAAAGCACCACATTGATCTTATGTTCATTTATATTTCTATTGAACTTTGAAATATACAATTTTTATTCATCTCTCTTGTAATGATTTTCTTTATCTCAAATGTCTAAATTGAATCATGTCTTTGATAAATTATTCTTACTTACAATGTTATATCACTTCTTAAATTCTATGAATTTCTATGATTTACCTAATATTATTAGTTTTAATTTGCATACCTTATGTCAATCACTTCTTAGATTAAATTTTCAAATGGATTTCATATAATTACTTACATTTCTTGTCTATTTCTTCTTCACTTTTTATTGTTGTCAAAAAGGGGGAGAAATTATTGTGTTTGTATGTTTGTATTTTGGTTTTGTGTCATTTAGCTTGTGTTATCAGTATTGTCTTGTATTTTTTATTTTTTGTTATTTTTTATTTTTTGTTTGTTTGTTTATTTTAAAATTTTGAAAAATAAAAATTGTGTTCTTTAGTTCAAAACGCCTCCTCATTATCATGTATTCATCATTTCAGGGGGAGTTTAGGAGATTTTTTAAAATTGAAATCATACAAACAATAATTATTTTGTCATCATGAAAAAGGGGGAGATGGTTAAGATAGTTGCTATTTGCATGTTTTACATTTTTGCAACTTGTATAGTTTTGATGAGTCCAAATATTATTATTCATATGTGTATTTATCTCCTAACAATTTTAGAAGATTTGTATTTGTTCTTGTGTGTACTAACATTTCAGGTGAATCAAACTCTCAAACACGAAGTCTTCAAATAAAATTCAGCAAGAAATACTTTAGTTTTTGAAGCTTAAATTATCATTTTAATTGAGAGGGAGTGATTGTAATTGAGTGAATAAAAACATACACGCACACACATAAGGAGATCATATAAATTTATACTGATCATACGGGATGATATCAGTTCGTACAGGACGATCAGATAGTTATCTCCTATTAAGATCACATGGAACGAATATGAACTGACTAGAAAAATTTTCTAAGTCCTATTCGTCCGGGATGAAATTAATTATAGTCCGGGACGATTTCTCTCTGTAAGAATTTCGTCTAGATGAAATTAATTATCGTCAGGGATGATTCGGTCTCTGTAAGAATTTCGTCCAGACGAAATTAATTATCGTCAGGGATGATTTGGTCTCTGTAAGATTTTCGTCCGGACGAACATATTTTCGTCCGGAAGAACATATTTTCATCCATACGATATAACCGACTTATGACGGTTTTTCTATATTCATTCTGCAGTTTTTTGAACCAACCTTGTTATAACCGTTCGTACCGGACGAACTTGGTTCGTACGGGACGATCAGCTTGTACAAAAACATTTTGTACACATATACAAACAGGTTAGTCTCAAGGCTTTTAAGTAATATAATCCACGACGATCCACGATCGTACGGGATGATCCACTGCGTACAGAATTGAAAACTTACAGTTTTGGGCGGTTTTTTTTGTCTTTTGTATAAATAGTCTAAATTAGACTGCCACCAAATCTTTTTGTCATTTGATTTTTGTGCCTATTGAGAGAAAAGTCAAGGAGAGAGTGTGAGAGAGCATTCAAAGGAGGATTCCTACCACTGGAGCGTGAAGGCTTCACTTAGTGTTTAAAGGTAAGAATCTCTACTTGTGAATTTGGATTACTTCACTCTTTTCTTTCTTCCTTCTAGATTTCTTGTGAGAAGATCTGTCAAGTAGATCTGGTTTGCTGCCGACACTTGGAGAGTGTGAACAGCCGAAGGGTTCGCTGTCGACACTTGAAGAGTGTGAACAGCCGAAGGGTTCTCTGCCCACACTAGGAGAGTGTGAAAGGATGAAGGGTTCTCTGTCAATACTGGGGATTGTGTAAAAGGATGATGGTTCTCTGCCGCACCGGGTAGTGGTGAAAAGAGTATTTGTAAAGGCTTCTCCGCTTTGCTGTGGGTGCAAAAGGAAGAGACACTATTGGTATTAGTGCAATACTCAGAGAGGTGCCTCTGAGGAGTGGATGTAGGTCTTGTTTAGACCGAACCACTATAAATCTTGTGTCTTTTACTTTACTGTTTTTATTTTCTGCATTTTACTTTTGTTTAAAAAACTCTGTGGTTGAAAAACTTTTCTATAAAAATTTCATTAAAAATTTTCATTTCTATTCAACAAAACTTCAAAGAGGGTTAAGATTCAAAAAATATCAATTCACCCCCCCTCTTGGTAGCCTTGGGACATTAACTTAGGTCTAACAACCTATTCACTAGACTCAACATTAGATTGATTACTTATTCAAAACTATATTCAAATATCATTTTTTGAGCAAGAATCTTTTTTAGCAGTAACTTTTAAAAGTACCAATTCACCCTCCTCTTGTTGTGCCTATGGATAGTTCATTTTGGTCTTATAATATCCCCAAATTTTTAAGTGGTATCAGAGCAGTTCTTGAAATTTAGATTTTAAAATCTTTAAGAAAAGATCTAATGGTGCAATTGGAAATTAGAATACTACAGAGGGTTATTCAATAACTTATCCACCATTATTGAAAACATTCCTTTCGATTTTTAAAAATTCACATATCTATATTTGTGTAATCCTTTGATTATAAAATTTGACATATGATTTAAACTGGTTATTCCCTTCCATCTCGAGTAGTTAATGGTATCAAAATTGATATTCTCTTTTCTGAATAGAGTCATGAGGATAAAGAACATGCATAATTAAATGCTAAACATTTGAATTTTTTTTTTTTGTGCTTTGAAATATGAGGATTTTATATGAGTACCTACCTATACTACAGGGAAAGAAATATGGGATAGACTATGTATTACATATGAGAGAATTAGTGAAGTTAAATAGCCTAAATTAAATATTTTATTGTATGACTATGAACTATTTTAAATGAAACCTAGCAAAAATATATATGAAATGTACACTAGGTTAACCGAGATAGTGACATTATTGTATGTACTAGGTAGAGAACTTTCTAATTCTAAAAAAGTTAATAAGATTTTATGTTGCCTACCTAGTTCTTATGATGCTAAAGTCACTGATATCTCAAAATCAAAAGATTTAAATATATACTCAATTGATAACTTGCTTGGGTCACTCATTGTCTATGAGTAAGGAGTAAGTCAAAGGCTACTAGATGTAGGTGACAAGAAGAAGGAGAAAACTTTGAATTTGAAAGTAAAAGACTCAAATAGTGGCATTCCATAGTGGAGGAGGATAATGACATTGCATTGATGATTTATAAGTTCAAAAGTTCCCTAAAGAGGGAGCAAAAGCGTCATCATAATAATGAACTAAAGGTAAAAGCAATAAAAATTTTAAAGTGCCATTTGACACAATATGCTTTGAATGCAAAAAAACCAAGACATCTTTGAATAGACTGCCCCAAATTGAAGACTCACCCAATCAAGGAGAAGGGTGAAGAGAAGATAAAATTTAGGAAGGGGAAGAATAGGACACATAAGGCATTTTTGGTCGACCCCATCTTAGAATCATCAGAACAAGAAGAAGGGGAGGATATAAAAAACATGTGTCTTATGGCTAACGATAATCTTGATCAGTTAGATCAAGATTAGGTATGCCAACGATCCTATGATGAATTGTTCATTATTTAAAAAAAATTATGATTCATATAAGAAGCTTAAGAAGATGTATGCTAGCTTAAACACTGACTTTTCTAATATGCAAAAATAGCATACTAATTTGATAACTAAGTATTCTACTTTAGATAATGATCATATGTATTTACTTAATGAATATGATGTATTAAATAAGAAGCATATTTACCTAACTAATGCACATAAATCCTTGATTACAAAGCATATTTAGTTGAAAGAATCATTTAAAGAATTAGAAACACTTGAAAGTGAATTAGATAGTCGTGAATATGCATTGAAATAAAAAGTAGAAAATCCTGACAGTGCAAATTAATTCTTAAAAGAAAAAGTAAATGCACTTCAAAATAATAAACCATCACCTACTTGGCACAGTGGCAAAACTCATCACCACAATATGCATCATATAACTCTAAGAAGAGGCACCATAAACCATATAGATTAGTGAATCTGTTTCTTAGTGTTAGGTGTCATTCATGTGGCATGCTATGTCAAATATCCTACACTTGTACTATACACCATAGGACACACATAGTGTGGAGACCCAAAACACTTGCACCACAGCATAGCTTGCATGCAAGTCATTCATCAAAGCATAACATAGAACCCAAACTCACTTGAGTTCCCAAATCTAATGTTTGTTTGACTTTATAGGAGTGCTCTCATAAAAGACCTAGTGAAAACGGATGCTTAAGACACATGACTAGAGATTTGAAATAGTTCATCATGTTGGAGGCTAGGTCAAGAGGGAAGGTCACATTGAGAGACAACACCACTAGGAAAGTGGTGGGTTCATGTATAATTGGCAACTCTAAGAATTTTATAATTCAAAATGTCATATTAGTTGATGGTTTAAAGAATAAGTTTCTTAGAATTATCAATTATGTAACAAGAGTTTTGATATCAATTTTTTATTTATAAAATGCATGATTAGCTTGAATGGTAAATTAGCCTTAGAAGTAAAAAGAATAAATAATATATACATGCTTGATTTAAATTATATTAAATATTCTAATTCCCTGTATTTAAAAACTATTATTGATGAATCCTGACTATAGCATAGGAAAATGTGTCATACATGCATGAAGACTCTTAAAAATATTACCTAGAAATACCTAGTTATAGGCATACCCAAGTTATATTTCTCTAAGGACCGCCTATGTGTGCCTGTCAAATAAGAAAATAACTTAAGTCTTTATTTCATTCAGTTAAGGACATCAACACCTCTAGGCCACTAGAAACTCTTCATATGGACATATTTGGATCTGTTAGTACTATCAATCTAGGATGGAAATCATATGGATTTTTAATCATTAATGCCTATTCTAGATTTACCTGAGTTAGATTCCTAACACAAAAGAGTGAATCATTTGATGAATTTAGATAATTCTCCACCTAGATAGAAAAAAATTAGGATGTGAAATATTAATCATATATAGTGATCACGGTGGAGAGTTTGAGAATGAAAAATTTGAATCCTATTATTAAGAGATAGGGATATAGTTTAATGTTTCTGCTCCTAGAAGACCTCTACATAATGGAATACCTGAAAGGAAAAATAAAACTTTGGTAGAAGCTACTAGGGTCATGTTAGTTGAATATTCTCTCCTTAGATATTTTTGGGCATAAATAATAATATTACTTATCATGTACTAAATAGGATAAATGTTAGATCTAAGTTAAATAAGACACTCTATAAACTCCTTAAGGGTAGTACACTCAACCTTTCTCACTTATATGTCTTTGGATGTAGATATTTTATCTTGATCAATGAAAAATCGCCATTAAAAATTTTGATCCCAAATTTGATAGAGTCTTCTTAAGTTATTCATATATAGTTAAGGCCTATAATTTTTTTAATAAGATGATCTTAGTAGTAGAAGAATCTACCCATTTTGTGTCTAATGAATCTAATATAACCTCTAAATCTAGACCATAAGGAGAAAAAGTAGTGGTCATCCAAGTGGTAGAATCCATTGACTTAGGGGATAGAGAAAAACCTAAGGAGCCCTTACCTAGAGAATGGAGATACTCATATAGTCATCTTAAGGAACTTATTCTAGAAGACCCATATAAAGGTGTTAGAATTAGGCTTGGACTTAGGAAGAAGGTTAGTCATTATATATTTATCTCCATGATAGAACCCACCAATATAAATTAATCCATAACTAATGAATTATGGATCCTAGTAATATAAAAAGAGCTAAATCAATTTGTAAAAACTATATATGGGAAATGGTCAAGAGAATTAAGTACCATAGTGTTGTTGGAACAAAATGGGTTTTCAAGAATAAAATGAATGAGTCTGGAATAGTGGTGAAGAATAAGGTCAAATTAGTAGCTAAGGGATACAATCAGATTGAAGAAATGAAATTTGAGAAAATATTTACCTCTATAGTTTGACTGGAAACCATTAAGGTCTTGCTAGCATTTACTTGCTTTAGAGGGTTCAAGTTGTATCAAATGGATGTTAAGAGTGTCTTTCTAAATGAGATAATTAAAGAAGATGGGTATTTTGAGCAGCCCCCAAGTTTTGGATAAGTCATAATTTCCCAATCAAGTGTTCAAGCTAAAAAAGGCATTATATAGATTAATGCAATCACCGAAAGCTTGGCATGAAAGGCCAAGTACATTCATCTTAGAAAGAGCCTTTATTAAGGGTAGTGTTATTCCTTAATAAATTAGGAGAAGATATACTCGTTATTCAAATTTATGTCGATAATATATTATTTGGATCCACGAATAAAAATCTTTGTGATAAATTTTCAAAGACAATGAGTGAAGAGTTTGAGATGAGCATATGGGAGAGCTCAACTATTTTCTTGGATGTTGTGTGAAGTGAAGGGATGATGTAATCTTCCTTAGCCTATCAAAATATATCAAAGATATTCTTACGAAATATGATATAGATAATTCTAAGATAATGAAAACACCCATGAGCTCTACTATTCAGTTAGATAAGGATCCAAATGAAAAATAAGTTGATTAAAAGAAATATAGATGGATAATTAGGTCACATCTTTATTTAACTTCTAGTAGACCTAGTATAATATTTAGTGTATGTCTTTATGCTAGATTTCATGTTAATCCAAAAGAATCTCACATGACTGTTATGAAAAGAATCCTTATATACCTGTTAGGTATCCAAAACCTAGGTATCTGGTACCTGAGAAATAGCTCATCCTTTGAGATAATAGGATATTCAAACTCTAACTTTGTAGGATATATGGTAGATATGAAAATCACATCAGGAACTTGTCATTTTAGAGGACAATCATTAGTTTTTTTGTTCTAATAAAAAGCAAAATTCAGTAACCCTATTCACCACTGAGTTAGAATATATTACTGAAGGAAGATGTGTTACTCAAGTCCTATGGCTAAAGAAACAAATCTTAGATCTTAGACTGCCTTTCAACAAAATTCCTATCATGTGTGATAATACTAGTGTCATTTGTATATTAAAAAATCAATTCAATACTCTCGCATAAAGCATAAAATATTTTGCATCATTTTAAGAGATCATGTAGCCAAGAGAGATATGAAACTGCGTCATGGAGACCAATTATTAGACATCTTTATCAAACCCCTAACCTATGACACCTTTAGCACCTTGAGGACTAGACTAGTTCCTCTAGACATTCATGCTTTATTCAGGATGAATCCAAAATCTTCTTTCATTTAAAATCAACTATTTTGTCTGCATTGATTTGTGTCATTTTTTAATGTGAGTGTTTGTTTGTGTATGTTGTTTTATTTTTCATTTTCATTTTATTGTCATTCAATAGATGTACCCTGATCATCACATATTATTTGCTAGATAAAACAAAAAAAACCAATATTAAAAATCAAAATTTACTCACATCATACTATATGATTCACTTTATACTATACAATCTACACATCCCTACACAATCTCTTCCCTTAGTTAAATCAACAGTCTATATTTATTCAATTATTTGCAATTGTACTGCACGAACACTCCTTCGTATTGTACGATAAATGTTTCAAAGGCTATTGAATGAATTTAAGTTGGTTGGTATGATAATAATTCCACTTTAAACTGTACAAATACCTGTTCATATTATATGATCCATTTAATCAAAAAGTGCACAAACGACTCTTTGGGATGAATGAAATCTATTAATATAATCTAATATGATACTGATCATACTGTACAATTTAACTACATTTTTCCAATAAGTCATCAAGAAAATTTAACTTCTCCGATCGTATTATACAATCTAAAATCTTACTGTACAATTGGCTCAAAATCTATAAATTGAAGGGATTAATCCACTCAACCATGGATTCCTTATTCTTTCAAACTCCTACCATCACAACCTTTAGTTCTCAAATGGACAGAGGTAGGAAATAAGGTCGCATAACCTAAGGAGGCTCTTCGTCTTGTCACCCATGCAAGCTGAAGCTGCATACTACAAATACAAGGAGGCTTGCATCACCCTCTAAAGAATGTTAAATCAACATGCACTAAATTTCGATTTGATGAACCTTTTTGTTTCCACCACTCTTCAATTTCTTCTTGCTTTCACATTTCCCTTCAACTCTGAAATCCTATACAAATTTCTTATAAACCTAAGGATTAGTGCTGAGGCATCCATCATGACCTCCTATGTATGTTGCCACCCTATAAAAATCACTAAAGAGGATTTAGGGGAATATATCCACCTTTTCTCAGAAGGACATCATCCCAATCCATGGTCTCTAGAATTGATTTTGATTAGATTACTATAAATCTAACAATCTAAAATGTCACTCTAAATCAAAACCAGCCTTTAGTCCACTCTCTCATTCAAACATCACAAATTATCTGATATGTGGTATCATTACTCCAGTCCTTTCCTTGGTCACCTACTTCATAATGTCATATGCATAATTTGATGAAGCTTAAATACCTATTGACTATATCCAAAACATGACTCCTTTTTTACTTCCATCAACCAGAAGAAAGCCAAATGTCACCATTGGTCACGTCATGTCTTACATACTTTAAAAGAAAATTTAAATTACCTTTCCTACACCTCTCAACAATGTTCCTATATTCTTCTCTTATGCTTCTTTTCATATTCTTTTCCATCATCAACGGGGGCAAGAGCACGAGGAATCTAATTTTCATTAAGAAGGGAAAGATGCTCCTACAGTTATGCCTACAACTGCACCAAAACTAGCACCAGCACCAGTGCCACCACTTGCACAAGCCTACCACTCTTACCCTTATGAGGAAATAATATAGATACTTAATTGATTAGAAACCCACCTGGACACACATATTCAACAATAGCAGCAGCAGCACATGATGAAATATGGGGTGGTTTGGGAATAATTCTCCTCGATATAAGAACAATTCTCTTCATTACAAAAATAATTTCAATAAGCACCACTACCACCACATGATCAGGGACCTTTCTACTTTTAGGTTTATTTTTCTGATGTGTTTCATATTTTCTTTTCTTGTTCTAGTAGTTTCTCCTTTTAGGTGATGTCGAAAGGGGAAGTAAGTATTTGATTGTATGTATGTTATCTGTATGTTTGCTCGTATAATTATTAATTAAGTTTTTTCTACTTTTAATTTCAGTTGTGTTCTTTAATTTTTGTTATTTAATCTTGTTATTTTAATTTTAAAAAAATTCCAAAATTAAATTTTTTTTTATCCCTATATTTTTAAAATCTATCACCTAATGAGGGGGAGATTAGGATAAAAGAGCATTAATTTGATCTTCAACCAAAAAAAAAATTTCATCATCAAAAAGGGGTATAAATGTTGTAATCTAGGATCCCTATCTTGTGATTTTGATGATAATAAATATTATTGATTAAGTTGTTTTTTTTAATTCTCATAGTATATATATTTTGGATTTTTTTGTGCGCACTAACATTTCAGGTACAACATATACTTCTTAAGATTATTGAAGACACAAGTTTTGGTAGAATAGGATGTCAATCAAAAGAGACTGTAATTTAAACTTTCTTATGTTTTCTCGTTCTTGAGTCTGTCCATCTAAGAGTGTATGAATAAATTGGTGATAGTGCATACACATAGGGGGAGTGAGGAAGAAAATTTGAGAAGTAAATTTTTTAGCTAATCGTATCACACAATTACAATCGTACTGTATGATCAGTTATACAAAGAAGAAGGCTAACAACTAATGGAATCATTAATGTTAATGAATTAATCTTACAATTTGATGCAAGTTGCACTGTACAATTTGTCTTAATTTTAGAAATACTAGATGCCACATAAATTAAGTAAGATTTTAAAAAATGAATTGTAAACTAATCGTATTGTATAATACTAATCGTACTGTATGATATTTAAAATCTTACTTAAATTATCTCTTATAATTAATCAATTAAATCATAGGTAATTAAATGTAGCTAATCATATTATACGAACTTGATCATATTGTATGATTGATAGAGGTGAAATCTTGTCATCCTAGAGATCATGCTAGAAGAAACCTTGATTTTTTAAACTAATCATTTATTACGATATCTATATAGTACTATACAAATTATTGGTATTACACTAATCATACTATATGATGTGAATCATATCAAATGATCAATAGATTGATTTTGAATCGTCCCTATGATCGCCTTGTATGAATAGAGCATAATTAAACTAATCATATTGCACAAAGTTATGATTATATTATATGATATATTTGTTGAATTTGAATAGTTAGTTTAAATAACTGTTATCATCATACTTGATGGGTCATGGTTTTGAACTGATTGTACTGTATGACCATATATCGTACTGTACAAATAGAGATGACCAAATTAAAAATTAGGGTTTTTAAAGCCTGCTATTTAAACAACCTTTTGAAGACTTTTTCAAAAATACTTTGGCTATTGAAGAAATTCTAAAGGAGATATTTTCTTGAGAGCTTTGGGGTTTAGAGAGAAGAAGAAGGTGAGGTTATGTGTGTGGGAGAAGCGGTGTGAGAGGTTTCACATAGTTGCTCCAATTAAGGTCGTACCTAACTTTCTCTTGTGACCTTGGTGAGTTCTTGAAGATTCTCTTTAGAGAGAAGCTTCAAAATTAAGAGTCTAGGGTTTTCCGCCATATCTAGGATGGAGAAAAATATTTGTGGTTCTCTACCATCATTAGGAGGGTGAAGAAGGATTCCAACTTCCTTACCTTCTCCAAGAGGGAGAAAAAAGATTGAAGGTCAACTACAGTCACCAAGAGGGTGATATAGCATCCAGTTCTCCATCGCAACAAGTTTGGTGGAAATGATTCTTGTAAGGGCTTCTTCGCCTTATTGTGGGAGCTAAATGAGAGATGCTATAATTATTAGTATAATACCTAAAGAGGAAGACTCTGAGGAGTGGACGTAGGTAAAGGTTGATCGAACAACTATAAAATTTTTTGTGTGCTCTTTCTAGTTTTTAGTTTTTTGCATTTTTTTTTATTTCTACAATTTAAACTTATTACACGAAACTCATTGTTTACTATCAACTGCAATTAGATAAATTTGTAGTTTGAAAAAGGGTAAACATTTTCATAACTAGATTAATATATTTATGCCTTAAAACAAAAAATATTTGAAACCTTGATTTGCTTCCACATGTGTTATATTAATTATTTATTCAAAATTGTTTTCAAAAATCTCTTTTCTAACAAGAAATTTTTTTAGTGAAACTTTCATTTTTTTTTAGTGAGAGAGAGTCCCAGTTTTTAATGAGAGAAACTTTCATTTTTTTCAAAATTTCCATTTCGTGGTTTCCCAGTTTGTTCTGGTATGGTGGCATCGTAGGTTGACCGAAATACCTCCAATTCCCTAGCTGCTAGGTATCCTAATGGTTTTCATTGTGGATCCAAAGGCAATTTTTTCACAAATCAGGAAGTTTCCAATAAGACATTGTTTAAACAAAATCCTTTGGTCATCAATGAAGGGTATATTTCCCCTATTCGTGATTCAATTATGTTGGTCAAAAAAGGCAAATATGTACTGCACGGTGATTTCCTATTTGAAAAGAAGAAGGTATCATCTCCAAAGGTGTTTCTGTCGTCACCTCTGAAGGATAACAAATATGGAAGGGAGCCTCTAGCAAATGATGTGGAAGCTTCAACATCTTCAAGTCTTAAGTTAAAGGTGAATCATTTTTTGAATCCTTTTATTTCTGCTAAAAATCAGGAAGCTTTGAACTCGGATTATGTTCGTGGTGTGAGTCTGGAAAAAGATACCAGAATAATTTCTAAGAAAAGTAATATTATTTTTTCAAATTCTAGTAATGTTGATATCAATAAGGAGGGCTTAATTAAGGTTTGGTAAAAGCCTCACCATATTAAAATAAATCTTCCTGAATCGATCTCTGAATCAGAGGATGCTGATGATATTAAACTTAATATGGACAAGGAGTGTGAAAATGTTTAATTACTACAAAAGTCTCTTCTAGTGAAACTAATTGGAAAATTTGTTTCTTTTCTCGATGTAGCATTGAATTGAGATGTAAATGGAACAAGTTTTGGCGCTTTCATCTTACTTCATTAGGATTAGATTGGATATTATGTTCTTTCCAATCTTCTTATGCTATGGAAGAAGTGCTCAGTGGAGGACCATGGTATGTGGGAGGAAATATAATAGGTATGTATAAATGGATGCCTCATTTTTATCCTTTGTTGCTTAAAGGGTTATCCTCACATATTTGGATTCGATTGCCAATTTTGCCTTTGCATTTTTGGGATGAAATTAATGTTACTAAAATTATTTCAATGATTGGAGCTCCTATGTTTTTAGATGGTAACATGTTCAAATGGGGACGGAGAGAATTTGCTAGAGCTTGTGTTTGCATTAATCTAAATTCTAAATTATCACATGGAGTTTGGATTGAAGGATCATATGGGAAATTCTTTCAAAAAGTGGAGTATGAAAAAATTTACTTGTTTTGTTTCAAATGTGGTAAAATATATCATAAAGATGATATGTGTCCTGATTTTCAAGATAAGGTTCATATGAAGACAAGTATAAAAGATACTGATAAGGTCATGGAGGGGAAAATTTCTAATCCAAAAATAGAGGCTCTGTATGGTCCTTGAATGCATTTGAAATTTAAAGGAAATAGAAGGAATTTCTCAAGACATTTGAATAAAAGCCAAAATGTTGAAATAAAGAACCAAAATTCAGGAATTCAGTCTAATCCGATATCTTCTCAAGAACAGATTGTTGCAGGACCATTTCCCAATAAGTTTGACTTATTAACACATTCCCAAATAAGAGAGTTACTGATGAATTGATTCCTGATGATATTCCTTAGAAGGTTTATTTTAAAGACAAACCTATTATGGAAACTTGTTCTGAAAATGTTAGTGTCTAAATTACAGAAAATATTGAAGCTGTAAGCAAGTTAGGTCCAACAATTGATGTAAACTCTGAGGTTCAATCGGTTGCTGTAGGAAAATCTACTGTTAAGTTTAAACCTGATTTGCAAAATGATGTTAAGTAGGGTTATAAAGTAATTTTTGGTAAGGAATCTATTCATAAAAGAGAAGAATTTGGGACTTCGCCTCCCAAGCATGATGATTCTAAGTCTTCTAAAGCATCATTTCTTGTCAATAGTAATAAGAATATAAGTTAGGTTAGTATTAAAAAAAGCACTAAACAACTCAGATTCTTAGAACCTATTGAGGATGTTCCTAGGAAAAGGAAAGTTGATTTGAAAGGAGGTGGTGGGGATGCATTCTTGATTGGCGGTTGATGGTAGGGCTTATATTTTGGAATGAGAGAGGAGTTTATAAGTCTGAAATTTTTTTTATATCTAGCATCTTGATATGAGTAATGGTACTTGCAAGGATGGTTTGGATAAATCTAAAGTTCAATGATCTTCTTTGGTTATCAAATTATACTGTGTTCAAGTTCTTAACATTCGAACTTGGCAAAGGATTATTTATGAGGATGGCAAACTAAATCCTATGGAGTTAACGGATTGCAATTGGATTTTTCAGAAACAACTTCTTCAAGCTTTCTTAGACGTTTTTTTGGTTATTGGTGTTCTTTTTAGTTCCTTTATAGTTATTGTGTTTAGTTTTTATTTTTTTTTTTCTATTTTTTATTTGTTTTATGAAATTATTGTAATTGTTTATGGGATCAGTACTAGTTTTTATTTTTTAACCTTATGAGAATTCTGGGATGCTAACCAACCTTTTAGGTTATTTTATTTTTGGTATCCCCTCCACCCTCAGGGTTTTAAAATGAGAAGTAGTGGGTCTCATTTCTATTATGATAGTTTCATTTTTACAAATAATTTCTTCAATAAGGCTCCTATCCTTTTGTTCGGATTAGGAACCCTTAGTGTTTTTTTCTTTCTAGTTTGTATTAGGGTTTTTTTTTTTTGGCTTTTAATGCAATTTGCATTTCTTCAAAAAAAAAATAATAATAATAAGAAATTTTTTTGTAGTAGTTATTTTAAAAGTACCAATTTACTCCCCGCACCCTTCTTGGTGAGCGTAGGGATAGTTCATTGAGGTCTTCAACCTCCCCGAGCTTTCAATAAAGTATAAAAAAATAAGAGTAACCCAAAAACAAAGTGGAAAGGTTCCTTATGCGAACAAACCTTAAAAGATTGTTGCCTCCTTCTTCACCCAAGGTTCGCTAAAACACCACTTGATGATTAGCCTTTGATTTCATTTGTCTAATGGCTTGATATCATTGTGGGAGGAGTCCTTAATGACAAAAGTTTGGTATGCTTAGGAGGGGAGGTGGATGGGAAAGAGATTTGGCTTGTTACAAGAAATTTCATCAACAAAAAAAAAATTTGGGGTTTTTTTTTTTTAACAAGCAATCATTTCATTAAAGCAACTGAATTTGTATTAATAGGAACATGAAAGAAAATTCATTTTTGATTTCTTTAAAGTAACATTCTCAATAAGATCTACTTGTAATAAAAGATAATTCTAATAAGTTTTTTTATCTTAAATAAAATTTTCAACAACATAAGTTTACTTGAATTAAAAGAATACTTCACAATACAAGTTCCTCAAATAAAAGATTGAAATACTAATATCTCAAGTGACTTAATATGAAATATCAAAATTTCTCAAGTAGATTATATATCATGTTATATCTATATCACAGTGTTCTCCATCACATAAGAAAGATAATCTAAGTAATGGAGTAAAGCAAGAAAAGTAATGGTGCTAAAGAAAAAGTACAAACTAATTCTACTATGGTTCAACAACACCAATGCTTACATCCAAATCTTGAATTCTCCTTTAGAGAGATAAACTACTTTCTTTTTTAAACACTGCAAAGCAGAAAAAAAAAAAACTCTCTTTCATAGGTGATGAAAAAAATTAGGGATGCCAATTTCAGGTTATAGGATGGGTTCAGGTTGAAACTGAAACTGGCCCGACATTTTTCGGGTCTACCCAAACCCGATCCTTTTTTACATATGAGTCAGTTTTTCAGACCCAAACCTGACCCACTTTGGCTTCGGTTCAACCTGACACGACCCGTTCGGCTTCAACTGCCGACAGAAATCGCGCGACTTTGATAGCAGATGTTTGGAAGTGGCAGCCGGCGTTCAGGTTTGGCATCACGTGCAGCCGGCGTTCAGCAGCGGCAACGGGCAGACGGGGTCAAGTGAAGCTTGGCAAACGAGATAATGTGGCAGACGTGATGGCGTGACAAGGCGGGGCAGCGTGGGTAGGCTACCTGTGGCTCGATGCACGCAGGTAGTCAGGGCAGGCGGGGAAGCAGGGGCAACCAGGGCAGGCGGGTAGGGCTGGGAAGACAAAAAAATTTGGGTCATTCCTAGGTTTCTTGGTCAATCCGAACCTGTCCCAGTTTTGAAAACATAGGTCAGTTTTCTTGACCCAAATTTAACCCGCTTCGGGTTCGGATCAACACAAACTCAAAATTTTCAGGTTGGGTTTGGGTCAGAATTTTGGGTCATATCCAATATTGACCCTCCTAAATAAAACCCTAAGTCCTCTCTTCTACTCCAAATAAAGAATACTACTATTGCACATTACCTAGTCCACCAATGCATACAAGAACTTTAGAGTTCCAAGATCTATTACATAAACAACTCGACAACTCTCAACATAACCAAATCATTAATACCAAAAGAATCACAATGTATAGAAAAGATGAAGATAAATAATAGTGCACTCTCGCATAAGAAAAATCTCTCTCTCAGGCATGCCAAAGAAAGATCTAAGAAGTTTTCCACAGTAATACTTTCCTTTTAATGCTTTTTGTAACTAACACTTTGTGTTCCCCATTTAGAGTTTGATACAAAATAAATTTATATTAAGTGCGTTTACCAAAAAATTAATTAACTATACTTTAAAATTAAATAATGAATAGTAAATAATAATGATATAAAATTTAATTAGATATTTAGTATAATGTTATCATTAAATGTTTAATATTATATTAAATATTTAGCTATCTAAAATGATATTATATTATATATTTATTCCAAATTTGTGTATTTATTAACTATACCACCGTTGATAGGTCCAAAGCCCAGAATGAGAAAAATGGAGAGTTGCATTAGGTAGTCAAAAACTATCATAAATTTTATCAAATAATCATGACATAAATATTTTAATACATTATGTTAATGCTAGGACATTCCCTAAGCGACGTGTTGTATGGCCTAAATACAACAAAAATTGTGCAGTGGTCGTTACGTCAATGCCTAGGTACAATGCCCAACTAGAAATGATCTGATACCCAGGATGGCTCGGTATTTCTCGATTTTGCTAGGTATTGCTTGGTATTACTCGGTATTACTAAGTATTGGTTGATTTTGCTTGGAAATAACCAATATCGAGCAAATACCGAGCAATACCGAGCAAATCCTGAGTAATACTGAGTTGTACCGAGTTGTACCGAGTTTTTCAAAAACTCAGTACAGCTCGGTACAACTCAATATTACTCGGTATTTGCTCGGTATTGGTCTTCACAGAGCTGTATTTCTCGTTATTTCCATGCAATACCTAGAAATACCGAGCAAATACAGAGTAATACCCAAGTTGTACTGAGTTTTTCTAGAAAAACTCAGTACAACTCGGTATTACTCGGTATTTGCTCGATATTGGTCTTCACAGAGCATTATTTCTCGTTATTGTCATGCAATACCGAAGTAATACCTCGCAATACACGAACATAGCATTCCTGGGTTTCAATCCGGGTCAAGTTGTCGGGCCGTGTGGTAGAGAGTAAGAGCATGTGGCGACATGTTATTGGCGGCCGAACGTAGCTCTACGTCCGGTCAGAGAATGTAATAATTGTTCCTCTCTCGGGCATGCCAAAGAAAGATCTAAGAAGTTTTCCACAATAATACTTTCCTTTCAATGCTTTTTGTAACTAACACTCTGTATTCCCCATTTAGAGTTTGATACAAAAAAAATTTATATTAAGTGTGTTAACCTAAAAATTAATTAACTATACTTTAAAATTAAATAATGAATAGTAAATAATAATGATATAAACTTTAATTAGATATTTAGTATAATGTTATCATTAAATGTTTAATATTATATTAAATATTTAGCTATCTAAAATGATATTATATTATATATTTATTCCAAATTTGTGTATTTATTAACTATACCACCGTTGATAGGTCCAAAGCCCAGAATGAGAAAAATGGAGAGTTGCATTAGGTAGTAAAAAACTATCATAAATTTTATCAAATAATCATAATATAAATCTTTTAATACATTATGTTAATGCTAGGACATTCCCTAAGCGACGTGTTGTATGGCCTAAATACAACAAAAATTGTGCAGTGGTCGTTACGTCGATGCCTAGATGCAATGCTAAATAAGCAAGGGTTCTTACTAACGATGCCTAGATGCAATGTTAACTAAGCAAGGATTCTCACATCATGGATAGATCTGGGCAATGAAGCTAGTCAATGAAACTTGAATTGAGATAAGAACTTAGAATTTCAATTCCCTTATTAGAAAATTAATAAAATTAATAGATAATGGATTGAAAAATAAATATTCTATATATTCGAAAAACTAAATGGGTTGGAGAGAATGGTAAGAAAATTAATAATTTAAGAATTAAACTATGGTATTCAGGCATGAGTCATACTAAAAAAAGTATAGGTTTGATTATAGATAATAGTTTGAAAGATAATATTGTAGAGATTAATAGAATTAGATATAAAAGTATAGCTTTAAAGAGTATTATTGATGCTGAGATTTTTAATATTATACGTGATTATGCTCCTCAAGTACTATATTTAGATATGTGTTTAAAATAAAGAGTTTAAAATGACTTAGAAGAATTAATATAAAATATATATCTTTAAGGCAGAGTGTTTATAAGAGGAGATTTAAATAAACATGTTGATAGAGATGTGAAATATTTTAAAAGTATTTATGGTGGCAATGGGTTTGGAGCTACTAATGAAGGTGGTATGATTATATTAGATTTTAATCTAGCTTACGATTTTGTAACCAATTTTAGTTGGAATAAAACATTTCTGGCGATTTTTTGATGGAAATTTGTCCATCGGTAAAATACACTTTAGAAAATAAATGCAAGCAAAAGTATCCGCCTTAAACATTTCTGGCAAATTTTTGGTGGAATTTTTTGCCAGAAAAAAAAAATCTAGCAAAAATAAAGAAAATTTACAACAAGCCAGGTACTCCCAAGTGCTCGCTGCTATTGCTTGTCTGCCAGCTGCCCGAGCGCCTGTGACTGCTCGTCCACGCCTATGTGAAGGTTCGAACCCACTCCTTCGAATTATCTAGCGTCCATCCACTCTATTGCGAAGCAAAATTTGTTAAAAGTATTACTCTTTTATATTTAAACTATAACCCGTAAAATATTAAAATTAATAATTAACTAAAATAAATATTAGTTAATTAGTTTAGTTGATTAGTTAATTAGTCAATTCTTTTTTTAATTATAAATATATTATTATTTCTTAGAAATTTTTAAAATATGCCAGAAATTTGTTTGAAATATCTCATTAGAAAATCGTCGAAAATCCATTGCAAGTTCGTCAAAAGTCCGCTAGAAATATTCTGCCAGAATTTCGCCAAAAAATCCCTCAAAAATCCACCAAAATTTGCAGCGCAAAATTCTTGCCAGAAATTCCACCGATAATTAGCATTTTTTTACAATGATATAAGAAGGTCATAACGCGTCTAAGAAAGAAATGTGTGATATAATGAATTTTAGCTTTTAATAATTTATATAATAGGTTAGAACTAATATCTTTTTTTACATAATAGACTAGTATTATTAATTTTTTCACTTAATTAACTTACAACTAAGCTTCTTCTTAAATTATGTTCAATATTGGACTATATGGTTGTCCATTGTGTACTTGGATATTTCAAGCCAATGGGGGATGGTCTCTTTATAAAGCCGGCATTATCTTTACAACCCTTTTGGGCAAAGTAGACCCCACCTTGCCACATTTCTTACTAATTCTAGAGCCATTTAATACAAGAGTCCTTCAGTTGACCTCATCATTTAGACTTTAATTTTTTTTTTTTTCAAGTGTTTTAAAATTTATTCAATAATAATAATAATATATTAAGTTTTTATCTCACTACATGGGATTAACTACATGAATCATTTTTTCTCTATTATATAATATTAAAGTTTAATTATCTTGTGCGGACGACGAACGTCGTCCGAAGACAACCCAGAATGCGTCACGTCACCTCTTCGTTGTGTACCGTGGCTTGGTATCACTGACGTGGTTGCACCTGATTCGCCTCCGAACATAGAGTTGTGTCTCGCCTCCGCAAAGAATAATTTCTTCATATTAAGAGTAATTTAAAAGATTCACGCCATAATTATTCAATAAGTTTTATACTGACTGTCATTTAGCTAATATAATCCTCTACTTTTCTAAATGAATGAAATCCGACAACGCAATGTTTTCAAATTTATTCATCAAGTATGTATATTTGTTTGGTCAAAAAAAATATAAATAATTATTTTTTTAATCAAATAAAGACAAGGTCTGATGAAAGATGATGGCGTGTGAAATTCAAAACTTAGGGCCAACAAATTATACATGGCATCATATTATTGGTCTAGCTACAGTTTGGTGTATGAATTGGCTCTATAATACTAATCATTATGAGAGCGTTTATATTAGATGGGATATAAGCTGTGGCATTATCTATTATTATTATTATTTTTTTGAACCATATAATATTTAAAAAAAGGAATTTTATATCTTATTTTTGAAAAAGAATTTTTTTTAAAAAAGTTTGATTTTATACATAATGTTTTTTATTATCATAAAATGTTATGGACAGATAGAGGACCAAGATTTTTTCTAGAGTGAAATTATCGACTTTAAAAATACTTTCAACTTTTTTATCAGAGAGGGAGAGAGATGGAGGAGCTAGCTCACACATGTTGATTGGGCACTAGGAGAGATTTTTACTTGCGGAGTCTGAATATTAACTCCACTTTTACTATTTACGGTTATAAAATTGAATGATTCTCTGTGTTCGGACATCACATGTAAGAATCTCTCTCGAGGACTAGTGGTAGGGGTGTCAATTCGGGTCAACTCGTCGGGTTTGGGTCGAACCCGACCCGATCCGAATCTAAACGGGTCAACCCGAACCCGACCCATTTTTGCAAACGGGTCGGACATTCCAACCCGGACCCGACCCGGCCGGGTTGCAAGGTTGACCCGACCCGACCCGCGACCCGGCAGTGGGCGATGCACGAGGGTTCGACAGCGCGGCAGCGACGACGGCGGCAGTATAGGAGCGGCGACGGCGGCAGCACGGGCGCAGCAATGGTGCAGGCGCGGGCGCGGCGACGGTTGCATGCGGGTTCAACACGCGGGGCAGCTCGGGCTGCAGCGCAGGGCAGACGGGCAGCGGGGCACGCGGGCTGCAGCGCGGGGCACGCGGGCAACCGGCAGCGCGGGTGGGGGCAGCGGGCAGAGAGCGGGGGCAGCTGGGAATTCATTTTTTAAAAAAATAAACGTGTTTTCGGGTTGACCCGGCGAGTAACCCAGCAACTCGCCGGGTCAACCTGACCAGTTTTATCAAACGGGTCAAATCTGTGAACAAGAACCCGACCTATTTATGAAACGGGTCGTGTCCAACCCGGATTTTTCGGGTCGGGTTTTCGGGTCGTGTCAAATATTGACACCCCTAACTAGTGGGCTAATGAGAGGATTTCCATTAGCGAGGAAGATCAAGGCAAGTGGCATCAAATTAGAATAAGCTTTTTTATTTTTGTTGTGATTATGTGGGGAGAGGAGCTGCTATGCAATTTAGGTTAGATTATTGATTTTAATCATTATTAATTTTTAAAAATAACTACTCTTTTTCACTTTCTTAGTGAACAAAATTATCGTGGCCATTGGGTACTAATGTCCTCAGGGCTCCCATTATAGCTCTGTCTCTTATGTACATATTCAAAAAGCTAGGTTGTTTGATACTATTTTTATTTATAAAAGTTAGCTATTCATAATGTTCAGGATATAAGTGCTTCACTTTAAGCTTTCCACATTAAAACTTTATTGTAATTTAATAAAATATTGATTCACTTAATTGCATTTCCTTCATGGATTTATATCCTTCATAAAGAAGATAATTTCATCAACTAGGGCATTGCAATTGGGCTAAGTTGATTCTTTCTACATATTTAGCTAGGTTTGTTTTGAATATCCGGAGATTAGTCAATCATAAAACTCTTAGATTATCTTTTAGACGAAAGTAATATATATGCCACGTATAATATCCAAATATCTCAAAGGTCTAATTTAAGTTAAGTCTATCTAGTTTGATGCAACTGAGTCGAAGTCAAAAGTATGAATATAATGAACTTGCTAAAGTTTAGCATGAACTCTCCTGAAAGTATGCTTGGTGCATGGCTTAGCAAAATCAACTTGCCCTAGATCAAAGGCTACTCCTGTCACAACCCAACTAGAAATGATCTGATACTACTACATCAAAATCTTCGTACATAACAAAATATAGTACCTACAGTACAAATCAAAATCTTCGTCTCCATAACATATATATATATACAATGTCATAAAAGTTTTGTCATTACAAAGTTATCCTTTTTTTAAACAAAAATATCATTTTTATTAGAAAATTTTCAAAAATAAAGAATCATAGAAATTAAAATAGGAAAAACATAACCTACCTCGATCCAGACAACTTTCTCAACTATAGTCAAATAGCCAAAAATGGCCCGAAGAGGTTCAAAATAGATTGTCTCTCTCCCAAATCCCTCTCCTTCTCTCTCTCCTACTTTGCTGGCACGGAGTTTGAATGCAATAGAATAATGGATTTAAAATATATTTAAAGTGTAGCTAGTGGCCTAGCATTATGGTGCTAATTCATTTTCCAAAATTTGAGACTACTAAACTTAAATATCATAATTTGGTACCTTGGCACTATTGTACCCCGTGCTCGAACACCCAATATTATGGCACTTAAATAGCAAAATTTAAGAATTTTTGCCAAAATGCAATTCAAATCCTTGGAACCCAATCTAGAACACATGCACTATTTTTTCACATACCAAAACACTTCCAAATGCATGTAAATGTATTTAAAACATAAAATTTTAGATACTTGCCTTTTTCTACTTTGGTCAAATTAGTCTAAAATATATTATCGATATCCTCCTGGAGGTATCATAACTCTCCCCTCATAAAAATGTCAACCTTGACATTCTAATTCAAGAAAATTTAGAATTAATATGGATATAGTTGTTGTATCTCAGATTCCTTTTCCCAAGTAGCCTCTCTAACGATCTTATGCTTTCACAGCACCTTAACTATTAGAATTCTTTTGCTCTTCCATTTCTCAAATTATGTGCTAGAATCTTGTCGAGCTCTTCCCTATACTGCAGATTTGTTTGAACCTCAACACATCAGCAGATAACATCTTTCCAAAATCAGATACTCACTTCCACAAAGAAGATACATGAAATATATTATGTATATTTGACATATGTTCAATCAATAATAAGTTATAATCAAAACTACAAATCCGCTCAATCATCTCAAAAAGCCCAATGCACCTTAGACTTAACTTACTGTTTTCTTCCAAATCAGTTGACACCTTTCATAGGGCTGACTTTGATATAAATAAAATCACCAACTTGAAATTCATTAATTTTGTGCCTCTGATAATAATTTTTCTTCTGCATGTCTTGAGCAAACTTTAATCATTTTCTAATCAGAAAGAGCTTTGTTGTAGTGTCATCCCCAAACGTTGAACACCTGTCTATCACCTACCTCTAACAAAAATAAAGGGTCATATACTTCATAAGGAGCCATACCTATGTTAAACTGATAATTGTTGTTATAAGCAATCTTTGTCAGTGGGATATAATCCTCTCAACTACCCCAAAATCTAGAACATGGAGTTTCAAAAGATCCTCTAGTACCTGAATAGTCCTTTTAAATTTCTATCTATCTATGGATGAAAGTCATACCAAACTACAATTTTGTACCTAATCCTTAAGAAATACTTCTACATAGCCTGGGGGTAAACTAACTGTCATGATTAAGTATCATCACCTTCAACACTCCATGTATTTGGTACATATATATATATTCAGAAAGTCGCTAGAAAATCTGCCTAAAAATTAGTCATAAATATTTCATCGTAATCCACAGAAATTCACTAGAAAATATTATGCTAGAAAGCCGCCAGAAAATCTGTCGGTAGTAGAGACTAAACGCATTTAAATAATAATTAAACTATACTAAAATTGAAACATTAATAAAAACCTTTATAACAAATTTTAGAATATCCCTTAGGATCCAATTTCTTGTCACATTTTATTAATTAGCAGAATCCCTCTTTGATAGCTCTCAAGCCTTAGCATCATAACTCATAACATAATAGAATCTCACCTCGATATCCTACTAGCTCCAGCATAACAGAATCTCTTCTCACTCGATCCCAGAATGTCAAATTACTTTCAAAAATATTATACATATTCAAAATATTTCATTAGATAAAATAGTATTCAACTCAGTTCAAAAATTATCAAAATGCTTTCTCAATAGGCAACAGAAACACTATTAAGGGAAAATTCACAGTTTCAAAATATAAACAATTTTTTGAGATTGTGTAAAACATCATTTTAAGACTTCAATCATATTATGAATCTATTTTTCAAAGTCCAAATTATTTTCTACTAAATAAAAATTACATAAATTCCAAAATCATAACGAAAAAATTTCCATAAAATATTCAAAATCTTAATCTCTATAACATATTAAAATTATGCCATGAAAGCTTTACCAATATAAAGTTATCATCATTTTTTTGAAACAAAAAATAAATTATATAAAAAAAATTAAAAATAACAAAATATTAAAAATTGAGATAGGCAAAATGTAACCTACCTCGATCCAAATAATTTTCCAACCTAACTTGATGACTAAAAATGTTCTGTATTGGCTCAAAATAGAGTTTCTATCTCTGTCAAATCCTGCTCCTCTCTCCTACTTCAGCTGGGTTAGCAATTGAATGCAATGTAATAGTCGATGTAAAATATATTTAAAGTGCATTTAGTTGTCTAGCATTATGACACTAGTTCATTTTCCAAATTTTTGAGACTATAGTACTGAAATGTCAATACTTTGTACATTAGTGCTATTGTATTTCCACGACGATCGAACACCCAACATTGTGACACTCAAATAATAAAATCTTAAATTTTTTGCCAAAATGCACTCTATATCCCTAGGACTCATTCTAGAGCATATGAAGCTTTTTTCACACACCAAAATACTTTTGAATACATACAAATGGATATAAAACACAAAAGTTCAAATATTTATTTTTTACTACTTGAATTAAATTGGTCTTAACTATAATGTGATCCTAGAGGTCTCACAACCTCCTAGGTTCAAAAGCTACTCACCATATTCATTTTATCATCAAGTTGGAAAGACTTCATCTCATCCAGTCAACGTTTTGATCTAATAGTGACTTAGAAGTTTATCAACTATCTTTTTTACATTTCGACTGCACTCCCATGTATTTTTATAATAACATGTCAAGCCTCGTGATATATTTTATTATTTTATATAGCTCAAAATATAGTCTTTCTTGTAGCCCTAAGCCAATAAATAGAGGCAAGGTAAAGTCATGTCATATAAAGTCATTTGTACTTCTAGCAATCTAATGAAATCTTAGGGCTTCTCTCCTAAAATGTATTAGATTCTTTTCTTTCTCTTTTACTCTTTACTTTTTTATTAAATTTGTCTTGGTATCCTTATTAGTAAAGTTACGGTATTAAAAAGGGATAAATTTGTATCTAACAACCTCAAAATATATAGTGAGCATGAACTAATACCAAGAATTAGAAACTAAGCACTATAAGCGGCATAGCAGTAAAATTAAGAGGGCACAATAAACTTGGAGTACTAAGAGTTGGTTAATAAAATATGATTAACAAAGGTAACTAAAAATGAAATCCTAAGAAGATTCAAGGAGGACTAGAGCATATTCTTAGAGCCACTCTAAGAGTGGAGATACTAGAAGGATTTTTTGAATATATTATATGAAGACTACCCCAAGGTGTAAGAGTGACAACATCAAATTCATTAATAAACAAAACCTATTATTCAAATAATAGTTAAAAATCTTCCTTTCCATCACAATTGAGTTGAGAAGTAGAAATCTCAACCAATAATTGCATTCTCCAAAGAAATCACTAAGGCACAACCTCTAGAAAATTTTAAACACTTCTTCTAGATTATAAAAAGCGAAAGTTAAATCTAGCTAACCATATAGCACTTTAAGTTGGTCATTGATATGCATTATGTGATGCTTAATGAATGTTAAGTGTTAGATGATGGGTAACCAGAGCTAAGGAAATCTAGAGGTAGTAGGTTGGGGTTTCAAATGATTGTCAGAGTTATTAAATTCTATGAGTTCAAGAATTCTCTTTACCAAAATTCATTCTCTAATGTGTGGAAATATGAATTATTTATGATTCAATTTTTATATATGATATTTTGGTTATTTTTTTTTTTAATTTAAAACCCGCACAGGGGCCTACGTGTTAATATCAAAATAGAGATTACAAAGTCCTTAAAAGGATCCACTAGCTCACTAATGCTCGAAAGAGCTACAATCAAAAAGTAAAACAAAAAGACCTACGAGCCTGTGTTTCCTTATCCTAAGAGTACAAGAAATGTAGAAAATACTATAAGGGCTGTGAGCAATCAGCACCCAAAAAAGGAAGATCCGCATATCAACGCTCAGATCAAAACTCCTGCAAAATTGACAGAGAAAAAAGGAAAGCAAAAAGAGAACCCAAAATAGAAGAACCTTGATCGCAGAGATAATCATGAAATCCAAAATATAGTGAAACCTGCAAGGTTCTCTACAAAAAATAAAATTAGTGAAACAGAAATGAACAAGCATGATGTACACAAGCTTACAACGATAGCCCGAGAACATAACATCAGAATTGGAATACTCAATGCAGGAAATCCCATAAGTTTTCGGCTTCCAGCAATTCATCCAAATAAAACTAGTAGCGCAAGGTCGAAGATAAAGAAAAGTCTTCCAGTTGCAAACGATAAGATCATGCTTAATATAAACACAAGTCTGGGTATCAAAAGAAACCTTCATCATACAGGTAAGCAACTCAAGGATCAGCCAGTTAAACACAATACAAACGGTAGCAGTAGCAGAAAATAAATAAGAATTGGATAGAGCACTGACTTGAACAGAAGCAGAAAAGATAGATCTCCGAATAACCCAGCCGATTATGGAAATCAAAAAATTAATCATTTCTAAAATAAGGTAAACCAGATTTGTCTAAATTGATCATACCTTGTAACAATGGATGCAAACATCTAGGATTTAACTCTTCATAGTTAGTAATATTGCAACCTCTTTTAGCAAGCCAATTGGCACACATATTCGCTTCACGATAAATATGAGAAATACAATAAGAAATATTGGCAAGATGAAGTTTAATCTTTCTGACCAGATAAAAATGGTTTGGATTGCCAGGAAAAATATTGTTAATAATTTGGATAACAAGCATGGCATCAACCTCAATCCAAATAAAACCAAAGCCCATATTGGAACATATATTCAGACCAAATAAAAGAGCAGTAAGCTCAGCAGCAATAACAGTTGTACAATGAATGGGGGCAGAGAAAGCAGCTAAAACATTACCTAAATTATCTCTTATTATACCACCAGCACCAGCACCATTCGGACCTATAGATCCATCAGTATTGAGTTTAATGTAAGGAGGTTTAGGTTTGATCCAATAAATAATTTTTTCAGCAGAATTCACATTAATATCAGAGAAATTGAGGCCCAAATTTTGTGCAAAATTAAGACAATTTTGGAAATTCTTCTTAGATAATAAACTGTAGGAATGCAGCTGAAGAATTTTATGCTTCACATTGGAAATAATGATAGACGAATCCATCTTAATACCATTGTGCTTAGCTTCATTACGAGCCTTCCAAATATACCAAACAATGAGAATAGGAATGAGATTAAAAATGTGACCTTTTGAGCTTTGAGTCCAACTGTTAAGAATATCAATAAGATTATTATACATAGTAAGCATAGGTTTATTGGCCAGATTCTCGAAATATTCGCTTCACGATGATATTTTGGTTATTTTTATATGAGCTCAGACCTCCATGAAAAGGTCTGGAATTTTCTTAATTATTTTACATTTTTTGGACTTTGAGTGTCTTAGTAAACTCAAAATTTGACAATCTAAGACTGATCAAGATACTCATTTCAAATATAAAAATAAAAATTTTCAAGGGCATTTGGTCCATCAACTTGCATCAAGAAGTTTATGATTGTACTTATAAGTGCTTGATTTAAATTTCCATGTATAATGTGTGATTTTGGTTCCATAGCACTCATCTCACCTATTTGCAATGTCCGAAGTCAAGACAATAAATTAGCTAAAATTTAGAGTTGGAATGATCTTGAAATTAAAACTTGGAGTTTTTGGCTCAAATAATTTACATTTTAAGATAAAAAATTACATCAAAATTTGTGCCTGATGAAATCATATTTGCGAACTACATGCAATAAAATTATAAAAATCTAGCTAATTTTTATTGATAGATTAAGAGTTATTATTTATTAAATAAAAATTGAGAATATATATATCAAAGCTCAAACTTTTGGTTTTTGAACAAAAGACAAATCATAGAAAATGCAATTATAGATATCCCCAAATTTTATTATAAAATTTGAATACTTTCATCAAGTGGGGAGAGAGAGAGAGAGTGAGAGAGAGAGAGAGAGAGAGAGTAAGAGAGAGAGATGATGTTAGAAGAAATTTGATTTAGTTAAGAGAGTATTGTTAAGGAAGCTAATAAGGTGAAAGATGTTAGAAGAACAATGATTTAATTAATTAAAAGAGTATTGTTAATGAAGTTAATAAGGGGACAGGTGTGGAGAAGTATTGGACCAATAACCAAACACGCAAGTTAATTTCGGGTATTGATACATGCACGCACATAAAGCAAATCACCATTTGTCGTGTATATTTAATGAAAGATACTTCTGATCATCCAAACCCTAAGCAGAACCAACTTCCTCAACTCGACCATAATTTCATTTCCATTAATACTTCATCCATTTTCTATATCTTATTGCTTCTTCTCTTTCTCTAGCATTCTTGTAATACAGCTATATTTAACAGATTAAGTACTCTTCTGTGATTCATGGCGGCCGACAAGCCGGAGGAGAACAAGCTATGCCCACGAGGACATTGGAGACCTGCAGAAGACGAGAAGCTGAAGCAACTAGTTGAGGAGTTTGGGCCTCAGAACTGGAATTCTATTGCTGAGAAATTGCAGGGAAGATCAGGTGTGTAATAGCATGGCCTTGATGAACCAAACTTAGCTTGCTCTCTCTCTCTCTCTCTCTCTCTCTCTCTCTCTCTCTCTCTCTCTCTCTCTCTCTCTCTCTCTCTCTCTCTCTCTCTCTCTCTCTCTCTTCCCACTATCCATCACAGGGATAGCCTAATTCAATGAGCAACTAATACGACCGTTTCAGAATTCCTCCTGATGAGCAAAGCACTTGGAAGGAAATTGAAATAAACTGGTTATCACTTAATCCAGTAGCTTGAGAGAGATAGAAGATAGGAAATGATGGAAAGAGAAGGGTTGTCTCAGAATTTTCTCTGTCATCAGTTTCTTTCTATATCTGTCTAATTGCACGTCTATAACACCAACAGATTTGTTATTCACTCAGCCTGAAGTTTGATCTCTCACTACACCTTCGTTTATTATTTTTGCCTTCCTTGTTAGAGGTTAGAGTTCATTAAAACAGATTATGGGACGATTACTGCGTAGAAGATTTCCTGCACTTTGAATTGTTACATATTATTTTCTTCTATTAAAAAAATATTGTAGTAATATAAAGTAATACAAAATAGAATTAGGCTTTGTTTAGGACCACTATTGATCATTATTTTTAAGAAATTTATGTAAAAAAATTTATATTAAAAAATAATAAGAAAAATATCCGGATTAAAATCTGAGAAATCTAATTACGGCTTTGTTTGGGATGACTTTCTTACTGCTTCTTAAAGCAACTTTTTAGCATAAAAATTAAGTTGTTTTAAGAAGCAATAAGAAAACCGTCTTAAGTAAAATCTAAAAAAAAATAATAATAAGAATGCGCAATACTCCTCTAGCTAGCCATTGAGAAATTACCCCTCATGATCTTTAAAAATAGTCAGATATAAGCTACTGTTTTTTCTATTACGTAAGAAAGTATATTATATCTATATATTTATTTTATCTTATAGAATCCAAAGAAAGAATATATATAATTAAAGTCAATTAAATTATCCCACAATTACAAAATACACGCTAATCTAATATTTTATTTTATTTTATTTTTTAATTTAAATAAATTTAATCATGAGACATAAGAACATATCAATGTCAACATTAATCAATACAGATTCGCAACAATGTAGTTGAATCTCCCTAACTATAGAGGCATGAATTGACTAATATCTCGAATTACAAGCAAATCAAATATCAAATTTTTTTAGTCTCTCACTCTAAATATATATGTGTTTAATTATTTATTAGTTGTTCTTAATGGTTGGCTAATTATAATGAACGGATATATAGGGAAGAGCTGCAGGTTAAGGTGGTTCAACCAACTAGACCCAAGAATCAACAGAAGACCCTTCACCGAAGAAGAAGAAGAGAGACTCCTCGCTGCCCATCGCTTCCACGGCAACAAATGGGCTCTTATAGCCCGGCTTTTCCCTGGCAGGACCGACAACGCTGTCAAGAACCATTGGCATGTAATCATGGCTAGAAGGCAGAGAGAAAAGACCAAGTTCCTTACCAACCAAAGTAGCTTTCATGAAGAAGATCACAGTCACATATTCAATCAGGCCGAGACCAGCTGCTCAATTTCATCTAATCAGCTTAATCATTATGAGTATAATTATGGTAACTTGGGGAGTTCTCATCATCCTCTTCAAAAGCTCTCTAACTCATCTACTATTTATTTGCGTTTTGGTGTGTTGGAGGAGCATATGAGGTGTTTGAGGGATGCCTCTGGTGGTGTTAATAAGGAAGAGAAAGATGATGAAACTTTGATCAGAAGTAAGGATGTCCCTTACATAGATTTTTTAGGCGTGGGTAAAGATTAGTGAAGATTTATTATAGTTTAATGGGTATTGATCATGTACTTTAAAATCCTGAATAAGTTTTTCAGGATTTGATTCAATAGTTGAGCTTATAGCTCGAAGATAGTTGTTCAGAAGCTTTTAAAAAAGCTATTTTTTTTAAACTATTCACCGTTATCTTTATAAAATACTACAGCCGTTCTAAATAGATCATTAAACTTCTTATTTTGAATAATTCTCTTTGACCACTAATCTTTTTATTTTCAAATATTTTTTTGTGTGGGAGATAACTTGTGGACCGGTGCATGTACTATCGTAATCTCTTTGTTATTGAAATAATTGTTATGTGATTGCAGCTAACGAGTTAGGCTCATCTAATAATCTACCAAAGAATTAAATGGTCAAAATTTGTGCTTAAAGATCACTATTTATTTATATATTATATATTTATAAAAATCATGATGAAAGAATTTATTCAGACAAGCAATAAATGCCAAATTTTATAAAAAAAAAGGTGCAATTATAAGTTAAAATATATGATTATTTTGATGTTGATCTAACACAAATTACAAACTGATTTGTGCCCTTCAAAATTATTTCCATATTGGATTTTGTGTTCAATAAATACAATTGGTAACGTGAGGTCATGGCCTGTACTGATTTCTGTTGTGTATTTATGCGTGTCATATGTGATTGTGCGTTGAGAAAATGCAAAAATATTATAATAATTTACTGATTTCATCAATTAGATATCCATCTATTTAGTCTACATTCTATTTAAAAATATTTTCCAACATTCAGTCAGGCAAATAAACAAGATTAATTTGTTACTTTGCTAGATTTTTTTTTTTTTTTTTTACTGTGCTACAATCTTATGATAATTTTTTTTTTTAAGATTTAGGCTTCATTTGGGATAGTTTTTTTTATTGTTTTTTAAAACATATTTTTACTAAAAAGCCTTAGGTTTCATTTGGGACAGCTTTCTTCCTGCTTTCTACAACAACTTTATAATACAAAATTATCTTGGAAGCAGCGAAAAAGAAGTGGCAAAACTGTCCAAAACAAAGCCTAATAATGGTTCTTTTTATTTTTGGTGTGTAAGGGTTAAGATGTTTAGAGTAAAAACATATATGAATTAGTCGATTAAAACAAAGAATCATAACTTTTATCTAAATACTTCGCACTGAAGGAAAATCGATCATTAACGACGAATTTTTCCAATAGAAATTGG
Organism: Dendrobium huoshanense; assembly: GCA_016618105.1. Classification (NCBI taxonomy): domain Eukaryota; kingdom Viridiplantae; phylum Streptophyta; class Magnoliopsida; order Asparagales; family Orchidaceae; genus Dendrobium; species Dendrobium huoshanense. The sequence goes on along the minus strand of CM028346.1, from coordinate 22,578,590 downwards.
CACCTTTTCGGCAAAATTTCAGTGTTCCAACATTTTTCCAATGGATTTTTTTTTCTGTCGGTATAATCCGCATTAAGAAACGCAATTCATCAGCACTTTTTCCATCGGGAATTATTTCCGGCAATTTTCTATTTTGCTTGTGGCGGCGGTCAGAACTGGGGCTTCCGCAGAATTGCCGCCGGAGATTTCTGGCGGCATTATCGACGATTTGGCCGTTGGTATTTTTCCAATCTTATGTTACGTGACTCAGTAGCAAATGAAGCATGTGTCAAATCAAAATGTTTCCATGCTTCGGCATCTGATGGATAAGAATGAACACCACTATGAGATAATTTCTCCTTATATCATCTCATATGACTTGTTGAACTCATTGATGCGTAGAGGCCCTACATTTCTTTGAATAATCGATAAATAAAATAACTAAGAATATGAAACATCTTTCTTTTGATGATATTAATTTCTTGAGTTATATTTGAACTGAAGCGCATTGAATGTACGACAGCAAAATTCTATCACAACATCCTTGTAGTATAACATTCAATCATTTATATAACAATCATTTTTTATAGTTGTGAGATCCAACTTGGATACTAATTTTTTTGTTTGATACAAATTTGTGGGGATTAAATTGTCTGCTGGATTTATTTCCTTGAAAAAATAAATGAAGTCATTGAAGCACTCTCGAAGAATATTATATTCTAATACTAAGCATCCTAACAACAACCGATAATCTAAATGAGCTATGCAACTATCCCAAATTGATTTTTGAGCAGCATATAGTAATTAAAAAAAAATTCTTTATGGGTTTGGTGGCTCTCCCATGTTTGCTCTTAAATTTAGACATGCTGCATCAAAAATAAGTTCTTCATACGGTCTCATACTATTCTCTCTCCCAACCCTAGCACCGCTCTGGTGATTTAGGGCTTCCTTGCCTCCTTCGTTCTCCGGCCATTTCTTCCTGGTTTTCGTGTGTTTTTTGTGTGTTCATCTCACTAGTGTTGTTCATCTGGTGAGATCTCGTGTCTTTGGCCCTGTTGGGCTACGGTTTGATGGCGGAGACTTCCTCGACCCCGTGGGGGAATGTCACCACCAAGACGCAAGATCCTAATAAAGGCTTCTTTAACCTGGACCAAGATGTTCCATCGCCGACAAAGTCTTGATCCTTTAAGGATGTCCTGTCGGGATCTCCTTCAGGTGATTTCCTTCCATCACTTACTCAATCTACCTTTAATGGTGTGCCTGCGGTTCTAATTTTTGATGAAGAAGTTTTAAAGCTTGCTTCTCCTTTTCGATTTACCTTAGTTGAAAATTTTGGTCTTCGAAGACCCAACCCTTACGGGATCCGTAGTTTTTTTTGGTAATCTAAACGTGATTTTATTCTGTGGGTTTGTTAGATTCTAAGCATGTTGCCATCCAATTATCTAATGACCTGGATTATAGCCGAGTGTTTACTCGGAGATCTTACTTTATTATGAACTGTCAAATGCGCATTTTAAAATCGACTCCTTTTTTTGATGTTAAGGAAGAATCACCTATCGTGCCCAAATGGATTTCATTTTCGAATTTAAGGCTTCATTTCTTTAATTCCAAAGTCTTATTTGCTCTTGGTTCCATTTTTGGCCGTCCTCTCCAAACGGATCAAGCGACTGCCTCAAGAACTAGGCCGTCGGTGGCTAGGGTTCTTGTGGAGGTTGACATTACGAAAAAGTATGCTAAAGAAGTTTGGGTAGGATCTAAAACTTTTGGTTATTTTCAAAAGGTTGAATTTGAAAAAATGCCTGAATTTTGTTCTCACTGTAAATCTCACAGGCATGCTTTAGTTGACTGTTTCAAATTGCATTCAGAACTCAAGAAAACTACCAACAACTCCAAGGGGAAGGCTGATTTAAGGGATACTTATATTACTAATAAGGAATCTATTCAAAATGTGCCGCTCGATGGCCTTCCTCCCTCTGTTGAGAAGGTTGATAATTTTCCCATTAATGATACTTCTAATGGCGAGAAGATGAAGGGTTTAAATAATTTGGAAAATGCTACGGGAATTGAAAATGTTGTTGCCACTACTAAGGAGGATATAAATTCTGAGCTTAAAGATTCTATTGAAGAATCCGAAAACAGCCCCAAAATTTATATTTTTGTTGACTCTATGTTGGAAGGTTTGGACCAACCCCTAAAGGAGGTTACTATGGATGAATCTCTTGCTATGACTAATCTTGATAAAGGTAAGGAAGGTATGGAGGACTGAGAAGAAGGGGAGTTTATACCAAAATCTATTTCTGGTATTTCTCTTGAAAACAGGAAGGAATTGGGTGATAGGGTGGCCAAAATAGTGAGTCTTCATCCGATGGTTATGAGCAGATTACTAAAAATAGTGAAGAGGAAGGTTTTCCTCAATGGAAAAAGAAAAAAAAAAAGAAAAATGGGAAAAAACAAATACCAGAAACACCTAGATCCACTAGGGCTCAAACTAATCAAAAAAAAAAAAAAAAAAAAACTCTAATGTTTAAAGCCCTTATTTGGAATGTGAGGGGGATTGGGGGAAAGGAGTCTAAAACTATTGTTAGGAACTTGTGTCGTATCCACAACATTAATTTGCTGGTGCTTCTCGAACCTTTTATTTCTTCTGATAAATTGTCCTCTGTCACTACTCGGATGGGCTTTAATTATAGCTTTGCTAACTGTTCTAACAAAATTTGGATCATGTGGAAGAGTTTTTTAAATCTTACTTTTATTTCTGATTTTGATCAAGTGGTTCATGCTCACATCTCTTATGATAAGTTTATTTTCAATGCTTCTTTTGTTTATGCTTTATGTACTAGAATTGGTAGAGTTCCTCTATGGGAATGTTTAGCTGATTTTGCCAATAATGCTAATGGTCCTTGGTGTGTGGGAGGTGACTTTAATATCATCTCTAATGCTAATGAAAGAGTCGGTGGTAATTCCCCTAATGTGAATGCTATGGATGATTTTAGGCAAATGATCTCTAACTGCAATTTTATTGATATTGATTATTCTGGTAGTTCTTTTACTTGGTACAGATCCTCCATGTGGCAAAGACTCGATAGAATTCTATTTAATAATGATTTGATTAGTAATTATCATATGACGCATGTTCAACACTTAAGCAGAACTTTATCTAGTCATGCCCCTATTCTTATGCAAATTTCTGAGAATAATATGAAACCTTCTTTGGCTTTTAGATTTCAAAATATGTGGATTACGCATGCGGATTTTTTAAACGTGGTTGCTAACAACTGGAATGCCACTATTTTTCCTGATAACATTATTGTTGGCATGGCTAGGCTCTGGTCTAAATTAAGTAGACTTAAATAAACTTTCAAGTATTGGAACAAGCATGTTTTTAAAAATGTTTTTGATAATATCAAGGAAGCTGAAGGTAAGGTTTTAGAGATGGAAAATTTATTAATTGAGAACCATTCTGAAGATAATATTTCTAATCTTGATAATGTCAAGCTTCATCTTTTTCATTTACAGAATCAAGAAGAAACTTTTTGGAAACAAAAAACTTCCTTTACTTGGACTACTGAGGGGGATAGAAATACCTCTTTTTTTCATGCTTTGGTTAACAAGAATAGAGTGAGGAATCATAATCATAAAATTGTGGATCCACAAGGGAGGGTTTATGATTCCAATCAGCTGATTGTTAACTCTGGTGTTGATTATTTTTAAGAGGTTTTTAACTCGTCTAAGTTAAATTTTCCTATTGATAATTCTAGCATTATTCCTAATTAGATGGTGAATGAGGATGATAACGTGTTGCTTAATCCTCCTCCTACGGAGGAAGAAGTTTGGAATATTGTTAAAGGTATGAATGGGGAATCTGTTGCTGATCCTGATGGTTTTACTACAAAATTTTTTATTATAACTTGGGATATTATCAAAATTGACATCATTGATGCTGTGCATGATTTTTTCAAAGGTAACTCTTATCCTAAGTTCTTTTCGTCCACTAATATTGTGCTTATTCCGAAAAAAGATAATTCTATGTACTTGAATGACTTCATACCTATTAGTCTGTGCACTTTCTTTAACAAGTTAGTGGCCAAAATTATTGCTTCTAGATGGTCTTCTATTTTTCCTAATGTTATCTCGATGACTCAAACTGCTTTGTTAAAGGGCGCAGTATTTTTGACAATATTCTTTTGGCTCAGGAAATGGTACATGATCTGAATGCTAAAGTTACTGGAGGGAATATTTTATTCAAGCTTGATATCACTAAAGCTTATGACAATTTGAAGTGGGATTTTCTTTACAAAATTTTACATTTGATGGGGTTTAATGATTACTTTCTGATGTTGATCAAGAATAGTGTTGAAAACTATTTTTTTTCTATTATTATCAATGGGTGTTCTCGCTGTTTTTTCTCTTCTAAGCATGGGCTAAGGAAAGGTGATCCTCTATCCCCCTCTCTCTTTACTTTAGCTATGGAATATCTTTCTAGAGGGATTGAGAATCTTTATAGTAGATACCTGAAGCTTAATTTTTATACGATGAAAGGTATTCCTATTACTCATCTTAGCTTTGCTGGTGATTTTATTATTTTTTCTAATGCTTCGATTAAAAATATTAAATGTCTTGCTAGATTTTTATCGTCTTTTCAGCTTATTAGTGGTCTCTCTATTAATAGGGATAAGAGTAATTTTATTACTGGTTTTACTGTTAATAACACTAGAGTTAATGGCATTAAAAGGGTTTGTGGTTTTAATCAGTCTTCTCATCCTATAAAATACCTTGGTACTCCTCTTTTTAAAGGGAGGAAAAAGGTTTTTCTTTTTTACAACGTTTTTACTATTTTCCAAAAAAAGTTTCTTAATTGGTCCTCCAAATTTCTTTCTTATGGTGGTAGATTAAACTTGATTAAAAGTGTCTTAAACTCTATTCCTATTTTTTTGTTTCATACTTTACAACCTTCTACTAATGTTTGTTTGAGAATGGAAAGATTGATTAATAAATTCTTCTGGGGGTCCACTAATAATAAATCTTCTATTATTTGGGCTTCTTGGAGAAAAATGTGCGGGGTTTATGAGGAAGGGGCGTTGGGGTGTAAGTCTATTGTTGACACTGCTTATGTGTTCTCTCATAAACTATGGTATGCTTTTAGATCTAATAACAGTTTATAGGCGAATTTTATGAATGCTAAATATTATAAGAACCTTAATTCTCTCGCTTGTCATTATAAAAGTTCATATTCCCAGGTGTGGAAAAGACTGTGTAAGATCAAGTGGGAGGCTAAGAACTTCATTGAGTGGGGTATTGGCACCGGGGTTGTTGCTTTTTGGCAAGAAAATTGGTTGGGCCTGGGTTCTATTGATAATTACCTTAACACCCATACCATTATTGCTATGAAAGTTAGTGAATTTGTTTATAATGGGTATTGGAATATTCCTAAGCTACGGGAGGTTGTTCCTTTGGATATTATTGATAAAATTATTCAAATCCTCTTACAATTGTATACTAAGGATAAGATTATATTTAAGTTAACTCCCTCTGGTAATTTTATTCTTAAGAACATTTGGGAGGAAACTAGATTTAAAAATGTTGTTTCTTCCACTTTTAGGGGGCTTTGGCACAATTCTATTCCTGTTTCTTATTCTCTGTTTGCTTGGAGGTGCCTTAAGGGCTTTGTTCCTATTGATAATATTTTGTGGAATAAAGGCTTTATGATTGTTTCTAAATGCCAATGTTGTCTTAACATTGAAAGCTTACATCCTGTTTTCGTGAATGGGCCTATTTCTAGTAAAGTCTGGTCTTATTTCTTTAATTTGGTTGGGATCGATTTTTTTAATGCTAATTTAGATTTGAATGGTATTTTCAAAATATTGGTTTAATGATGGCAAAGGTAATATTCATATTGTGATAATTTGGTATCTTTGGAGTAGTAGAAATGATGCTAAGCACTTGGGTCTTAAGATGAATGCTTATGACATTATATCAAAGTGAGGTTTAAAATTCTTCAGTTGAAAGCTATCAATCTTATTTCTATTAAGCATTTTACCAACAGCATCTCTTTGGCTGCTCACTTTGGGATTCAAAATGAAACCTTTAGAATTCATAGGGAGCTTCTTGTGTATTGGACTAAACCGTATGATCCTTTTATTAAACTAAATACTGATGGGTCTATTCATCATTCTAAAGCTGGTATGGGTGGTCTTATCAGGAATGCTCATGGTAATCCCATTGCTATTTTTTCGGGTCCTCTACCTTGTTGCTCTATTTTGACTTCTGAACTTATGGGTTTGTATCAAGGTTTACAAATTTGTTTGAGATTGGGTTTACAGAATGTGAACATTGAGGTTGATTCTAGTCTTGTTGTTCATATTTTTTCTAAAAATGATGTTTGCTTCCCTCAGAATTTTTACAATATCAGAAAAATTAGAAGGATTCTATCCTTACTTAATTTTACTATTTCTCATATTTACCGTGAATGTAATGCGTGTGCGGATTGGCTTGCTAATTTTGGTGCTGGTAGTGAGATCTTATTGGAACATCCTCTAAGCCAAATTTTCGCTCCTCTAAAAGGCTTAATTATGCTGGACAAATCTGGTCTTCCTTATATTCGCCACAAGTAATCTCATGCTTTTTGGGTCTGTTCTGTTTGTTACTGGTTGTGTCTAGGTCTTTTGGTGGTTGCTGGGCTATTTTTTGCCCTCTCTGGTGGCTGGGTTGTTTTCCTTTTTCCTCAATCAGAAATGGGGTTTGTCGTCGGTGTGCTGGAAGAAGTCTAACGGTTGGTGGTGTATCTTTAGCAGAGTTTGGGCTGCTGCTGCTATTGAGAATTGTCTTGTGATTAACTGGTATTACAATTGCAATTATAATATGGGTTAAATGGGAATGTTTGGAGATACTGCGGGATTTGGTACATGCTGCTCGGTGACAGTTTGTTGGTTTTCAAATTATGTTGGCTTCTTTTATGGTGGCTTGATAAGGATAGAATGCATCTTATTTACTGCATTCAGGAGAGGGGTTTGAATTTGTTTTATTGGGATTGGATTAGCTGTATGTGGTGTTTTTGTAGAAGTGGTTCTTACCTGAATAGTCTGATTGTGTGCTGGACTGGTGCTCTTTATAGCTTTTGTCCGGGTGCTGCTATTGAGAGTGAGCTTGAGGTGAACTGGGTTTACAATTGTTATAAGGGTTTTATGTTAAATGGTGGTCTTTGGACTAGCTGCGGGAAATTTTGGATTTCTGGGGGGATTTCGTTTCGTCTGGAAGTGACTGTGGGGTATTATTACATGATTAATGAGGAATGGGTTAGTAAGGTTGTTAATCATGAGGGGTTTTGTTGGCTTCGCAATTTCTCTTGTTCTAATATATTTTTTTGGAGTGCTTATTGCAGGTACAATTTGAGTTCAACCTTAGGAATCTTCATGGAACGCAAGGTACTCTTAGGTTTTCTTTTGGATTTCTATATTTTTGGTTATATGTGTTTCTGTAGAAAGCTTGAGCTAAATAGTACGAATCTTCTCTTCCTTTTTTGGGTGCTGGTCCCTAACAGCCCTAGATTTTATTTATGCATTTCTTGTACTCGTAGGATAAGGAACCTCCGGCTTTTAGGTTTTTTGTTTCTTTTTTGCCTGTAGCTTTTTTGAGCAGTAGCATGCTGGAGGGTTCTTTTAAGGACCTTGTAACATTTTTTGATATTAACGCGTAGGCCCCTTCTGTGGGTTTAAACTAAAAAAAAAAAAAAAAAAAAAAAGTTCTTCATATGGTCTATTCATTTTATTTTCATTTATTATTCTAGAAGTTGTGAATGGACCGGCAAGAGTATCTCTATATTGATCGTACTATCCATGTGGGATTCAAAATCCATATCCTGTAACAAATCGCCTACAATATAAATGAACCTTAACATCATCGGGCTTAAGAAAAGCTTGATTTTAGTGCTTTGAGCATGGACATCTAAACATTCCATCAAATTTAAATGAAGGTAGTTGGCATGCGACTTAAATGAAACTCTTAATTCGCTTCATAATTCATCTGTTAATCCTTTTCATCCAGGTAACAATTTATTATACATCTAATATCTCTTTTATTTGATTGTCATGTGATGGTTGACTTAATAATCCTAAAATAAAAAAAAAACATATTTAAATTTAATATTATAAATTATGAAAATTAAATATATTACTATAAATATGTATCTTTCCCTTTTTATGAATTAGCCTAAAGTACTATAGGCATCTAGAATATTTTGTCAAGCAAACACATAGTTTACAAATTTGAACCTTTACAACAATCTTACAAATTTATGTAATGAATTATGTTTATAAAAGTTCATTGATTGCCTCTAATTATGATTATCAGGTGAATACCAAAATTTTTTATCTAAATCAAATAAAAAAAAAAATTTGTCTCTATTCATGTAACAATCCATTGCTTGCCTCTAATCATGTACATCAGATTTTAGGGTTATACAATATTATATTATTTCTTATCTAACATTCTCTTATTTAAATAGAGTGTTTCTTCAACCTTTGTCTCTAAACCAAAATAAAATATTTTTCAACAATTGAAATTGTATAAAAATGAAAAGGAAAGAAGAGATCGAGTTTTACCTCACAAATATTAAAGAAATGAAAAGAAACATATAAAAATGGTATGGATTGAAGAAGGGGGCGGAGCTCGTTTCGGCTTTGTCTGACAGAGGACACACGTTAAAATGAAGAAGAAAGAGTGAGTCGGGTGAAATAGGGCTAGGGCTAATACCAGAGACATTTTCAACAGTTACGGCCGCTGGAAATAATTTAACTTGAAACATGCATGCATTCCTCCAGTAAAGATGTCCAACTTATATAGAACCGGTGGATTTTCAAGCGGCCTTTGGACCGCTGAAATTTCTAGCAGCCAAACCGTCGGTTAACACAGGCGGTCAATCCATAGGCTTAATCGTCGAAATTTCTGATGGCCCCAAGGCCACCAGAAAGTCCATCGTTATTTGTTGATTTTCCTGCAATGTCAGTTTATATTACACTAAGTACTTTTTATTGTATTTAAAAACTATTAATTATTTATTTTATATGTTAAGATATGGAGCATAAGTAATAGACTAAAAAGAAAAAGCATTACATAGAGATAATAAGCAGATCAAAATGATATAAACGTTTTATCACAAGGGAGATTAAAAATAAAAAATATAGAGAGTTCATGAAGTTGTAAGCTTTTCTTGAAAAGAGCTTGTCATTATTTTCATTAAAAAATTTGCAATGGTTGAAACAAAAGTAGTCAATTGAGTGATTTTGTTTGCAATTTTTTTTTTACTTTTTATATATGATGATTTGAATCTGGCAGTGAATTAAGTTTTATTTGGGATAGTTTTTTTGTGTTTTATGAAATTTTTGAACCAAAAAGCTTCTTCATAAAGCAAAAAAATAAAATAAAAGTTGTCCTAAACGAATCCTTAATCTTCAAAATATGCATAAAAAGAATTTAGAAAGTAATTATCTTAATTTGTTACAATTTTATTATAGGAATGTAAAACAAATCAAGCTTGAGTCTTCAACTTGGTTTGTTAAGCAAATAAGCCAATTTTTTAATTTTGAATTCAGCTTTTTAAGTTTATCGAGCTGAACTAGAGCTATTCATAAACATAAAGTCAACTGGAAAGCCAAATATAAACTATAGAACATACATGTCAGAATTTAGAAAGTGATTGTACTTGTTTATTATTAGTTGATCATAGAAGTGTAAAACATGCCGAGCTTGAGTCTTCAAGTTGTGTGGTTAAGCAAACAAGCCAATTTTTTATTTTTTTTTTATTTTTTTTTTTTTAAGGTTAAACCCACATAGGGGCCAACGTGTTAATTTTCAAAAGTTTGGTTACAAGGTCCTTAAAAGGTTCCACTAGCTCACTAATGCTCAGAAGAGCTACAATCCAAAAAGACAAAAAAACCTACGAGCCTGTGGATCCTTTTTCTAAGAATACAATTAACACCCAAAAAATAGTAGGAGTGTGCAAAAATAGCACCAAAAAAAGGAAGATCCTAGGACAATCTTTCGGCTCAATCTTCCTGCAAAAAGAGAAAGAAAAAAGAAAACACCGAAACTTGAAAAACGACCAAAACAACCATACCTTACAAACACAGCTGACTCCAGAATCCAATAAAAACAATTTCCTGCAAAAAACTCTCCAAAAAGCAGAATTAGTCCATATCAAATTAAAAATATCACAGGATAAAAGCTTTCCTAAAGTAACAGAAATCATATATCTCCAGCCAATAAGCCAAATTTTCTTATTTGAGTTGTTCTTGTCAACTTATCAAACTGAATAGGAGTTGCTCACAAACATGATGTCAATTTGAAAGTCAAATAAAAATTGTAGAACTTGCCGCACTTTATATGTTCATAAATCAATACAAATTTAAAATATAAATTTAATATGACTATACACGATCTATATACACGTCAAAGGGTGTGAGTGTGTTTACTCACACTAAGGTTTCGTTTGGGACGATTTTTTTATTGTTTTAGTTCAATGTTTTAGATTTAACTTTTGTATTAAAACTCTGTTTTAAAAAGCAATAAAAGAGTCATCCCAAACTAAGCCTTAGACTTTATTTAAGACAGCTTTCTTATTGCTTCTTAAAACAGTTTTTTAATAAAAAAAAATTTATACTATAAAATTACTTTAAAAAGCAACAAAAAAATCATCTCAAACAAGTATGCAAAATTATTTTTACGTAATTTATTTCACCATCATATAATAATATAAGACTGCAAATATTTAAAAAAAAAAAATCAATAGGTGCATCATAAATCAGATATTTGATATTTTCCATTGATCTGCATCAATCTCTTCATTAAGAGAAGTCAATTTCCTTAGTAACATATTTAAAATGAAACTTTAACTTATACAGACATCTCATTGTCTTTGAAAAAAATGAAGTTCATTATAATTATTTTATTTTGATCAAATGAGCTTAGATGAAGCCAGAAAATGAAAAAAATAGATATATTTGTGCTGGGATATTTTGACTGAATTCATATGATGCCCTTGAATCTGCTATTAGATTAGTGCTGAACATAATTCAATAGAAATCAAGTCCATCGTAATACAAATTTCATTTTCAGCCAGCAAACCACAAGCTGGAAGTGTAACGGCTCAGTTGCTCTGCACAGATTTGTACAAGAAAAAAAAAAAAAAAAAAAAAAAAAAAACTATGCGTGGAAGCCGTGCCTAATAGGAAAAATTATCAGGTGCGGTGTCCGGATGGGTCTAGAGGTCAATTCTGACGTGCCACATCACCTAATATACAGTGCATTGAGTGACGTGATACATCTGAATTAGCGGCCTACGAATACATCCGAACTCCTCACGTAATAATCTCTCACCTAATAGGCTGGCCATTAGGTTGATCCCGGGTCATTCAAGACCACACACAAAAGCCCGGCCCGAGTCAATTCCCAAATTTATAATGTTTTTATTTTATTTATTTGTAGTTATGTGATTAGGACTAGATATGCATGTTTAGGAGGTTATATGCTTTTTTTTTTTTTTTTTTTTTTTTTTTTTTTTTGGTTAAAACTCTCCTATGGGGCCTACGCGTTAATGTCAAAAAACGGTTACAAAGTCCTTAAAAGGATCCACTATCTCACTAACGCTCGATAGAGCTACAATTAAAAGAAGAAATAAAACCTAGGAGACTGTAGATCCTTTTTCTACGATTACAAAAAGAACACTTAATAAATCTCGGGCTGTTCAGAACCAGCACCCAAAAAAGGAAGAGTAGATAATACCTTTTCAGCTCAATCTTCCTGCAAAAATTTAACAACACATATAAACCAAAAAAAACACAAAAGGAAGAGAATACCTTGCTGTCCTTGAAGTTCCTGATACTCACAAAGCAAAAAAACCTGCAAGGCAAACTCCCAAAAACGGTGAAATAACAGCTGAAACCATAATCAGAACCACTGCCAACAGTCATAAAGGTACTACTACCTCCAGCCAAGCCCAGGGAAAAGAAGGAAAAATACCAACTGGAGCATAAAAACCCAACTTCACTGGCCAAAACAATAGCAAAGAACATGTAATAACTTCTTCTATCAATACTCATCCCGCTGATCATCCGACCCAACAAAACAGCAAAAAACCCAATCAGAGCATTCACGTTCTTCCCAAAATAGTTCCAGGTAAACCAAACAGCCCCGAAAATGCAATGACCAGCGACCATATAGTTCCAGAAATACTCCCAATCCAAAACAACCAAATAATAAACTAGAATATGACTAACCCCCTTACAAATCAACCAAATAGACAACATCCAGAGAATGGATTGCCCAACAAAATCAAACCCGCAATTAGAAACAAGCAGCAAACCAATTAGAACTAACGACATGAAAAAAACCTTCAACCACAGCAGAGACGAAACAAAAGATTTAACCATGTCTAACATAGGGAATCCCAATTTTATCTAAAGCAATCATACCTTTAAGAGGACTAGGAAGATTAGTAGTCATTAATTGTTGATAGGAAGTTAAACCAGAGCCAAAAACAGCCAACCAATCCGCAGCAGTATTTCCTTCTCGATAAATATGGGATAAAGTATAATTAAGATTGGCTAACATCATTTTAATTTTTCTAATAATATAAAAATCCTTAGGAAAAACAGCATTCTTATTCGAAATAGCATGAATAGCAAGTTTAGAATCAACTTCTATTAACACAGAATGGAAACCCAAATCCATACATAATTGCAGACCATGATAAATACCCAATAATTCAGCATTGAAAGCAGAAACGATACCAGTAGGCCCAGCAAAAGTGGCAATAGGATTACCAAAACAATTCCTAATTAAGCCACCAAAACCCGCAGCCTCCTTCCCAAAAGAACTATCCGTATTTAATTTGACAAAAGGAAAATCAGGTTTTAACCAGTGAACAATACGATCCACCTTAATAATATTAGAGTCATTGAAAACCAACCCAAAATAGCTAGCCATACGATTGCTATGCTTAAAATTGGTTTGAGAAATAAGATTAACAGCAATCAGATTCAGAACTTTAGTCCTAACACTATGAATTATTTGGTTAGCCCACATTTTAATATTGTTATGCTTAGAATCATTCCTGGCTTTCCAGATATACCAAATAATAAGAATCGGAATTAAGCAATTAATATGATTTTTCCCTTTAGCAAACCAATCTTTCAAGATATCCGTTAGATTCTGATGATGATTGAAATTATCCATCTCAGCAAGGTAAGAGAAATGCCTCCAAACCACACGGGCCAAATTGCTGTTAACAAACACATGAATGGAGCTCTCAGTATTAAAACAACATTGACATTTAGAAGCAAACTGAAAACCTTTTTTAAATAAATTGGTATCCACCGGCAAGAAATCATTCAGAACTCTCCAAGCCAACAAAGTATAGGATAAAGGTATCATTTTATGCCAAAGAGACCCATAAACATTAGAAACCTCCCCTTTAATCCTAATCATATCCCAAACATTTTTAGAACAAAACTTGGCCGAAGTAGTTAAATTGAACATGATATTATCCGCACAATCAAGTTTAATAGGAATATTAACTATATTCTCAACAATGCAAATAGGCACCACACTACAAAGTTTGTCATAATTCCATATCCCATTTAAATAGAATTCCTTGACCTTAATATTAGCTTTGGTATGAGTATTAAGAAGAGAGTCAATAGAAGCATAACCCAACCAATTATCATGCCAAAAGGAAACTTCACCCAACCCAATACCCCATTGAATAAAATTCTCCGCTTCCCACTTAATCTTGCAAAGTCTTTTCCACACAGGAGAATCACAATTTTTATAGTGGCACACAAGGGGATGCAGATCTTTACAATACTTAGCTTTCATAAAATTGGCCCAAAGACTATTATTAGCCCTAAAATTAAACCAAAGCTTGTGGGAAAACACTTTTGCCGTGTCAACAACAGACTTACAGCCAATACCACCTTCATTAAAAACACCACACATTTTATACCAAGAAGACCACTTAATGCACGACTTAGTATCAGTAGCTCCCCAAAAACATTTATTAATCAATTTCTCCATTCTCATACAAACAGAGGTCGGAGGCAGTAAAGTATGGAAAAGAAATATAGGAATAGAATTAAGCACACTTTTAATTAAGGTTAATCTACCCTCAAAGGAAAGAAATTTAGAAGACCAGTTAAGTAATTTTTTTTGAAAATTAGAGAAAATCTTTTCAAATAAAACAATTCTTTTCCTACCTCTATACAGAGGAGTGCCAAGATAATTAATGGGCAAAGAAGCAGGGCAAAAACCACAAACTCTATTAATTCTAGCCTTTCTCAGACTGTTAACATGCTTGCTAGTGATAAAATTACTCTTGGTTTTATTGATATATAAACCACTACTCCTTTGAAAACCATTTAAAAACCGTTTTAACACTTTAATACTTCTAATAGACGCATTAGAGAAAATGATAAAGTCATCAGCAAAGCTAAGATGAGTGACCGGAATACCACCACTAGTTTTGAAACTGAGTTTAGGATTAAACCTGAATAAATTCTCAATGCCTCTAGAAAGATACTCCATAGCAATAATAAAAAGCGAGGGAGATAGAGGATCTCCTTGTCTAAGCCCTTGAGAAGAGCTAAAAAAACCATGATTAGAGCCATTGATGAAAAGAGAAAAGAAACAATTCTGAATACTGTTTTTAATAAGCCGCAGAAAAATCTGATTAAAACCAAACTTAGTCAAAACATTATAAAGAAATTCCCAATTAAGATTATCATAAGCTTTGGTAATATCCAGTTTAAGAATGATGTTCCCACCCAAAATTTTAGCATTAATATCGTGAACCATTTCTTGAGCAAGTAAAATATTATCAAAAATGCTACGACCTTTCACAAAACCTGTTTGATTGGGAGAAATGATTTTAGGCAAAATTAAAGCTAATCTAGAGGCAATAACTTTAGCAACAAGTTTATTAAAGAAAGTGCAAATGCTAATAGGTCTAAAATCATTCCAAAAAGAAGGATTATCTTTTTTAGGAATAAGAACAATATTAGTAGACTTGAAGAATTTAGGGTAAGGATTCCCCTTAAAGAAATCCTGCACAGCATCAATGACATCCTTTTTAATAATGTCCCACATGTTTATAAAAAATTTAGTAGTAAAACCATCAGGACCAGCAACAGACTCCCCATTCATCTTTTTGACAGTATCCCAAATTTCTTCCTCAAGAGGAAGAGAATTGAGCATCAAATTCTCATTATCATTCACAATGCAAGGAATTAAATTAGGATACATAAACTCATTAGAACAATTATTCCTATTAAAAATTTCAGTAAAAAAATTAACACCAGATTCAGCAATGGATTCATCCGTATCATAAACAATATCATTATTATCCACTAACCTGTTAATACGACTTTTAATTCTATTAGAATTCACTAAAGCATGAAAGAAAGCAGTATTCCTATCTCCCTCCAACAAAAAGGAAGAAGAAACTTTTTGTTTCCAAAAAATTTCTTCTTGCTCTTGCAATTTAAAAAGCGACATCTTAGCATTATCAAGATTAAAAAGGTTAGCATCAGAAGGATCCTCCTGATAACCAGTTTCAGCTTCCACAACTTTTTGCTCAGCCACTTTAATATTATCAAAAACATTTTTAAAAACATGTTTATTCCACCACCTTAATAATTGCTTAAGTCTGCTCAATTTAGCCCAGAGTCTAGCCATACCAGTAACACCATTATTAGGATAAACATCCGCAAACCAATTATCAGAAATAGCAATCCTAAGATCAGGATGAGACAGCCACATATTTTGAAATCTAAAAGACATAGTAGGTTTAGTTTTGTTACCAGAAACCGTTAAAAGAAGAGGAGCATGATCCGACAGCGTTCTACTCAGATGCTGAACCTGGGTTAATGGAAAACAATTAATCCATTCATTGTTAAACAACATTCTATCCAACTGTTGCCACATTCTAGACCTGCTCCAAGTAAAACTACAACCAGAGAAACCTATATCAAATAAATTACAATTAGTAATCATATCATTAAAATCATTCATAGCATTGACATTGGGAGGATTTCCCCCTCTTCTTTCATCAGCATTAGAAACAATATTAAAATCACCACCAACAGCCCACGGTCCTGTGATATAATTAGCAAAATCAGTAAGATTTTCCCATAAAGGAGATCTCCCCAATCTCGTAGAGGCAGCATAAACAAAAGATGCATGACAATTAAAGCTATCAAAGGATATGTGAGCATGAATAACTTGCTGAAAATCAGAAATAACATTAACATTAAGATGACTATGCCACATCATCCAAATCTTGTTAGAGCAATTAGCAAAACTATTTTTAAAACCCAAATTGGAAGCAGTAGTAACCAATTTATCAACAGTAATAAAAGGTTCAAGAAGGACTAATAATTGAATGTTATGAATACGCTTCAAATTTCTCACCCTATTTTTAGAATCAAGACCACCAATCCCTCTCACATTCCAAATAAGAGTTTTAATCATTAGAACTTTTGGAGGAAGCTTGAGCTCTGGTGGATCGAGGCTGCTCAGTGACAGGAGCCTTGTTATTTTTTTTCTTTTTCTTATTAGTCTTAGGAGAACCTTCCTCCTCCCACCGTTTAGTCGATATATTATAAGCAATATTCAATTCCTCATTGGTATGAAATACCTCCTTATCTTTATCAAGAGATAATAAAACTTTCTTTCCTTCAATAATTTCTCCTTCTTCACTTTCCTCCACAATATCCATTTCCTTTTCATTATCCATTTGTTTAGGCAAAGAATTAGAGGCATCATCATTATAAAGCATAGAGTCAACAGAAACAAAAATTTCCGGAACTTGAAGATTCTCGGTAGAAAAGCTATCCTTAAAGTTTTCTTTCACGGGATCCCCCTGTGTAGGATCCCTGGTAAAATTCTCCTGCGAAGGAGCAGCAACAGCTTCGTTTCCAACCATCTCAACAATGGGAGGTTCAGAATCATTACTCACAGTTTGTGGAATTTCTATCAGACCCTTCTCCACGTTGGTTACAGCCTCAGACAAAACCTTCCCAGTGGAGTTGTTGGAAACTTTTTTAAGCTCAGGATATAGTTTAAAGCAATCAGAAATCGCATGACCGTGCGTTTTACAATGGCTACAAAAATCAGGAACTTTTTCAAATTCCACTTTCTGAAGATAACCAAAGGATTTAGATCCAACCCACACTTCCTTAGCATGCTTAACAGTAATATCAACTTCAACTAACACCCTAGCAACAGAGGGACGAGTTCTAGAAGCCGTGGCTTGATCCGTCTGTAAAGGACGTCCAAAAATCGCCCCCAAAGCATGCAACACTTTAGAATTAAAAAAATGAAGGCGTAAATTAGGAAAAGAAATCCAAATAGGAACAATCGGCGATTCTTCTCTAACATCGAAGAAGGGGGTCCATTTAAGGATCCTCATTTGACAGTTAAGAATAAAATAGGATCTGCGTGAAAAAACCCGACTGTAATCTAAATCATTCGAAAGTTGAATCGCAACGTGCTTAGAATCCAACAGACCAACCGAGTAAAAACCAGAAAGTTTAAGATTTCCAAAAAACGCACGAATCGCGTCGAGATTGGGTCTACGCAAACCAAACTTTCCAACCAAAGTGAAACGAAAAGGTGAAGCAAGTTTTAAAACATCATCATCAGAAATCATGACTGCCGGCACACCATTAAAAGTAGATTGAATCAGAGAGGGTAAGGTATCACCTGAAGATCTCGCTAGCACATCTTTAAAAGACCTAGATTTGGTGGGAGAGGAGGAATCTGCATCAGGATTGAAGAAACCTTTTTTTGCATCTTGATCTTTAGAAGATAAGTTTCCCCAAGGAGAAACCGAAGACGATCCAGCCATCGCTGAGGGCCCGAAGGCCAAAAGCCCTCTCAGGAAGCAATAGCCAAACTCTTACAAGATCGCACGCAGAAAAGCCCCCGGAAGCAGTCGAAATGGCGAAGACGAAGGAAACCCTAAAAATCGCACAGGCGGCGCAGGAGGAAAATATCTCGCGAGGATCAAATGAGGTTATATGCTTAAATTGCGAGAAGAAAATTAAAAAATAATGTGAGTAAATATTTCCCAACATGGATATTCAAAATTGCACACGTTCACCAAATCATGGAGTATTTCATCCATCTATATTTATATTAATGTCTAATTGAATCTATTTCACGAAATTATTTGAAGTGAACCCTGATATACGAGCACTCATATAAATTCAATCAAAGATTTCAATAAGTTCTTACATAATATTCAATTTGTAGAGCTGTAAACAAGTCGATCGAGCCAAGCTCGAGTCACCCTAGTTATGCTTGAGCTTGATTAATTAATCAAGTTCGTGCTCAAGTTTAATTCTACTAATTTGAGCAGGTTTGTTTACGACGAAAGATAAACAATGATTTTGATCCAGGTAATTATTATAATAAATGTATTAAAATAAATGTGAAATTAGAAAATAAATTTTGAGGAATCACTTGAAACAAGAAAGTGAAATATAAGTTTTAAATATTTTTAATAGCTCTATGCTAATTCTAATATATTTTAGTTGTAATTTATCTTAATATTTTTTAAACCAGCCAGCTCACAAGCTAATGAGTCAAGTTCAAACTGGCTTAACTATGATTCGTTAGCTCATCGAATTTGACTCATGAGTCATTTATCGTCTCGAGTCGGCCTAGGAATTGACAGCTTGATTCATTTACACCCTTATTTACATGCATGTCAAATACGAATAAATCAAACTATAGGAAATTTTTCCATCCCATCATTAAGGGCATAATCCATTGAATGACTCATTAAAATATCCTGAAGGGTGTTCAAAGAACCTTCATTATAAACTATTTCACCAACTTTCATCATGATTTGACCCATAAGTTAAGGTAAAATATGGTCACATTCATTGAATACGTTTCATTTTCTCTAGTGATTTGAATAGTTTATCTGACCAAATTTGTGCATGAAGGTGAATTTATGCATGTGTATGTGATGCACATTAATTAATTATTCCCTTCATTTTAATAAGCTTTAATAACTGTGCAAACAAATTTGACTAGAAAATATATCAAATTGATAGGATAAGACTTATATAGTACAAGATAATTTTGTTGGTAGCCTTATCTAATATGCCATTGGGTTATGTAGTTCTAAGAATGTGATAGCAAATGTTGTCACCTAGCTAGATGTCCTTTTGATATAAGAGTTAAGAATGTGATAGCAAATGTATTTTGATTTTTTACTCTTGTTATCATTGTCGTCTTAGTTAGCTGGTTGCCTTTTTTTTTTTGTTGGTCATATAACGGCTATAAGGTCTCATCTAGGATAACTTCGTTACTATATATTTTTTAAATAGTTTTTTAGTACAAAAATTTTCATAAGTAGAATTTTTTATACATAAAACTGCTTTAAAAAGCAGGAAAAAAGTTGCCCCAAACAAAACCTAAATTATGATTTTGAACATGAAAATTTTATTCCATACCACTCGATCTAATTTCATGTTGTACGATTAAACAGATCCAGAATTTCAGTGCATGGAATGAATCAAAGAATTTAAATTCTTTTCTTCTTTACATAATCTTAATGTAAGTATGTCATTTAATCATCTTCTTACAATTTCTCAAAATAATAATAATTTTGATAATTTATTTTTAAATTACTTAAAGAAAATGTTTAATTTTTACCATTAGGTTTATAACTAAAAATTAGTTAATTTTTAGTATTTATTTTGACACTTAATCCTTAAAATGATGGCAAATATCCATATTTTACATTCCTAAGTACTATATTATTATTATTTTTTGTTACATATATAACACTAGTTTTGTTATATATTTTATCTAATACTTTGAATCCCACAATGCGGGAGGGAAGCGGGCAGCCAAGGCAGCGCGGGAGGCAGCTGGGCGGCTTTGATTTTTTAATAAATTTGGAAAACTGCCGGTTTTAGTCTCTTACGCGGTTTATACCTATGAAAAAAACAACAATCGAAAAACCTCATTACCCCCGAAAATTCGTCAAGTTCTGTCAGAAAAAGCCGCTATTAATGATAGATTTTTCTGTGGTGTAAATAATTAAATACCTATAATAAGTGTACTTATAAAATATCTAAAGATATATTTTGTTATAGTCAAGCATGATTCTTTTAATTTTGATTGAATCTAACAAAGGGAAAAAAAATTAAATATAATATATTGATGGCTAGAAATAACATAAAATAATTGCCCTATCATAACCCAATATAATTTTATATCAATAGATTTTCCATTTATATCTTTATTGAGTTAAATATTTTAGTTCATGGAGGTATTTATACTATTGAATTATTTTATGATAAATTTTATAATTAATTTATTTGTTTATTTAATTTAGTGTAGAAACATAGTATTTTTTTTTTATTTGAAATGTTAAGAAATTATTTAATTCTCTCATCATGCATATTTCAAACTCTACTCATAATTTGAGAAAATTTATGATAGATAGAATCAATCATGATTTTGAATAATATCATCTATATATATTTTCTTAATTAATAGATTAATTGATTCATGTAAGGATATAAATGTAATATATTTTATTTTATTTCTATTAATATTCTTAGTTCTTCAATGATGGAGGGATCTCTTAAGATTTATTCTTTTGGATGACTCACTACAGGAAAAATGCTGAAAACCGGCGGTTTTTTCCGGCGGTTAGTCTAGATTTACCGGCGGTTTTTAATGTTACCGGCGGTCTAACGGCGGTTTGCACCGCCGGATCAAAATCACTTATCAACGGCGATTTAAACCGCCGGTTCATATTGATGTCCGGCGGTTTACCGGCGGTTTATAGACCGTCGGTATTACCGGCGGTGTATTGTAGCTAAGCCGTCGGTTTGGCCATCGTTAGAGTCCGACGGCTAGACCGTCGGCGACGCCGCCGGTAATACCGACGGTCCATAAACCGCCGGTATTTGACATTTTTCCTGTAGTGACTAACATTATATCATCATTTCTTAAGAAGATCATTTTGTTCTTTTTTTTTTCTTTTAGATCGATTTAGATTCTTTGAAACATTGAATCATGCCTATATCAATGTATTGTTCTTTATTTTAATTTGAAAATTATAATTCATCAAATATTATATGTGCACTGGCTTCAACAATCTGACATCTCTTGTTAAATATTTAAAAAAATATATATATCATGGATTAATTTATAAAAATATAACTTTATTAGATTTAGTATTGAATTATTTTTTTGGATTTTATATTAATCCATACAATGCATTTACATCCAAATATATGCTACTGTCACTACCAAAAAATAAGGTAATCGCAGCACAAATTTTGAGCTATCGCGGCGATTTTAACAGTCACAATTTTCTTTGCAGCGGTTCTAAAACCGCTATGAATATGCTGTAATTACTATGCGCTGCAACGACATTCCATGGCGGTTTTACGACCGGCAGGGTAGCAGTTGCAAATCGCTTGTTTTCGCAGCGATTTTAACCGGTACAAGATTCCAGATTTGTACCGGTTAAAACCGATGTAAATTCTTCCAATCTGAACATATTTGATAATCGTGGCGGTTTTAACCGGCACAAATCTGGAATCTTGGACTTGTTAAAACCGCCACAATAGAACAAATTTTTTTAAAAAAATTTTGAAACCTGAATGTCTACACACTACACACTGCAGCACAAAATTTATTTTTCTGCATCTACCTAAATTTCTATTTTTCTTCATCTTCTCATATACTGCTTACATCTATCTTCATATTCAAATGGTGAGTTATCTTATTCCGGCAGAAACAACAAGAATAGACCAATAAGAAAAAAAACATGCATGCATCAAACAAGAAAAAAAAATATATTTGTGTTAGAATATCTCCATTCAAAATGCATCACAATAGAAGTTTAAGTCTTCGAATATACATTAAATTTATTATAATTTTAAGATATCATATACCATGAACTACTGCTTTGATCATTAGCAACTATAGGATCTGAGGATCCAACCTAATCATCATAAGCCATATATACAAACCATCAGGTTGTTCAAATCCAATTGCAGTAGAGGAAAGAAAGTGAACTCCATCGAAGGAGACATCAAAGCTTAAACCATCAGGTTGTCCAAATTCTACACGGTGAAGAGCTTGAGGGCTTGGCAATGGAGGGATCTCAATCGCATAGCTTTCAGAATTTGCTCTTTGGTGTCTTTCTTCCATTGAAATTTAGTATTGTCTTTTCATATAAATGAGACTATCTTCTTGTGCTCATAATATATATGTGTTTTGCTTTGGAGAGGTGTACATGACCGGAAAATGCCGGTGGAAATTGGTAGGCCGGATCAGGATTGTTAGCAGGTAAGTGTTTTGTGGTGGCTATTCATGGGAGACATGAACAGAACTGGTGATAGGAAGTTAATGGATAGCACTTAGCTGCTGCCTGTTCACAACAGGAATCTCTAGATGAATCTAATAGTTTAAAAATTCATTTTGCTACATTCTATATCAGAATATAATTTTTTTTTTTCTAGAAATAGGCCTTATTCAAGTAAAAGAAAGTGTGAAAAAGAGTGCCTTTTTAATGAGAAATCAATGAAATTAATCCACATATGAAGAGAGATTAAGAGCAAACAAAATTCAGTAAAAGCAAAAATCACCAGAAGTAAGCAAGGGTAAAACATTCATCATTCATATATGGTAAACCTGATAATCCCAAAAAGAGTAGAACATTCATCATTCATATATGGTAATCTACAATATCATAATTTTAAGCAACATCCCAAAATAGTAGACTTCCATACCAAGATGCATTTCAAAACAATTTGCACAAACATAGATTATCTTCAAAACGGCATTATCTTTCTTCTATAACATCATTTTTCAGAAGAAGAATGAGAAGAAGAGGGAGAAGAAGATGAAAAATAAGAATGAGAAGAAGAATAGAAAGAAGGGGAAGAGACTCACATTGAAGAATACCGATCGCGACCAAGATGCCAGCGATGCGCGAATGGGCGGGCGTTTCCGACAGCAATGACCGAAAGTGTGCTCCTCCGGCAGTGCTTTGCTCTGCTCGGACGTGGATTGCTCCGCTCGGAGGTGGATTGCTCCGCGTGAAATCACCGTGGCGGAAGACAGTGAGGAGCCGAGCAGTTCGCACGAATAAATGAAAAATTATGGCTTTTATGTTTAAGGGCAGGCGCGCATTTCGTGGGGTTAAAACCGGTGTTATTTGCACCGGTGCAAATAACATCGGTTAAAACCGGTGCAAAAATGATGTTTTGGCTGCGGTTTTAAATCCGCTAATAACATCTGTTGCGAAAAATCCGATTTTTTAGTAGTGTGTAATAAGTTTGATGTGTAGCATTTAAGTAGTTTGTTTGTTTTTTTTTTTTTTTTTTTTTTTTTTAAGTAGTTCATATGAAATTTCATTTAATTTAGGTTAAATATTTCACTTTATTTTAAACCAAATTTGCTATACTTATGCATTTTATAAAAAATGTCACATAGATTTTTTTTTTATTCATTAGGATTTGTTTGGGACGTCCTTCTTGTTACTTTGTAAAGCTATTTTTTAGTACAAAAATCTTTTGCAAACAGAGAAATAATAGTGGTCTAAATTAAAGCTTTCCCAAACAAAATCTTAGTATAACCACTACAGGAAAACCCGTCATTACCGGCGGACTAAATCCGCCGGAACACATAGACAATCCGACGAAAATATAAGTTTCCGGCGCACGTTTTGGCGAAAATTTGTACGCTGGTTTTGGCCGCATCGATAAATTCTTTCCGACGAATGTAATGCGTCGAAACGTTTTTCGGCGCACTTCCCGACGCATTACCGGCGTACAGCATTGGATTGGTGCCGACGACTTACAACTGATAAATTCCGGCGCCTTATGCGCTGGTAAGTTTCTGTCGGAGTTTCCGCCGGTAAGTATCGGCGGACAAAACGCCGCAAGGTCGCCATAGACAAACCCACGGCTTTGTTTGCGGCGCAAAGTAGTCGCCGGAAATAAGCGGTGGAAATGGCGTCGGAACATGCGCCGGTAGTTGCCGACGGAAGGAAGACGTCGATACGTCCGATACAATTCGTTGAATCGTTCGTTCCGGTGGATTTCCGGCGTACAATCTGCCGGAAACATGTAACATTGATAAAAAAAAAATTGCATTCCCAGCCAACAATCAAATTTCCACACCTGCAAATCTATACAAATATCAATTGCACAATATTTCAATACTAACATTTCAACATATCAACATTTTATAACAAATTCACAACAGTTTCACAACAGTTTATAACATTAAAAGAAATTGTTCAATAGTAACAATCAACAAAAAACATCACATTAAAAGAAACTGTTCAATAACACATGTTCACAGAAATAAACAAGTTCATGTAAACTAAATTAAACTACTCTGACTCCGTGAACTCCTCCTCAGGTGGAGCTACGTCTTTTCCACTCAGCTGATCCCTCATCTTGCACATTTCATCTAACAACTGATTGTGTTGCTCCGTACTTGTTTGAATCTGTGCTTGCAGCTGAGCTTGAACCTGTGCTTGCAGCTGAACTTGCCAATCAGCTTGTGATTTTCTTACTTGTTCTAGCTCAGCTTGAAGGGCACTTATTTGTTGAGCTTGTAAGGAGTCATGAGAACTGGATGCGAAGCTGGATGCAGTAGAGGAGGTCATCCTCTCGTATGCCTGAGCTTGTGCACCTAAGCCATATACTCTATCATGCTGCATTCCTCCGACAGCCTGCGACCAGATGCGATACTCAGAATACTCCACAGAGCGGCTAGAAGAGCCCTCACCAGATGCGGCATGAGTCTCTCGAAGCCGTGTATAATCCTCCTATGAAAGTATAATATAAATATATATAATTAAACTAAAACTTAGAAAATATTAAACAAATATAAAAATATACTTACATAGGCTTTTCTTAATCTCTCATCAATCCATTGTTGATCCTCCTGTCGCTTATGAGTGTGACTATGCAATTTAACAGGAGTTGGTTCTCTACCAAGCATCGCTTTCTGTTTGAATTAAGAGAATTTTATTAATACAAATTAAACAACAATTTTAAGAAATATTTAAAATTCATTACCAAACGACGTCTGTGCTCAGTATGTGGAATAGAGCCGCCTGTATGAAGTGAACTATCTAACCCACCAACATCAGAAGCTCTGTTCTGTCGATTTTGATCCCTCCTCCTACTGTACTTTTCGCTGCCTCAAGCTGCATTCAACTCAGCCCATATAACCTCTCTAGTTTTATCAACAAGAAGAATATTATCAACAAAAAGCATGCAGCAAGGTACATCCTCTAGCAAATGTCTAGTGAGAACATCAATGACTAAAGCAAAAAGATATGGACTTAAGGCTGATCCTATATGTAATCCAACCGAAATAGGAAAAAAAATGAAACAAAATACCTTCCGTTCCGTCGGCGAAGAGAGACCCTCGGCGGCGCGCGAGTAGGAAAGAGAGGAAAGGATGCTCGGCGAAGTCCGGTGACCGTCGACGGTGAATTCCGGTGACCGTCGGCGACGTCAATCCACAGCGAGTGACGGACGGCGACGGGCGAAACACGCGATGTAATATCACAATCTGCTCCAGTATCGTCCAGGACGATCTGGGATCGTCCTGGGACGATCAATGTATTTTCAGTTCCAGATTTTGCCAGAATTGCTCTAAGTGTTTTCCTGTAGGGATCGTCCAGGCCGATCGAGGTATCGTCCCGGGACGATCAGTGGATGGCACAAGTCAGTGAGTAGGGGTTTTTATCGCCTATGAATAGTAAACATCGTCCTGAAAAATCGTCCCAGGATGATGGGAATTTGGTCTGATCGTCCAGGCCGATCTGGACGATCGGCCAGGCCGATCTGAAGAAGATTTAAGGCAAATCAGCTCATTTGAAGAGAGAGAAAGATTTTTATAAAAATATCTGATTTTTCGTCTGAGGAGAGAGAAAAAGAGGATTTTGGAAAAGTTGATTTCGGGAAGACGCGGAGCCGTTTTCGAGCGAAGTGACTGTTGAGGATTTTGCTGTGCTCGAGGTAAGGCACATTCCGTCTTTCTCAATTTTCAGTTCCGTCGCGGTTGGCGGTATTTTTCTGTCCGGATTTTGTTTTCATTACGGTTTTTCGTCCGTAACTTTTGATTGATTCAGTTTTTACCGCGTAAGTTTCTGTATATCGTTGCCGTGCCGGGTGTGCACGTTTTGACTATATTTTGAAGATTTTCGTCCGGGTGTTTTTGATTCGACTGTGTTTTTAGTCGACCGGAATTTTCTGTGAAATCGTAAATTCTCTGTGCAGTAGAATAAATGTTTTGGAATATGATTATCTATGTTCTGTGCGAATTCGGTAAATTTTCTTTGCAGGAAATTTTGTGTAAATTCTGTATACTGCCGTTGTGCTGCCCGATTTTTGGGTAAATTCTGAATTGTCCGGATTTCTTCTGAATTGAAATGCTATGTGTGTAAGCTATAAAAAGGGAGTTATAAGGGGCCTGAATCCTATGAGATTCAGTTAGTGAAACGGGAAATTCTGAAATGAGCTCAATATACATTTTGATATCTGTTTCGTCCCGGATCCGATGAATTCTGTTCTGGTGCTATAAGCACATCTGTTTTGGTGCCGTGAGCACAAAGGGAGACATAAGGGGCCTGGATCCTATGAGATTCAGTCAGTGTCTGGGAAGGGAGGCATAAGGGGCCGGAATCCGTAGAGATTCCGTCAGTGTCAGGGCATTTAGCTATATGTATCTGATCTGTTTTCTGTATCTGTTCTGTTCTGTACGAAATTGTGATTCTGATACGATATGCTCCGTACGATTCTGATTTCTGAATTCTGATTCTGACTCTGTTGATTTGTTCTGATATGATCTGTACGATTCCGAATCTGATTTGATATATGTCCGTATAAGTTCTGATTTCCGACTCTGTTCCGATTTCTGATCTGATTTCTGTCTGATGAATTTAGTTTTGGTTTCTGAGAATTTAGATTGGTGGTTTGTTGCTTTGCTGAGCTGTTGAGCTCACCCTTGCTTTCTGGTGGTTTTCAGGTTCTGGGAAGGGCAAGGAGGTCCAGGATTAGTTTCAGAGTCTGATCCGATTAGGTACTTTTGTACTTTTGATTTTTTGTACAGTCATGGCTTTTCTGTTCTGTCTTTCTTTCTGTCGAAAGCCATGCACTGTTCTGTAGATGATTATTTTGAGGAAATGAAAAGATAGATGTTTTGTTCCGCTGCATTTGATGATTTTAGTAGCTCTGTTGTTCTGTGTTTTTCTGTTGAGTTAAGAATTTGGAAGATCAGTTCAGTAACCTAATCCAAAGCCAGATCCTGGATATGGAAGTCTCTCGTCGCGATCCGGCTCGGGCGGGATCCGTCCCCGTCGGGTCGGGTCGTGACAAGCTTTTGTGGTATCAGAGCACTGGTTTTGGAAACAGGTTGGATTGTAAAACAGAGCTCTAGGATGTGATCAGTAAGTCTGTCTGGGAGGTAGTTTTGGGTCGTTTGGCTTTTTATTGTGTTGTTTTTGTGTTGTTTTTGTGATAGTTTTCCGGATTTTCTGGATTTTTCTGTATAGATCAGCCAGACCCAGACATGACAGACGGTCAGAGTGACGATCAGGCAGCACCAGTGGGGAGTACAGCCCCAGTGGTCGGTGCTGACACACTGTCCCAGTTTGCTTCACTTGTTGCTCAGATGATGAGCGAGACTCAGAGCAGAGCTTCTACTGTTAGATCTGAGGACATCGATCGACACCTGCAGTTATTTTTGAGGTTGAAGCCTCCGAGGTTTGAGGGCGCTGTTGAGCCCAGAGCTGCTGAGGAGTGGCTGAGGAGATTAGAAAAGACTTTTGACGGGATGCAGTGTCCTGCAGACAGGAAGGTTCCGTTGGCTGTTTTTCTGTTGGACGGAGAGGCTGAGCACTGGTGGGATGGCCAGCAGGCAGCCAGATTTCAGGACAGATTGAACTCTTTGATCACTTGGGAAGAGTTCACTGAGGTGTTCAGAGACTGGTTTGTTCCCCCTTCTGCACGACAGCAGATGCAGGAGAGTTTTCTGAGGCTGGTTCAGGGGAGCAAGATGGTGATGCAGTACGAGGCTGAGTTTACTGCATTAGCCAGGTACGCTCCGCAGCTGGTTAGCACGTCTGCTGAGAGGTGCTACAGGTTTCTGAGAGGCTTACGAGACACTTTGAGGCAGCCTTTGATACCGTTCCGGATTACTGATTTCTCTGAGCTTGTGGAGCGAGCTCGTCTGATTGAGAACGACATGACGACTACTCAGCAGCGGTGGTCTGCGAGTAGGAAGAGATTTGGAGGAGATACTTCTGGCAGTGGTTCCTCTGGGAAGAGGAGGTTTGTTTCTGGATCTGGATCTGGAGATTCCAGAAGGAGCGGAGGATCGTCTGGTACTGCTACCAGTACGACTGGTTCTGGATCTGTCAGTTCGGCACCTGTGTGCCAGAGTTGTGGACGGCGACACCATGGCCAGTGCTACAGGATAGCTGGTCTTTGTTTCAGATGTGGTCAGCCGGGACATAGGATTGCAGAATGTCCACAGATGGGATATGAGCAGCGATCTGAGGGCTTCGTCAGACCTGTTGGTTCAGCAGCAGGAAGACCGAGGACTGTTCCT
This sequence comes from Dendrobium huoshanense, assembly GCA_016618105.1. Classification (NCBI taxonomy): domain Eukaryota; kingdom Viridiplantae; phylum Streptophyta; class Magnoliopsida; order Asparagales; family Orchidaceae; genus Dendrobium; species Dendrobium huoshanense. Next base: position 22,549,943 of record CM028346.1, on the reverse strand, counting down.
CCACGCCCTGAGGGATTTGCTGGTAGAGGTGGTGGTTCTAGTTCTGCACCACGGAGACCACCTACGATTCAGAGGGAGCAGAGTAGTTATATTGCTTCAGCTCCTGCTCCAGTTCAGCCACGAGTTTACAGCTTGAGTCAGCAGGAGGCTCGAGATGCTCCGGATGTGGTGACAGGTATGGTTTACATTTCTGATCAGCCCTGTCGTGTTTTGTTTGACTCTGGAGCGAGTCATTCTTTTCTGTCCGAGCATTGTTTTGAGCTTTTACATTTGGATTCAATGGTTTTACCGGTTTCTTTGTCTGTGATTTTACCGGCTGGGAATCCATTGATTGCTCGACAGTTTTGTTTGTGTGAGATCGAGATTTCTGGCAAGAAGTGGAAATCGAGTTTGATTCGATTGCCGATTTCTTCGTATGATGTGATTCTGGGAATGGATTGGTTGAGTCAGTATGAGGCTCAGATTGACTGTCTGAAGAAGCAAGTGAGTTTGCTTGTGGCTGGAGAGAGAGTTGTATTTCAGGGATTACGAGGTGTTCTCTCCAGTCTGATTTCTGCGTTAGAGGTGAGCAGAATGTGGAAGAAGGGATATCCAATATTTTTGGCTTCGGTGCGGGATCTGAACCTGGAGGTTGGTTCTGTTTCTGAGATCCCAGTGGTACGGGAGTTTGCTGATGTTTTTCCTGAGGAGTTGGTTGGTTTGCCTCCGGATAGAGATGTGGAGTTCTCTATCGATGTTTTTTCGGGTACAGCTCCTATATCGAAAGCTCCGTACAGGATGGCACCGAAAGAACTTTCTGAGTTGAAAGTTCAGCTTCAGGAGTTGGTTGACAGAGGGTTTGTACGTCCTAGTGTTTCTCCTTGGGGAGCACCTGTTCTGTTTGTGAAGAAGAAGGACGGTACACTCCGTATGTGTATTGATTACAGAGATTTGAACAAGGCCACGATCAAGAACAAGTATCCTTTGCCTCGGATAGACGACTTGTTTGACCAGCTTTCCGGATCTTCAAGATTTTCGAAGATTGATTTGCGATCCGGATATTATCAGGTAAAGGTGAAGGAATCTGATGTGGTGAAGACTGCTTTCAGTACTCGGTACGGGCACTACGAGTTTTTGGTTATGCCTTTTGGGGTAACCAATGCGCCTGCTATTTTCATGGATCTGATGAACCGAGTATTCAGGGAGTATTTGGATCAGTTTGTGATCGTCTTCATCGACGATATTCTGGTATATTCTGCTTCTGAGGATGAGCATGCCAGACATTTGAGGATTGTATTGGAGACTCTGAGGAGGCATCAGCTGTATGCCAAGTTCTCCAAGTGCGAATTCTGGCTGAAGAGCATTTCATTTCTGGGGCATGTGGTTAGCGGAGAAGGTATTTCTGTAGATCCCCAGAAGATTCAGGCGGTTGCTGATTGGCCAAGGCCGACTACGGTATTTGAGGTACGTAGTTTCTTGGGCATGGCCGGGTATTACAGGAAATTTGTGAAAGGATTTTCACAGATTTCGACTCCTCTGACGAGACTGACTCAGAAGTGAGTCCCTTTTGTTTGGACACCGGAGTGTGAAGCTAGTTTTCAGAGATTGAAGGATTGTTTGACTTCAGCTCCAGTGTTGGCACTTCCGTCAGGTACGGAAGGTTTTCAGGTGTTCAGTGATGCTTCACTGAAAGGGCTGGGATGTGTTTTGATGCAGCATGGTCAGGTAATTGCTTATGCTTTGAGACAATTGAAACCACATGAAAAGAATTACCCGACACATGATTTGGAGTTAGCTGCTGTTGTTTTTGCTTTGAAGATTTGGCGTCATTACCTGTATGGCGTCACATGTGAGATGTTTACTGATCATAAGAGCCTGAAGTACATTTTTACTCAGAAGGATTTGAATCTGAGACAGAGGAGGTGGCTCGAGTTGATCAAGGACTATGACCTGACTATTCAGTATCAGCCTGGGAAGGCGAATGTGGTAGCAGATGCTTTGAGCAGGAAGTCTTCTGGATTATCAGGTATTCAGCTTACCTGTGATGACTTTCTGATTCGAGACATGGAGCGATTGCAGTTGGAGGTGATTTCCTCCAGTGATTTGGAGTTGGCTCAGATGAGTATTCAGTCTTCTTTGGAAGCAAGGATTCAAGAAGCCCAGAAGTCAGATTCTGATTATTCGAAGTTGCTAGCTCAGATTGGATCTGGTAAGACTCCTGAACTTCGAATTTCTGATTCTGGTGCTATTTTCTGTAAGAACAGGTTGTGGGTACCTGTGTTTGGAGATTTGAGGCGGGAGATTTTGTATGAATCTCATCATTCAGGCTACACTGTTCATCCAGGCAGTGGTAAGATGTACGCTGATATGAAGCTTTTGTTCTGGTGGCCTGGGATGAAGAAGGATGTGGCGGAGTTTGTGTCGAGATGCGAAGCCTGTCAGTTGGTGAAGGCAGAGCATCAGCGACCGGGTGGACTGTTGCAGTCGTTGCCTATCCCTGAGTGGAAATGGGAGGAGGTAACGATGGATTTTGCTATGGGTTTTCTTCGATCACGACAAGGACACGATGCTATTTGGGTAGTTGTGGATCGATTGACGAAGTCAGCCCATTTTCTTCCGATCAGACAGACGGATTCAGTTGAACGCTTGGCACAGATATATGTGAAAGAGATAGTCAGATTGCACGGTGTGCCTCGCGTGATTGTTTCTGATCGAGATGGACGTTTTACTTCCAGACTTTGGAAAGGCATTCAGCAAGGCTTGGGTACGAAATTGCATTTCAGTACAGCCTTTCATCCTCAGACCGACGGACAGTCTGAGAGGACTATTCAGGTACTGGAAGATCTGTTGAGGCTTTGTGTTCTGGACTTTAGCGGAAGCTGGGAAGATCATATTCCACTGATTGAGTTTGCCTATAACAACAGTTTTCAGTCCAGTATCGGTATGGCACCGTACGAGGCTTTGTATGGCAGGAAGTGTCGTACTCCTTTGACTCTGACGGAGGTCGGAGATAGGCAGGCTTTGGGGGCCACTTTTGCTGATGAAACTGCTCAGAAGATCAGTTTGATAAAAGAGAGATTGAAAGCCGCTCAAGATCGTCAGCAGAAGTATTATAATCAGAAGCACAGATTTGTTGAGTTTCAGGTCGGTGACTTTGTGTATGTCAAAGTCAGCCCGATGAAAGGTGTGAGCAGATTTGGTCAGGTGAGCAAGCTTAGTCCAAGGTATGTTGGACCGTTTGAGATTTTGGAAAGAATTGGAAAATCTGCTTATCGCCTACTGCTTTCTGACTCTATGCCTGATGTGCATAATGTGTTTCATGTATCCACTCTGAGGAAGTGGGTATCCGACTCTGGGAAGAAGGTATCAGTTGACGAGGTTGAGATTCAGGAGAATCTGGCGTATAAGGAAGAGCCAGAGCTTATTTTAGCGTACGACGTCCGGAAGTTAAGAAATAAAGAGATTCCGATGGTTAAAGTCCAGTGGAAGCACCGGACTGCACGGGAAGCAACTTGGGAAAAGGAGTCTGATATGAGACGGTCGTACCCGTACTTGTTTTGACTGCGTTTGGATTGGATAATGTCGAGGACGACATTTTTCTGAGTTGGGGAGATTGTAATATCACAATCTGCTCCAGTATCGTCCAGGACGATCTGGGATCGTCCTGGGACGATCAGTGTATTTTCAGTTCCAGATTTTGCCAGAATTGCTCTAAGTGTTTTCCTGTAGGGATCGTCCAGGCCGATCGAGGTATCGTCCCGGGACGATCAGTGGATGGCACAAGTCAGTGAGTAGGGGTTTTTATCGCCTATGAATAGTAAACATCGTCCTGAAAAATCGTCCCAGGACGATGGGAATTTGGTCTGATCGTCCAGGCCGATCTGGACGATCGGCCTGAAGAAGATTTAAGGCAAATCAGCTCATTTGAAGAGAGAGAAAGATTTTTATAAAAATATCTGATTTTTCGTCTGAGGAGAGAGAAAAAGAGGATTTTGGAAAAGTTGATTTCGGGAAGACGCGGAGCCGTTTTCGAGCGAAGTGACTGTTGAGGATTTTGCTGTGCTCGAGGTAAGGCACATTCCGTCTTTCTCAATTTTCAGTTCCGTCGCGGTTGGCGGTATTTTTCTGTCCGGATTTTGTTTTCGTTACGGTTTTTCGTCCGTAACTTTTGATTGATTCAGTTTTTACCGCGTAAGTTTCTGTATATCGTTGTCGTGCCGGGTGTGCACGTTTTGACTATATTTTGAAGATTTTCGTCCGGGTGTTTTTGATTCGACTGTGTTTTTAGTCGACCGGAATTTTCTGTGAAATCGTAAATTCTCTGTGCAGTAGAATAAATGTTTTGGAATATGATTATCTATGTTCTGTGCGAATTCGGTAAATTTCTTTGCAGGAAATTTTGTGTAAATTCTGTATACTGCCGTTGTGCTGCCCGATTTTTGGGTAAATTCTGAATTGTCCGGATTTCTTCTGAATTGAAATGCTATGTGTGTAAGCTATAAAAAGGGAGTTATAAGGGGCCTGAATCCTATGAGATTCAGTTAGTGAAACGGGAAATTCTGAAATGAGCTCAATATACATTTTGATATCTGTTTCATCCCGGATCCGATGAATTCTGTTCTGGTGCTATAAGCACATCTGTTTTGGTGCCGTGAGCACAAAGGGAGACATAAGGGGCCTGGATCCTATGAGATTCAGTCAGTGTCTGGGAAGGGAGGCATAAGGGGCCGGAATCCGTAGAGATTCCGTCAGTGTCAGGGCATTTAGCTATATGTATCTGATCTGTTTTCTGTATCTGTTCTGTTCTGTACGAAATTGTGATTCTGATACGATATGCTCCGTACGATTCTGATTTCTGAATTCTGATTCTGACTCTGTTGATTTGTTCTGATATGATCTGTACGATTCCGATTCTGATTTGATATATGTCCGTATAAGTTCTGATTTCCGACTCTGTTCCGATTTCTGATCTGATTTCTGTCTGATGAATTTAGTTTTGGTTTCTGAGAATTTAGATTGGTGGTTTGTTGCTTTGCTGAGCTGTTGAGCTCACCCTTGCTTTCTGGTGGTTTTCAGGTTCTGGGAAGGGCAAGGAGGTCCAGGATTAGTTTCAGAGTCTGATCCGATTAGGTACTTTTGTACTTTTGATTTTTTGTACAGTCATGGCTTTTCTGTTCTGTCTTTCTTTCTGTCGAAAGCCATGCACTGTTCTGTAGATGATTATTTTGATGAAATGAAAAGATAGATGTTTTGTTCCGCTGCATTTGATGATTTTAGTAGCTCTGTTGTTCTGTGTTTTTCTGTTGAGTTAAGAATTTGGAAGATCAGTTCAGTAACCTAATCCAAAGCCAGATCCTGGATATGGAAGTCTCTCGTCGCGATCCGGCTCGGGCGGGATCCGTCCCCGTCGGGTCGGGTCGTGACACGCGAGGTGAGAGAACGGAAGGAAACGAATGAGCGGCTAGAGGGGCTCGGTGTCGAAAAATAGGGCTTTCACCGGCGGACGTTCCGGCGGAGTGTCCGACGGAAATAAGATCCGTCGTAACGTGCGACGGAAATAAGTCGTTGAGTTTAAATAAGCTGGCGGAAGTTCCGTCGGTAATGTTCGCCGGTATGTTTCCGCCGGTTCAGAGCTCGTTCTACCGACGTATTAACCAGTGCAAGGGACGCCGGAAGATTTCCGTCGTATTTTGCGCCGGCAAATGCGCCGGCAAATGCGTCGTAAGTTTTCCGTCGCAAGATTTAGTCATATTCCGCCGTTAACTGCACCGTTCGTACCGGCACATAAATTTTCGCCGGAAAATCCGACGGTAATCGCGTGTTTTCCGTAGTGAACCCAAGTAGCCTTAATGTAAATTCTTTTTTTCTTTTTCTCTACTATGATCATTATGGATTATTCAATAAGGTAATCTATAAACTTCTAAATTTTTACTGCAAATATTTTAAACTCTCTAAAGAATTTTTTGTGCTAAAACTCTATTTTAAGAAGCAACTAAAAAATCGTCCCAAATAAAACTTTAGTGTTCTTAATTAAGGTGTTTTTAGATTCTATATATTGATTGAGTAGAAGCATTATCAAAACATCAAAATAATGCACACAAATTTTAAAATAGTTAATAGTTATATTTTACAATTATCGGAAAATTAATTGCGCAATTTGCTTACTCTCCATTTTACAATCTTACATGCTAAAATTACAATTAAACAACCTAAAAATTGCCAAAAACAATTTGTATTCATCAAATATTACTTCAATTTTTTTCTGCAGAGCTCTTCCAGAAATAGAAATCTAATTCGGACAGCAATTGAGTTTCTTACATTTAGTTGGATTTTTCTTGTATTTTTTATTGAAAAAACACAACTTCTTAGACCATCCACAACCGAACGGTAAACAAGAATATGTCATCCGCCAAATGATCCACTCGAACGCAAAATTGTCCACTAATCTTCGGGATTGAACAGTTTGACTTCAATATTGGCGTCGCACTGTTCAACTACGCCAAAAAATTTGGCTTATGGGATTTGCAGAACAAGTGTGTGAAAGTGGAGAAATACAGTTCCTTTGCTGCTTGATAAAGAAACACGCTAAAGAGGAGAAGAAATGGAGTTGGATAGGAAATGAATTACTATATTTTGGAGCAGAAAATGGGTTTTTCGGTGGAAGATGCCCTTAAATGCTCTCAGTTTTCTACTTTGATATCAATTCTGTTGGATCTGGAACACCATTTCATTTCAAAATCATATATTAGTTCATGCTATTGTAACATTTCCATGTTGGCGCTTTTACAAATTACCAAATTCCTTTATGTTCTTTAAAGGAAATTGCAGAATTTGCTGCCCATCTGCTGAAAATACTGTAGCAATCAGAGTTGCAGAAAACATATTTACAGCAACTTTTTTATCCAAAAACTACATGACTAATCCTGCTCACAAGATTTGTCATGAAGTCTTGTTACTATTATTTTATTAAACCAGTCAATCTCTATTTATGTTCACTGTGCATTTTCTTAAGTGAATTGTTCATTACAAATTCTCTTCTAGTTCTTTAAGAACAATGGAGCTACAAGTGTTTGTTTAAATTTTATCTGGATTTCTTCTAAAGGTTTTTTTGCCTTTACAGGAAATCTGAACTAATTTGTTTGTGCTATGTTTTTTGGTAGCACAGTATTTCAAATTCCAAATAGCAAATCTTTTACGTTCTCGAGATATTGTGAGATCATTCGAGTTTGGTTTCGAAGTTCTTTTTGCATAATGCTTAAAATGTTTACAAAAAGTCTGAAAGGATATTCTTTCCAATGGAGATTTCTCTTAAACTTTCATGTTTCTTTTCTCTTAGCATAAGAAAACTTCAGGACTTTGGTTATATTTTTCTCTAGATCTCTCAAGAAAATTAAAGTTATTAATTTCATTCTTTAATGTCTTCAGAAATTAGATTTTTTCATATAACTTTAAAGTACAGTTCTTTTTTATTGGAGTTTTACCATTGCTGATTATCTTTTGGTTACAAAGTATAATCAAGTTAATTCATCTCCAGCATGCAATAAGCATTAATCCATTGGGAGAAACAAACAACACTACAGGAAATATTGCTATTTTCGGTGAATTATTACTCGTCACAAATATTGACGGTTTAGCAGCTGGTTTTCCCCTGGAGGAATTTTCGGCAAAATTTTTCATCGAAAAATCCACTAATAAAGGCCCTATTTCCACTATTTTGACCATTCTTTCACCACTTAATGTGATATATATATATAACAGTAGTATCAATACTCATACTCAATGACGGTAAGTAGTAAAAAACCCAGTATTACCATATAATATTAATAATAGTAATGATCAATAAATAACAATAATCAATATTAGTATCAATACAATATCTAAAATTAGCAACAATAATTAGTATTTGTAGTCAATAATCAATATCAATAAATAGTATCCTATCATATATTTAGATCCAGGCATCTTGATCTTGCTCCAACACTTATGACTCCTGATTAGTCTATTCTTGTGACTGTCAGTCAATGTTCTTCTTATAACTCATCTTCAATAAATAAATTAAAGTCACCCCAACTACTTCTAACTCACAATAAATCTCCAACACCTTATGACTCCCAATTAGTAATCAATATTAGTATCAAAGTCATCCATGAGACAGATAAGATTTTAAAGGTGATCCCTACAAGTCCAAGTGGTATCTCCCACAACATAGCACTTTGTCCCCGATAGGGTTTAAGAGGTGACTCCCATAGTATAGCACTTTATCTTGATGGTACTTAAATTCCCATATTATATCTAATATATTCCATTGATGCCACTCTCCTAATTAGGGGTGTAAGTGAGCCGAGTTGGCTTGAGCTTGACTCATTAATGAGCTCACGAGTTGAGCTTATCGAGTTGCGAGCTCGAGCTTCAGCTAAAACTTGAGCTCATTTATTTGAGATCGGCCTTAATGAGGCTTCACTCGTGATGCAGAGCTCTGTACATGAGGATAGCTTATTCCTTATGCTGGCGGAACAACTTACCTTACTGCTTACTTTAGTTAGTTAGTTGTGGAGTTTGCTCTTCCACTACACGTAGTACTATTTTTAATTACACAGCACATTATACACCTTTTTACTAATTTTACTGTTTTGGATTATTTTGCTGGTTTAGCGTCATATAGGAGGAACTATAAGTATTCGATAGTTTTTCCAGCTTAATATCAAGTTTAGCTCTGCAACTCTTGAAAGCTTATTACGGTTCCATTGATTTTCTGTTTTGCTTGTGCCTCTACCGTAAGATCCTACATCAGTATTGGTATTAGAGATAGATGGCTGAGAGCAGCAGACGGGTGGCTTCTGGCAGTGATAACAGCCTAGAGGCTCTCTGGGCGGCGCACAATGGCTTGGGGCGGCGGACAGAGGAGCTGGAATCCTACTTGAATCTATTTTATGTGAAATCTGGTAGGAGTTGAGAACAATTTTTGTAAGGCTGGATAGAGTGGCCCTTTGCAGAATACGGCGGTGATGAGGCGGGAACTCGATGTTGAAAGGGTAGTCCGACGAGAACCACCAGGTGAGGAAGTGTCCGATTTGAATGATGAAGAGGATAGGTGCAGGAATTCTGGACTTTCAGATTCAGATGATGGAGCTTTTAATGGCCATAGGTGAAGAACCAAAGATGTAAATTGACCTCATAATGAATTTTGGGTTAAGTTAGATATTCCATACTTTGATGGGAAACTACACATAAAAGATTACTTGGATTGGGAGAAGGCGGTAGAAACTTTTTTTGAGTATATGGAAATAGATCCAGCCAAGCAAGTCAAATATGTAGCATGTAGACTCAAGGTGGGAGCAAGTGCTTGGTGGCAACAGGTAGCTCAAACGCGATGGAGAGAAGGTCGCGGACCTATTAGCAGTTGGCGAAGAATGAAGCAGCTATTACGTGGTCATTATTTATCGACCGATTATGAATAAATAATGTATTAACAATATCAACATTGTCGCCAAGGCAGTCGATCAGTTATTGACTACACTGAGGAGTTCTACCGTTTGAGTGCAAGAAACAATTTGAATGAAACAACTAACCAATTGTTGGCCCGTTATATCGGTGGATTAAAGGAGTCGATCCAAGATAAACTAGAGCTAAACGCCTATCTCAAGCAATTAATTATGCTCTGAAGGTGGGGATGCAAGCTCTTAGATACAACAAGGGTCATCAATTCAGACATAATGTCTTGGTTTCAGAACAAGTGATTGATAGCAACCGATTGATGAATTCAGCAACACCGCAAACTAGCAAGCAACTTAATGCAGTAATAGGGATCGTTGGACAACAAAGTTTTCCTGGCCGAATGATGGACAACAGAGTTGCTGGGAGGGGAAAATCAATTACCAAAGAAAATTCTTATGTTAAGCCTTCAAATATAAAATGCTTTAGGTGCTTCCAATAAGGACACAAGTTTAATGAATGCCTGTCTAGACCACAATTACAATTGTTAGATCCTGATGCGGAGGAGGTGTCAGCCAAACCTGAAGTCGATCTAGAAGAAATTCAGAATGATGTGGAAGCAGATGTGAGCGAGCCATTGGTTTGTGTAATTGAAAAGTTGTTGTTAGCTCCCAAGAAACCATGCGTTTTTAAAAGAAATGCATTATTCAGAACAAAATGCAATATTCAGAACGAAATGCACTATTGTCGGGAAGGTATGTGACTTGTTGGTAAATAGTGCGTGTACTGAAAACGTAGTCTCACGTGAAATGGTGCAAGCACTACAGCTCAAAACTACAAAAAAATCCAAAATCCATACAAGATCAGCTGGGTGAAGAAGGGAGTTGAGATGGCTGTGACCGAGCTCTGCAAAGTTACTTTCTCAATAGGGAAGCATTATGCTAGTGAAGTCCTATGTGATGTATTGGACATGGATGTATGCCATATTATACTGGGTAGACTATGAAAGTATGATACAGGAGCTATTTATGATTGTTGGGCTAACATCTATACATTTGATTGAAAAGGTCGGCGGTTGCGCCTACTTTAAAACAACTCTGGTTTGGAGTCGAAGGAGCCCAATAATAAGAACACTTTATTTGTCGTATATGTTGCAGCTCTATTAAATGCCTGGAGATAATCGAGTAGCATAATGGCTTTGATAGTAAAAGAAATTTCCCGTGACACTATTATGGGTCCACTTCCTCCATCTGTGATGCCATTGTTAAAAAAATTCTCTGGTGTTTGTACATACCAGCTACTCGTAGAACTACCGCCGATGAGGGAAATTCAGTATCAAATTAATCTAGTTCCCGGGGCTACTTTACCAAATCTTTCGCATTACCATCTCAGTCCAAATGATAATAAAGCCCCGCATCAAATAGTTGATGAATTATTGGACAAGCAGTTGATCTAGTACAGCTTAAGCCCGTGTGCTGTACCGGCTTTACTTGTACAAAAAAAAAAGAAGATAAAACTTGGTGAATGTGCATCGAAACAGAGCTATCAATAAGATTACGGTCAAATTTTGTTTTCTGATGCCACACTTGGAGGAGATGTTGAAAAGACTATCATGGGCGACAATATTCTCCAAACTCGACCTTCGTAGCGGCTATCATCAGATCCGAATCAGACAATGAGATGAATGAAAGACAGCATTTAAAATGCGAGAAGGATTATACGAATGGAGAGTTATGCCCTTCGGACTCTGCAATTCCCCTTCTACATTCATGAGATTGATGAACGAAGTTCTCAAGCCATTCCTCAATTAATGCTGCGTGGCGTATTTTGATGACATCTTGGTGTACAGCAACACATTGGAGGATCATTTATTACACCTAGAAGGTATTTTTGAGAATCTAAGAAAGCATATATTATATTTGAATGTGGCTAAATGTGAATTCACAGCGTCGATAGTCTCTTTTTTGGGCTTTATAATCTCGAATGAAGGCTTATGTGCCGATCCAAAAAAAAAATTCTGATGTCCATGATTGGCCAATTCCTACATCGCTTACGAAGATCCGTAGTTTCTATGGTCTAGCCAATTTCTACATGCGCTTTATAAAAGGTCTTATCATTATCACCGCACCCATAACAGATGTCCTCAAATCAAAAAATTTTGTTTGGGCTGATGAGCAACAAAAGAGTTTTGAGAACAAAAAGCTTGCACTCACAACTGCACCTGTATTAGCTATGCCCAATTTTTATAAACCCTTCTCAGTTGAGACAGATGCCTCCGCAGTTGGTATTGGTGCCGTCTTGTCGCAAGACAATAAACCGATTGAATTTTTTTAGTGAAAAATTAAGCTCTTCCAGGCAACGATGGTCCATCTATCAACAATGACTCTATGCAGTGGTTCGTGCTTTAAAGCAATGGAAACCGTATTTGCTTCAACAGGATTTTGTTTTATATAGTGATCATAAGGCCATCCAATACATCAATACACAAAAAGATATAAATCGCATGCATGCTCGAAGGCTCATGTTTTTACAAAAGTTTATATTTGTGCTCAAGCATACGAGTGGTGTACAAAACAGAGTGGCTGATGCCTTAAGCAGGAGAGCAGCGTTGATCACACAGCTTCAAACGGAATTCGTGGGACTTACATCCCTACACGATCTGTATCCGGAGGATGATGACTTTGGTGAGACTTGTCATAAGTGCATGAAGGTTGAACCTACAGTTGACTATTCAATCCGGCATGGGTTCTTATTCAAAGGGAATCTAATATGTGTTCCTAAGTCATCATGGCGACAACAAATTATCAAGGAAGTTCATGGAGGAGGGCTAGCTGCTCATGCCGGACGGGACAACACCATAATATAGCTTCAAATTAAATTTTTTTGGCCTCATTTGCAGAGGGATGTAGAATGGTTCATTGAAAGATGTTATGTTTGCCAGAATTACAATGGGGCGGTCAGAATATGGGCCTCTATATGCCATTGCCGGTACCCGAATCAATATGGAAGGACCTTAGTTTGGATTTTGTATTGGGCTTATCGCACACCCGTCGCAGCAACGACTCCATTATGGTCGTAGTTGATCGATTTTCAAAGATGGCACACTTCATACAGTGTAAGAAAACATTTGATGCTCTGAATATTGTAAAGTTATTCTTTCGTGAAATTATAAGATTACACGGTATTCCCTGATCTCTAACGTCCGACCGAGACGTTAAATTTATAAGCCATTTTTGGAGGGAGTTATGGAGGCGTATGAATACAAATCTACAACTGAGTTCTTCTTACCATTCGCAAACGGATGGACAAACTGAGGTGGTCAACTGAACATTGGGCAATCTACTTCGCTATTTAGTACAACCCGAAGCTGTGGGACGAAGTACTGGCACAAGCTGAATGCGCATTCAATTCCTGTCTGAATCGCTCAACGGGTAGATGTCCATTTAGTATTGTTTATGCTAAACTTCCAAACACTATTGTTGATGTTGCAGTGATTCCGAAATGCACCAACAAGGTCGCCTCTTCACTTGCCGATCAATTTTTCAGAAATGTTGACAAAGGTGCGGATGAAGCTTAGGGAATCAAATATGAAATACAAACAACAAGCTGATATACATCGTCGTGAGAAGGTTTTTAACCCAAGAGATCTGGTATTAGTGCGCCTAAAGAAAGAACATCTACCTCCGGGAGCATATTCAAAGCTGGGACGTCGCAAATTTGGCCCTTTTCTTGTCAAACAATGGATCAATAATAATGCATATGTTATTGATTTACCATAAGAGTTTACCACCTCTCATACATTCAATGTGGTTGATATCTACCCATACTCTCCACCAGACGATGGTAGCGTCAGTATCGATTCCGATGGAATCAATTTTCTTATGGGCGAGGCGAATGATGCGGAGCTCTGTACATGAGGATAGCTTATTCCGTATGCTGGCGGAACAATTTATCTTACTACTTACTTTAGTTAGTTAGTTGTGGAGTTTGCTCTTCCACTACACGTAGTACTATTTTTAATTACACAGCACATTATGCACCTTTTTACTAATTTATTGTATTGGATCATCTTGCTGGTTTAGTGTCATATAGGAGGAAACCAATAAGTATTTGATAGTTTTTCCAGCTTAGTATCAATTTAGTTCTGCAACTCTTGCAAGCTTATTACTGTTCCATTGATTTTTTGTTTTGCTTGTGCCTCTACCATAAGATCCTACATCAACTCGTTAGCTCAGGAGCCATCTTGTAATAATACAGTGGATATTTTTTTTGAAAAATAAGCTATCTTTTTTTGTCCTACAACTGAGATTTTTTTTTGGGAATATTTGGGGCCTTAGCCCAATTCATTCAAAGTAAAAATACAACTGAGATTTGAAAAAATAAATAAATAAATAAAAAACTTTTAGATCCTGCATTTTCTTAGGGGTGTCAATATTTGACATGACACGACAACCCGACCCAGACCCAGCCCGGAAAATCCGGGTTGGACCCGACCTGTTTGATAAACGGGCAGGGTTCGGGTTCGCAGATTCAACCCATTTGATAAAACGGGTCGGGTCGGGTTGACTGGTGGGTTGCCAGGTCAACCCTAAAACCCGTTTATTTTAAAAAAAATTTGAATTTCCCACTGCCCCCGCCCGCTGCCCGTGCCCGCGCTGCCTGCCTGCCTGCCCCGCGTGCCCCACGCTACAGCCCACGCTGCCCCGCTGCCCAACGTGCCGTGCGTGCTGAACCCGCGTGCCGCCGTTGCCGCGCCGCAGTCGAACCAGCGCCGTCGCCGAACCGTGCGTGCCGAATCCGCAGCCCCGCGTGCCGTCACCGAACCCTCGCCGTCGCCGCTGCCGCGCTGCCGAACCCTCGTGCGTCGCCCACTGCCGGGTCACGGATTGGGTCGGGTCGACTCGGCAACCCGGCCAAGTCGGGTCCGGGTTGAAATGTCCGACATGTTTGCAAAAACTGGTCAGATTCGAGCTGTTCCGTTTATATACGGGTCGGGTCGGATTCGACCCGAACCCGATGGGTTGACCTGAATTGACACGCCCCTACATTTTCTTCGGCGTGTTCACTCTGACAGGTAGGGGTGTCAATTCGGGTCAACGGGTCGGGTTCGGGTCGAACCCGGAACTGACCCGGCACTGTTCGGGTCAACCCGAACCCGACCCGTTTTTAAAAACGGGTCAGGTTTCCAGACCCGAACCCGACCCGATTCGGGTCCGGGTCAACCCGACCCGACACAAATGACCCGGAATTGACCCAAAATTGCTAGTTTTCGGGTCCAAATCGGGTCAAAAACAGGTCAAACTCGGTTTTTCGGGTCAAATCTGAATTTTCGTGTCACTTTCGGGTCAATTTCGTGTTTCCGTGTCAACCCGACCCGATTTTTAAAACGGGTTGATTTCTTCAACCCGAACCAGACCCGTTTCGGGTTTGGGTTGACCCGAACCCGAATTTTTCCGGGTCGAATTCAAGTCGTGTTTCGTGTCGTGTCAAAAATTGACACCCCTACTGACAGGTTCCTCTAGTCCTTCATTGACGCAGGTCTGCGTGGGTACTCCGACAGCAGAGGTCACGATAGGCCATGTGTCCACCATGTCTCGGTTACAGAGAATATAAAGATTATTTTACATGAACTCAAAAGTGACTTTTTATGTGAGGACCAACATGGAATCAGGATGTTTTGGAGAGTGGTTCTGGGTGAACTTTGGGTGTGGTTGGTGGTGCGTTTTAGTTCATTTGGAGGGAAAATTAAATTAAAATTATGCAGATAAATTTTTACGGGGTGGAACTAGATTTGTGAAGGAACAACATGCTGAACATAATATATCATAACAAACTTTTAAAATTTGAAAATATTTAATTAATTAAATACTTAAGTAATTAAATAATTTAAATTATTTAAAGCATATTAAATATTTTGAATTAATTTAAATTTTAAAATATTTAAAAAATGTTTTCTAATTTAATTAAGATATTTTAAAATAAAACTTTATATTTTTTAAAATAATTAAGTTAAGATTAATTTTAATTTAATTAAATGTTAGAATATTGAAAGTATTTAAAATATTTAAGGAAAATACTTTAAATTTAATTTAATTTAATAGAAAATATTTTAAACATCAACTATGATAATTTAAAATAAAGTTTTGAATTTTTTAAATATTTAAATTAATATAAAATTGAATATTTAAATATTCAAAGTACTAAAATGATTTAAAAAATAAAATATACGAAATTTTTAAATAATTTTAATTTTAAATTAAAGGATTTTGAATTCTAAGAATTTTGATATATTATATGTATTTTTGGATTTAAAAATAATTTTTAATGATTTGTTAAAGTTTCTATTTAAAAAAATAAAGATTCTAAAATTAATTTGAAACATTTTAATTAAAATAACGGCGGTGGGCTCTGCATAGCGCACTTTTGTTGGATAGACCAAGATTCGGTGACGATGAAAATCATTGGGCATGATTGCGCATGCCCAATGATTTGGCGGTGGCCCGATTTCGAACCACGCGGCACTTAACCACATTAGCAGGTTCGCGGAACTGTCTGATCTCCCATTATCGAGCCAGACATAGAGATCGACCATGGGATCGAACGAGAGATCAAATGAAACTTTAGAGATGCTTAATCTTGAACGTTGATCAAATTATCCAAAAATGTACACCGCATGCACGTTACTGACTAAACCTAGAAATGATATTTCGATTCATTCTTTGAAATACTCAATCATTTAACTTGAAATTTTAAACAGAGAAAACCTAAATTAAGAGCATCAATGGGGTATAAAATGAACTTAATAGAAAGTTAATTAACCCTAACTACCTTAAGCTAAGGTTTCATTTTTTCCTCAATCTAACCATTGGATTTTGATGTATTTAGGTTATCTGAGCTTGTAGATTGTCTACACAACTTTTCTTAGTTGAAGTCATGCCCAGAAAAGTTACAGATAAAATGATATATTCCTGGGATGGAATAAGGCTTCAGTTTGCCAAAGATATCACCTCCAGCAAGGATTTGACGGTGACTTTAACTTGGAAAAGACGGAGTGAGATATCTGGATCTCAAATGAAAAGGAGTTAGGGTCTATGATGGCTTGAGAAGAGGGATCGTCTTGAGATTTGAATCAGGCTCAATTGGAGGTTTTGCCCTATTGATTCATCGTCTAATCAAATAGGTGGCTAGGATTGACTTGAAACTTCTTAGATGCTTGCCAAGTGGCATGGGAGTAGTTAGGAGTAGTGGAATTAAAGGACAAAAGGACATGTGAGGTGGAAAGGTCCCTTATCCTTTTTAGTACACGTGGATGTGATTAGGAGTTAAACCAAATATTAGGAGGGCTCTTAAAAGTCTCCATAAGTCATTTAAATACAACTTGGAATAGATTTAAATAGAAAGGGTTAAGGGTTTGAAGCATTTTGACCATTTAAAAGAGTATTGTAATGTCTTGTTGACTAATTTGACTAGTCAACAGTCAAATTGACATCCAAGGTGGCATGGAGGGAAGTTTGAGTGCTGGTGGAATCAATTTAGAGAGTTTTTAGTGAATTAATCAAGTGTATGAGCACACTAATAGCTATGTAATGGAGTATGACCAAATTCAAACAAGTTGACTTGGTCAAATCCATTGAACTTTACTTAAGATATAGTTTGAATAGGTTTAATCCATGATATGAATTGATTTTGAAAGCTTGATAGGGTTTGGAGATATGGTAAGGTTCAAATGACTTGAATTATCCTTATGTAATGAAAATATCATATGTTTAATGGGTTTGACTATGTTAAAGCCCATGGTGATTTGACCTTAAATTAACTTGAATATGTTTGAATCATTCATTGAGATGGGTTTGAGAGTTTGATAAGGTTTGAATGGGTTGATTTATGTAAAAGGGTCATGAAGGCTAAATTGGTCAACAAGTCAACAATTGTTGAGTCTAGTAAATAGGTTGTTAGACCTAAGTTAATGTTCCAAGGCTACCAAGAGGGGGGGGGTGAATTAGTATTTTAAAAATTTAAACCCTCTTTAAAAATGTGTTGAACCGAATTGAAAATTTTTATTAAGTTTTTATAGAAAACGTTTTTCAACCACAGAGTTTTTTTAAACCAAAAAATAAAATGCGGAAAAGTAAAAACAGTAAAGTAAATGACACCAGATTTATAGTGGTTCGGTCTAAACCAGACCTACATCCACTCCCTAGAGGCACTCTCTGAGTATTGCACTAATACCAATAGTGACTCTCCTTTTGCACCCACAGCAAGGCGGAGAAGCCTTTACAAAACACTCTTTTCACCACTACCCGGTGCGGCAGAGAACCGTCGTCCTTTTATACAATCCCTAGTGTTGGCAGAGAACCCTTCGTCCTTTCACACTCTCCTAGTGTGGGCAGAGAACCCTTTGTCCTTTCACACTCTCCTAGTGTGGGCAGAGAACCCTTCGTCCTTTCATACTCTCCTAGTGTGGGCAGAGAACCCTTCGACCTTTCATACTCTCCTAGAGTGGGCAGAGAACCCTTCGGCTGTTCACACTCTCCAAGTGTCGGCAGTGAACCAGATCTCCTTGACAGATCTTCTCATAAGAATCTAGAAGGAAGAAAGAAAAGAATGAAGTAATCCCGATTCACAAGTAGATATTCTTACCTTTAAACTCCAAGTGAAGCCTTCACGCTCCAGTGGTAGGAATCCTTCTTTGAATGCACTCTTACACTCTCTCATTGGCTATTCTCTCAAGAGGCATGAAGATCAAATGATTAAAAGATTGGGTGGTAGTCTAATTTGGACTATATATACAAAAGACAAGAAAAACCACCCAAAAACTGTAAGTTTTCAATTCTGTACACAGTTGATCGTCCCGTATGATCATGGATCGTCCTGGACGATATTACTTAAAATCCTTGAAACAAACCTGTTTGTATATGTGTACGAAATGTTTTCGTGCAAGCTGATCGTCCCGTACGAACCAAGTTCGTCCGGTACAAACGATTATTATAAGGTCGATTCCAAAAACTACAGAAAAATCGTTCTAAGTCAGTTGTATCGTCTGGACGAAAATTGATTCGTCCGAATGAAATTTTTATAGAGACCATATCAACCTGGACGATATTTAATTTCGTTAGGACGAAAATCTTATAGAGAGCAGATCGTCCTGGACGATATTTAATTTTGTCTTGACGAAAATCTTATAGAGAACAGATTGTCCTAGACGATATTTAATTTTGTCTGGACGAAAATCTTACAGAGACCAGATCGTCCTGGACGATATTTAATTTCGTCTGGACGAAAATCTTATAGAGAGAAGATCATCCCGAACGATTTTTAATTTCATCCTGGACGATTTTTAATTTCGTCCTGGACGATTTTTAATTTCGTCCTGGACGAATAGGACTTAGAAAATTTTCCTGCCCCGTTCCTATTCGTTTCATGTGATCTTAATAGGAGATAACTGTCTGATCGTTCCGTACGAACTGATATTGTCCCGTACGATCAGTATAAATTTTATATGATCTCCTTATGTGTGTGTGCATGTTTTTATTCACTCAATTACAATCACTCCCTTTCAAGTTTATTTCAAAGAAAAATACAAGCTTCAAATTCACAAAGTATCTCATGCTGAATTTTGATTTGAAGTCTTCGTAGTCTGGAGTTAGATTTTCCTGAAATGTTAGTACACACAAGAGCAAATACAAATCTTCTAAAATTGTTAGTAGATAACTACACATTTGAACAATAATGTTTGGAATCATCAAAACTATACAAGTTGAAAAAATGTAAAACATGCAAATAGCAACTATCTTAACAATCTCCCCCTTTTTGATGATGGCAAAACACTTATTATTTGTATGATCTCAAATTAAAAAAATCTCCTAAACTCCCCCTGAATTGAGGAATACATGAAAATAAGGAGGCATTTTGAATTAAAGAATAATATTTTTGTTTTTAAAAAAAAAAATTAACAAAAATAAAAAATACAAGACAATAACACAAGCTAAATGACACAAAATAAAAATACAAACAAACACAATAATTTCTCCCCCTTTTTGACAATAACAAAAAGTGAAGAAGAAATAGACAAGAAATATATGTAATTATATGAAATTCATTTGAAAATTTAATCTAAAAAGTGATTGACATAAGGTATGCAATCTAAAACTAATAACATTAGGAAAATCATAGAAATTCATATAATTTAAGAAGTGATATAACAGTGTAAGTAAGAAGAATTTATCAAAGACATGATTCAATTTAGACATTTGAGATATAGAAAATCATATTAAGATAGATGAATAAAAATTCTATATTTCAAAGTTCAATAGAAATATAAATGAACATAAGATCAATTTGAATTAAGAGTTTGAAAGAATCTGGAAAGAAGAGAATTACCACATGTGGCGCTTTGCGCATCTTTTTCAAATTTTTTGGCACATTTTTGTGCATCTTTTTACATTGGGCTTATTTTGTGCCTCTTTTTCACATTTGCGAACCTTTGCGTATTCCTTTTGATTTATGTACTCTTTGTATAATTTTCAAGAGTAATTGAAACCAATTCTTTCCAAGATCAATAATCTAAAATTTTAAATTTTTCTAAGTGCATAAATATCACTTGAGCAATGAAATATAAAATAAGAAAACATCTAAATTACAATAATAATATTAATTTTTATGTAGTCTAAATGAATAGACATGAAATTAAAAATTCTAATTATAACAAGTTATAAATAAATTTTAAATTTAGAAAGACTAAATTTTCTAATGAAATTAATCTCAAATTACAATCTAATTTAAGCACATTTAAGATTAAAAAGACTAATGAAATTCATAAAAACTAAACACATTTCAAAAACAATTTAAATTTAAAGCAAATACAACATATATTGATATTAATGAAAAAAATTACAAAATCACTTCATAATATCAATACCCAAAAAAAAAATACACTGAACTTTTAACAAAACTAAAACAAACTAAAATAAACACTAATACAATAAAACATCTATAAAATCATCACCCAAATCTCTATTCTTCTTCTGGAGGAGGAGGAATGCCACCAAATAAGTTGAAGTAGGAAGTCATTAACATAAAATTGGTATTAATTTCATGAAATTCATTTCTTATACTACCAATGTCCTGTTGCTGCTGCTGAAGTTGAGCATCAATTTGATCAAATCTTTGATCAAAATGAGTCTCAAGTCTATCAAATTTCTCAATCAATTCTGATAATTTGATTGAGGTGCAGATGTTTGCTCTCCTTCTTCTTCTTCTTCTTCAGAAGCACTGGCAGGTGCTTTCTCTTTTTACTCCTTGAAGATTGCTCTAAAAGAAGCATTATTGTAGTAGACCGGCTCTTCATATTCTTCATCAGGATGCACTAGATTATATTTCTTTTCCAAAATAAATGTAATCAAGTGACCCAATGATATATTCATTTTTCTTTTTTGATCAGCATGTCCAATTTCAGAAAGCCCATAAAGATGGTCTAAGATAAGTTGGGCTTCATCAATAGGACTACCTTTCATAATCAAAAAAGTTACAACAGAAAGGAGTGGAGTAATGTTGATCATATCACCAGCTTTTGAAATAATAGAAGATCTAAGAATGTGCTGGATGATTCGAGCATTTTTGGTCATTCTAGAAACTCTAGCAATATGATAATTTAAGCCATTTCCTCTAATCACCCTATTGATTTCAAACCACTTGAAGGTGTTATCATTCATAAGGGTGTGGGCTCTAGAACCTTCAGTTCTTAAGTTAAGAAAAGCACCTAAGTCATGCTTAGTGATTTCAACTTTTTGTTTAAATAAATAAGAACTAACAGAAGAGTGATCGGAGTTGAAACTCATATTGGCTAGGAAGTAAAGAAAGGTCTGTTTGTTGTAGAGGTGGACGAGAGATAAGATAAATCCAAATTAAGTGGAAGCAAAAAGGTGCATTACCTTGAAGTTTATTTTGCTCTGAATCAGAATGCGATAATGTGTGATTTTTGCAGAGGCAAATTGAGGAAAGGATTCCTCATTTGCTTTTGAAAGAAAGTATGTGGTTTCTTTGCTAACACCTTTTGTCGCTTGCTAGAGGAGGCCATTTTTGATTTAGAAGTCGAAAGGGATTTAAAGAGATGTTTGGAGATGTGATTGTTGAGTTAGAAAGCCTTCTAATTTAAAGAAAATGATACGTTCGTCCTGGATGAAAATTATCGTTCGTCTGGACGAAACAATTTCGTATAGACGATTAAATTCGTCCAAAATGTAACAGCTTTTCGTAATCAACATAATTTACGATACGTCCTTTCGTACAGACTTTTTGACTTGACCGATCGTACAGATGAAAAAATTTTGTACAGACGATCAAAAGTAATTCATTTTAATGTCAGTTGAAAACCGTCCCCCGCTATGAATTGACGTCTGTTCATCTAGACGAACCAAAAGTTCGTACGGACGAAGTTCACAATTAAAACTGCCTTATCCATTCAACTGCTGCATTCAATCGTCCCGACATTTGAGAGAAAAAAAAAATTTCGTCCTGGACGATCATTCAGATCGTACAGACGAACTACATTAAAAACTGCTCTCAAGACGTTTCATATCATGCAAACTGAATTTTACACACATCGACCCGGACGATTTCCATATTTTTAGATTTTTGAAATTTTATTAAAGAAAATAAAACAAAACACAAATCACACTACACTATGACAAAAGCATAGATTCTAAAATTAAAATCACTCAAAACACACAAAAAAAATCACAAAAATAAAAATCATAAAAACATAAACTACGAAAATATAAATATCAATGTTGCAAAAATATTTTTATTTAAGCATTCAAATCAATTACACCAAGCCTTGTTCTTAATGTACTGAAAGTATCAAAGGCTAAAGGTTTTGTAAAAATGTCTGCAAGTTGATTTTCAGTTGAAACATGAGTAAGTTCAATTTCTCCCTTGGATACATGATCCCTTATGAAATGATGCCTTATGTCAATGTGTTTGGTTATAGAATATTGAATAGGATTTTTGGAAATGCAAATAGCACTAGTATTATCACAATAAATTGGAATAGTGCATATAGTTAATCCTAAATCAATCAACTGTTGTTTTAACCAAAGTACTTGTGCCACACAACTTCCTAATGCAATGTATTCTGCTTCTGCAGTAGATAGGGCCACTGAATTTTGTTTTCTACTAGACCATGAAACTAATGAATTTCTAATGAATTGACATGTTCCAGAAGTGTTTTTCCTATCCACTCTATAGCCTGCAAAGTCAGAATCTGAATAACCAATAATTTTAAATGAAGAGCTAAACTTAGGATACCAAATTTCTAAGTTCTGAGTTCCTAGTAAATATCTTAATATCCTTTTCACTACTGTCAAATGTGATTCTTTTGGATCTGATTGAAATCTAGCACATAAGCAAACACAGAACATAATATATGGTCGGCTAGCAGTCAAGTAAAGTAAAGATTTAATTATCCCTCTAAATTTTTTTTTATCAATAGATTTTCCCTTAAGGTTCTTATCCAACTGAACTGTGGAACTCATTGGTGTACTAACAGATTTAGCATTGTCCATTTCATATTTTTTGAGGATGTCCTTAACATATTTAGTTTGACTAAGAAAAGTACCTTCCTCAAGTTGCTTAATACTAAAACCTAGAAAGTAATTTAAATATTCCATTAGACTTATTTCAAATTCACTACTCATTGTTTTAGAAAAATCATCACAAAGATTTTTATTTGAAGATCCAAAAATGATATCATCCACATAAATTTGAACAATGAGAATATCCTTTCCAAATTTCTTTAAAAAGAGAATTGTATCCACACTTCCTTTTTCAAAAGATCTTTCAAGTAGGAAGGTGCTCAACCTCTCATACCAAGCCCTAGGTGCCTGTTTTAATTCATATAATGCCTTTTTTAACTTGAAAACATGATTTGGGTATTTAGAATTTTCAAAACCTGGAGGTTGTTCTACAAAAACATCTTCCTCAATTACCCCATTTAAAAAGACACTTTTGACATCCATTTGAAACAATTTAAAATCTTTAAAACAGGCAAAGACAAGTAAAATCCTAATTGTTTCAAGTCTAGCTACAGGGACAAAAGTCTCCTCAAAATCAATTTCTTCAATTTGATTATACCACTTAGCAACTAATCTAGCCTTATTTCTAATGACTACTCTTGAGTCATTCATTTTATTTTTGAACACCCACTTGGTTCCAACAATACTTTGATCTTTTGGCCTTGAAGTTAATTCTTAAACTTCATTTCTTACAAATTAATTCAACTCTTCTTGCATGACCAATATCCAAAATTCATCAGAAAGTGCTTGATCAATATTAGTGGGTTCAATAGTTGCAATAAAGGCTGAATGATTGACTTCCTTGTTTAATCCACGTCTAGTTCTAACACCCTCACTCGGTTCACCTATAATCAATTCTCTTGGGTGGTTTTTAGAAAATCTCAAATCTCTAGGCAAAGGGTTTTCTCTTTCCAAATTTTCTTCCAAATTTATTCTATCAATCTTTTGGGAGTTTTTCTCAATCTCATCTTCAACAATATTTGGCTCTTCTAAATATCCAGATTCATCAAATACAACATGTGTGGTTTCTTCAATGACCAAAGTTCTTTTGTTGAATACCCTATAAGATTTACCAACACTTGAATATCCAACAAAAATTCCTTCATCTGATTTTGGATCAAATTTTTCTAAGGCAGATTTTCCATTATTATGAATGAACACCTTGCAACCAAAAAAATGCAAATGAGACAAATTAGGTGTTCTACCTTTTAGCAACTCATAGGATGTTTTATTTAAATTTGATCTCACATTCACCCTATTCAGAATATAGCATGCAGTGCTAGCCGCCTCAACCCAAAAATGTCTAGGAAGTGAGTATTCTGCCAACATTACTCGGGCGGCTTCTATTAATGTTCTATTTTTCCTCTCAACTACCCCATTTTGTTGAGGGGTTCTAGGTGCAGAAAAATAGTGATCAATCCCTTTTTCTTTACAAAAATTTTCAAATCTTTCATTTTCAAATTCTCCTCCATGATCACTTTGTATATAAATTATTTCACTCCCTAGTTTCCTTTGAATCCAAGTCGAAAAATTTCTGAATTCCTCAAACAATTCACTCTTATGAAAAAGAAATCTAACCCAAGTGAATCTTGAGAAATCATCCACTATAACAAATCCGTATACCTTCCCTCCTAGACTTACAGTTCCTACAGGTCCAAAAAGATCCATGTGAAGAATTTCCAATGGTTTACTAGTTCTAAGATTCTTATTAGACTTAAAAGAGGATTTCACTTATTTTCCTAATTGACATGCATCAAAAAGGTGGTCTTTAGTAAAGTCTAGTTTTGGTATACCTCTCACTAAGTTCTTTTGAGTAATTCTCCTAAGGTTTTTCATACTAGAATGATAAAGTCTCCTATGCCAAAGCCATGATTCATCAGAAACAGTTTTCAAATAAAAAGCAGTAGGAGATTGAATACAATTTAAATCTAGCATGTAAACATTGTTTACCCTTTTTCCATTAAAAACATTTTTCCCATTTAGGCTTAATATGCAGCTAGTAGGTAAAAATTTTACATTATAGCCCTTATCACATAGCTGACTTATACTTAACAAATTATGCTTTAAGCCTTCAATCAATAACACATTATCTATGAAAAAGTTTTTTAAATTTCCAATCATACCTGATCCAATCACTTTCTTTGTGGTATTATCACCAAGTGTAACCTTGCCTCCACTCCTGGCTTCCAGCGTTATGAATTGAGCAGTATCTCCAGTCATATGCTTTGAACATCCACTGTCCTGGTACCATATGCTCTCACGAGGTCTTGTGTGAGAGCAACCCTGCAAAAATATCAAATGTTAGACCTGGAAACCCAAACAAGTTTGGGTTCACCTTTTAGAAATTTATAATCAGATACATGTATGATATGTCTAGGTTTATGCATCTTAGTTCTCCACACCAAATTAGTTTTCATCTTCAAAGTGCAGGTGTGAGATATATGTCCCAAAAATCCACAATTATTGCATTTAACATTAGGAAAAGTATTCCTAAGTTTTCTTCTATTTGATTGTCTTCTAAGAGATTTCATGTATTTAGGATAATATTTAGGATTTATAAAATCTTCAAGTTTTGGGGGTTTCCTATTATCCTCAAGAGCTCTTATTGTCAGTTTATAAAATGAATTCATATCTTCCAAGATTCAATTTGTATAATTGATTCGATATGTTTTGCTCTCAGATTCATCCTTAAAATTTTTAAATTCTTTTTCAAGATCAGCATAGGATAATTTTAAATTCTCAAAATTTTTATTCAAGTCATCATATTCGTCAAGAAGTTTCATGTGGTTGTTATCTATTAATGCATGATCTTTCCTAAGGATTTCATGTTCCTTCTTAAGCTCTTCCAATTCAAATCTTACACTAGCATGCATCTTTTTTATTTTTCTATATGCATCATGTATGTGTTCAGAAACTTCAAATAATTCATCATAGGTTAAGTCACATACCTCTTCTTGATCTGATTGATCAACATTATCTGCCATCAAGCAAAGGTTGGCGACTTCTTCTTCTTTTTCAGTCTCAGATGAGTCTGAATCTGAGTCCGCCCAGAAAGCTCTTTGAAACTTCTTTTTGCCCTTCTTTATAATTGGTTTCTCCTCAACCTTCTCCTTGTTAGGAGTGGCTTTGAGTTTTGGGTAGTCAGTCTTGATATGACCTGGTTTCCTGTATTAATAACAAATCACTTCATTAGAAACCTTGTCATTTCTATTATACTTACCTCTATTCCATTGCTGGCGTCTCTTCTGCTTCATCTTTAAAAAGCTTTTGAATTGTCTAGTCATTAATGCAATATCGTCTTCATCCTCAGGTTGTGAGTGTTCACTCTCTGACTCTTCCACTTTCAGTGCAATATTCTTCTCCTTTCGTGGTTCACCTACATCAATCTTTCTTTAACTTACTCTTTGCTCATAAGCAATGAGTGAACCAAAAAGATTGTCAATAGAATAAATATTTAGATCTTTAGACTCTGTAATTGTAGTAATTTTAGCATCATAAGCAGTAGGTAAATAACGAAGAATCTTATTAACCATTTCAGTATTAGTTAATTCCCTACCAAGTGCATGCAAAGAAGTGGCAATTTGTGTGAATCTTGTGTACATGTCAGAAATAGATTCATTTGGTTTCATGCGAAACAATTCATAGTCATGTAATAAGATATTGAGTCTTGATTGCTTAACCTCATTAGTCCCTTCATAAGTTATACAAAGTCTATCACATATGTCCTTTCCACTTTTGCAAGTGAAAACCCGCATGTAGTCTTCAGATTTTAAAGCACAAAAGAAGCTATTTAAACATTTGGCATTTAGTTGTGCTAAGTAACATTCTTCTATAGTCCAATCTACAAAAGGTGTTTCTACACTAACTCCATCAACTAATCTAATTGGTTTTGTGTAACCTTCCTGGACTAGGATCCACATACGATAATCAAGTGACTGTAAAAAAGTAGACATGCATGTTTTCCAAAAATCAAAAGGTATATTATCAAACAGTGGAGGTCTAGTTATAGAGTAACCTTCAGGTGTGTTTCGGTTTCCGAATGTAACCATCTAGGTTAATCAAAAAGTAGTTTAAACTTATGATTTTGAAACAAAGCTCTGATACCACTTGTTGAGTCTAGTAAATAGGTTGTTAGACCTAAGTTAATGTCCCAAGGCTACCAAGAGGGGGGTGAATTGGTATTTTAAAAATTTAAACCCTCTTTAAAAATGTGTTGAACCGAAATGAAAATTTTTATTAAGTTTTTATAGAAAACGTTTTTCAACCACAGAGTTTTTTTAAACCAAAAAATAAAATGCGGAAAAGTAAAAACAGTAAAGTAAATGACACCAGATTTATAGTGGTTCAGTCTAAACCAGACCTACATCCACTCCCCAGAGGCACCCTCTGAGTATTGCACTAATACCAATAGTGACTCTCCTTTTGCACCCACAGCAAGGCGGAGAAGCCTTTACAAAACACTCTTTTCACCACTATTCGGTGCGGCAGAGAATCGTTGTCCTTTTACACAATCCCTAGTGTTGGCAGAGAACCCTTCATCCTTTCACACTCTCCTAGTGTGGGTAGAGAACCCTTCGTCCTTTCACACTCTCCTAGTGTGGGCAGAGAACCCTTCATCCTTTCACACTCTCCTAGTATGGGCATAGAACCCTTCGACATTTCACACTCTCCTAGAGTGGGCAGAGAACCCTTCGACTGTTCACACTCTCCAAGTGTCGGCAGTGAACCGGATCTCCTTGACAGATCTTCTCACAAGAATCTAGAAGGAAGAAAGAAAATAGTGAAGTAATCCCGATTCACAAGTAGAGATTCTTACCTTTAAACTCCAAGTGAAGCCTTCACGCTCCAGTGGTAGGAATCCTCCTTTGAATGCACTCTTACACTCTCTCCTTGGCTATTCTCTCAAGAGGCACGAAGATCAAATGACAAAAAGATTGGGTGGCAGTCTAATTTGGACTATATATACAAAAGACAAGAAAAACCACCAAAAAACTGTAAGTTTTCAATTATGTACGCAGTTGATCATCCCGTACGATCGTGGATCGTCCTGGACGATATTACTTAAAAGCCTTGAAATGAACTTGTTTGTATATGTGTACGAAATATTTTCGTACAAGCTGATCGTCCCGTACGAACCTAGTTCGTCCGGTACGAACGGTTATTATAAGGTCGATTCCAAAAACTGCAGAAAAACCATTCTAAGTTAGTTGTATCGTCTGAACAAAAATTGATTCGCCCGGACAAAATTTTTACAGAGAGCAGATCGTCCTGGACGATATTTAATTTCTTCTGGACGAAAATCTTACAGAGAGCAGATCGTCCTGGATGATATTTAATTTCGTCTGGACGAAAATCTTATAGAGAGCAGATCGTCTTGGACGATTTTTAATTTTGTCCTGGACGAATAGGACTTAGAAAATTTTTCTGCCCAGTTCCTATTTGTTCCATGTGATCTTAATAGGAGATAACTGTCTGATCGTCCCGTACGAACTGATATCGTCCCGTACGATCAGTATAAATTTTATATGATCTCCTTATGTGTGTGTGTGCATGTTTTTATTCACTCAATTACAATCACTCCCTTTCAAGTTTATTTCAAAGAAAAATACAAGCTTCAAATTCACAAAGTATATCATGCTGAATTTTGATTTGAAGTCTTCGTAGTCTGGAGTTAGATTTTCCTGAAATGTTAGTACACACAAGAGCAAATACAAATCTTCTAAAATTGTTAGGAGATAACTACACATTTGAACAATAATGTTTTGAATCATCAAAACTATACAAGTTGTAAAAATATAAAACATGCAAATAACAACTATCTTAACAACCAAGTTGACCTAAGGTCAGGGTTTGAGTTGAATATATTTGAAATGATATTTGAAGTCCACTAGAGGTGGTCCTAAGGGCTATAGAGGTCATTTCAGCCAAATTGATTATTTAGACCCCTAAATGGCTACTTGATCAACCTACCCAAGGCCTAGGTTTGGATTGAACAAGCTTGGTTTGATGAATGGAGTCTGATAGAGGTAGTTTCTTGGGTCATATTGGTCAAAATGACTATCCTTAAAAGGCTATTAGATTAACCCTTGTTGACTTTGTCAACCAGGTTGACCCAGGGTTTGAATCCAATGAATTTGAAATGATATTTGGAGACCAATGGGGTGGTCTCATGGTCTGGATTGGTCATTTTAGTGAAAATGACCTATTAAGCCCTTAAAAGGTATTTGGGGTCAACCCTGATTGAGTTAGTCAATTAGGTTGACCCAGGGTCTCGGTTTGAGTCCTATGCACTCTTAATGGTGTTTAAGATGCATTAAAGGAGGTTCTAGGGTTTGATTTGATTGGGCCATGTTGAAGTTTAGAGAAAACTACAAAATTATATTGCCCTGAAGGAGGATTTTGGTCATTTTGGCCCCTGGTCAACTAGGCAATCAAAGTGGGTCCACCAAAATGTAGTTTACTGCTTAACATATCATGATCAAGGGTCTGAATGTGGTTAGAGGTTTTGGAGAAAGCTCTACAATCAAAATCCACTTGGTAGGTGGTCTAATGACATAAGTCATAAATATTTGAAGATTTTACAACTTTGGAAATGGATTCTATTTCTGAAGCTAGAGGTCTTAGAATGAGCTCAAATTTGAAGAGTATACCTTATGGACATGTCTAATCAATATGCAATTGATAGATCATGACTTGGGGGTCATTTGATTTTCAAGTCATAACCTTTTAGCCTTGGATTTTGATCTGAATTTTTAGTTTGGTTTGGGTTTTGGATTTGATTGGTTAAGTTTGAAATATCCATATCAATAACAATCAACTGGATGATTTATCGTGAAGGGATCTGATTGAAACTTGATCAGAGGCTACATCAAAGGTTAATTGAAGTTTAGGTTTGAAAACTAGATGAGTTTGAAGTCTAGATTGGTTTGAAGTCTGAACTAAATTCAGATCTAGGTTAATTTGAAATTTAGATGCGTTTGAGGTCTAGACTGATCTTTGCTCTGCATTTGTCCTAGTGGCCTCATACAAAAATGAGGTTAACAACATAGTAATGCATTTTTTTATTATGCATAAAAATGTTTCCTTTTCATGTTCTCCGTAATGCCATCCAAGTCTTACTAGAAACTAGTGTGTTTGCTTTCTCTTTTAAATTATCTGACTCTTTCTCAAACAAGAAATTTTTTTATTAAACACATTAAAATTTGCATGCACATCTTATGAAAGATTGTATAGTTATTTATAATCTAGGGCTTCGTTTTGGATAGCTTTAGACAACTGTTTCTCTCCGTCTTTTAAGATTATTAAAAAGCAACTTTACAAAGCAGTAAAAAACCATCTAAAATGAAGCCTAAATCATCTTGATCATTAACCACGGATCCCTCACTCCGAGCACACCAGTAGAAGGTCTTGAATTTTAATTAATTTAAAAAGTTCTCTGATTTTTCTTATTATTTTTTCTTTTTTATCATTCCTTTGATCTCCCTTTATATATCTTCTTTGTTGTCATTTTTGTTATTGAAATAGTCTAATTTTATATGACCTAATTTTTACAATCAAAATAAATAATTTAAAGTTTTATCTCATAAAATATGTACCTTTTTCTTTTCCTTTCTTCATGTCATTGGATTTTTTTTTTCTTGAGAGAATTAATGTTTTTTAGTGGTTAACAATCATTTCAATGATTATCTCTCTTTGTTATATGTGCACTAAGATTAGTTTTTGATTTTTGGATTAAGCTCTTTTACTTGATTTAGGTTTTTTTTTTTTTTTTTATAGCTTTCTTACTGCTTTCTAAAGCAGCTTCATAATATTAAATTTTTTTTTTAAAAAAAAAATTTTGTACTAAAATGCTGCCTTAAAAAGCAGTATGAAAGATGTCTCTCAAACTAAACATTATTTTATTTGTGAATAGTTATCTTAACTATCTCAACATCTAAAATTCAATAAAAACATGATTCATAAATTAATAAAAAGGAATGACTTTTGGCCTCTTCTTGCTGTTGTGTTCTACTGCTTTATTGGTTGGCCTACCAATGTTATAGCCATCCTCTTGGCATGCAGACCCATCTTCTACCTCTCCTTTCTTTTTGATTTCTCTCTCATGTCTCATTTAGATTAACCGAATTCATCATGTGTGGTGAATATGATTTCACATAGCTATGAAAGCTTTTTAATTTCTCTCCAGTCTCAGTCAAACAGCCCGCTTTAAGAACATTATTGCTAACTTTTCTTCATGGAGGCAAGCAGAAACGAGGTGCTGTAAACCTCATCCGAGATCAAAAGAAGTAAACTGATTCTTTGTTTATTCAACGATCCATTGTAGAAAATGCATTAGTTATGTGCGATAACGACTTGTATTGAGTCGGCCATATTGGTTTTAAGATTCGAGAGATCCCATCTCTTAAAGTCCAGTCAAAGTTCCCATCATTGTGACCGTTGTTTAATCAATCAGGCAATTGAATTAAGTATTTTTAAAAAGTTTCAGGTAAAATAAGAAAAAATATTGTATTAATCTCTAATAAGAAAAACATATAAAATGTAGGGGTTTGATCCTTAATTCCTGCTCCATTATGCCTGCACCGGGTCTGAGATTTATCAGCTCCACCGTTGGGCATCTGAAGTTGTAATCTGAACCATTGATTCCTAAATATCTTCTACATATATACAGTATTATTCGAGCCAGGGGTGGTGCCAGAAATTTTTTTGTATGGGGGCACAAATTAATATTAATTATTAAATTACTCTCAAAATATAATTATTATTTAGTGTAATCATAGATCATGAGACATGTTTTTAATGAAACTTTATAAAAATACATCTAAAATCATATGTATTTCTATTAAAAAAGAATAGATATGTCAGTCTATATCTTATTATTTACTTAAAAAAATAATATTTTTCTGATAGTTATTATTAAATTGAGTTCAAATAAATTGTTTTCTAGTAAATGTTATTTTATATGAATTAATTAAATTAAACCTTAGTTTTGAACTACATTTAGATTAATTAAATTAGTGTAATATCATAATCTACCAATTTTGAAATTAATTGTTTATTAATTCTAAATTATTTTTATTAGATTAATTTGTTATAATGTTCACATTTTGTAAAAAAAAATTATAAATAATACAAAATTGTAAAATTAATATTATTAAACTAATTAATTTACTTACTTAATTTTTTTTAAAAATGCATCAATTCCCTCCCCCCACAAAAAAACTAGCGGGCAGGAGGGGGAGAGAGAGAGAGAGAGAGAGAGAGAGAGAGAGAGAGAGAGAGAGAGAGAGAGAGAGAGAGAGAGAGAGAAAGAGAGGCTAGATATAATAAAGAGAAATAGAAAGAAAAAGCTACTATCAAGTCACCCCAAAAAAAAAAACTTGGTTTGAGGCGGACGCGGACTGAAACTGATTAGTTTTAAAATCAAATTTAATCTTATATATATTATTAATTATATTAATATAATTTAAATTGGGTTGATTTTTAATTATTGAGCCAGTGGCGGCCCCTGCCCCCAGGGCCCCCACTATTGATCTGCCCCTATATATATTGTATTTAATTACATTACATCGTAGCTTTTAATGAAGAACTTACAGTTACAACAACTCTTCTTTATTTTTCTAATATTCTTGGAAGGTTTTCTGTAATTGATTTCAATGCATGTTTAATATCACTTCACTGTATCAGAGCTGTAGGTTTTTTTTTTCTTTTTCCTATGGTTGATTCCTCAACCACCTCTACGGTTGACCCTTCTACATCTCAGCCTCCTGTCATTGATGTCATAATACCAACACAACTTAAATTTTTCATGTCCAATGTTAAAATTATGATTATTGTTCAGCTCACCTCAGACACTTAATTTGGAAGTCCCAATTTATCAAATTATTTAGCACCAATATGGCTTTGATTGCTATCTTACTAGCACTACAATCATACCCACAAAACAGCCACTCTCTACCGATGGTGCCATTGTTATGAACCCCTTGTGGGCCTCCGAAAGGACACCTCTCAACAGGGACATAATGAAAAGGGTATGAACGCACTATCCTATAAAATAAAATTTTCGTAGGCCTTTGCACTCTTCACAAGCAAGCCAATGGGAGGGCAGATGAGATTATATATACGATTAACCATTAATGATAATAGCTTTCACCTGCGTATCTTGATGAGTAATGATATGTATAACCAGATCAAAGTCATAAGATTTCCCCCATATGATACATCAGCTCGAGTGGGGTTTATTTGATGTGGGATTCAATTTTTCACGGGCGCAAGCCCTCGTGGTTAATTGCATCTTAAGCCGGGGCTTAGAAGACTCTCGATTAAGGACTATACATTATTCTCTCATATGAGATTGACATATAAGGGGGAGTCTAAGAGCTTCCAAGAGATTGGCATATAAGGGGGAGTCTAAGAGCTTCCAATTCAGAGAGAAGGAAAGTCTCAACTTGGCATGGTCAACATGTATGACTCATATCATCATCCGGAAGGACTAAGGTAGGGAAAAGAAATTGAAAAAAGATAACACTGTATTATGAGCATACAAGAGAGAAAGATAAATGTGACATCATTTGTGTGATGCAGATATGTGGAATTTATAGCCTCTAGAAGGATAAAGGACTTACCCATCGATGCGAAATACTATCGAATACTGATAGTAGTACCCTTGAACCCTAAATCTATAGTGGATTTAGTATTCTTCACATAATACATACACTCATATCCTAGCTAATGCATTATGGGTTATATCCTGCATGAAAAAGAAAGCCAGCTAACGACCTAATCATATAAAATCAATGTTGTATGGTCTTTATGAAAAATGGGTATGTGGTTGTGTCTTTAGAAATTAAGGCAAACATCTAGAAAAATTCCTAAGTGGCATTATACTTATGAATGGTATTATGCTTCTAAGGCTAATATAATTAAATTTTAATTTAAGTTAGTTTTTAATGCAATGCATACTAGTCAAAATCTCTAAATAAAAAATGCATAAAAATTTTAAAAAAAGGCTTATAAAATATTATTTTAGAAGACTAGGCTTTCCTAAGTTCAGCATCTCATCCTCATAGGTTGGATTATCTGAATTTTACCGGTATGCGAGAAAGTGTCTAAATAAGAAAAAAGAGGAATGCAATAATATGCATGCGATCCTAGACGAACTCCAGCTTATTTCCTAGGTCGTTATCTTTTTATATTATTTAATTTCTAAAATTTTGAATTTTAATTACGAATAGAAAAAATTTTATCCCTAAGAGCCTAGCGAAATAAGGCACATACACATGCAAGAAAGAAACCTATAAAAATTATATCATTTTTACTGCACAAATAAAGTAAATACATCATCAAAATAAAACATCAACAAAAAAAAAGTATCCAAAAGTTTATGGTAAGTGTCAAATAATGTATAATCGAGGGTCTACCGAAAAGTAATGATGGCCAGCCTCCATCAATAATAACCTAATTTTTAATCATACATAACGACACAAACAATAAAAATAAGACATTTTTATTTTGATATTTGTCTTATGGCTCCTCTATTATTCTCTTTGCTTTAACCTGCTCGTAGTACGTCCTATAGAATAATATCCATATGAAAAGAAATTCTCCGTAAGGGGCTTTCTTTTCCCTTTGGACCCCTTATATTTAAAATATCTTATTTTTAGATTTTCATAACTCCATACTTCAAATAAAATTATATCAAGAAAATAAAATAAAAAATTTAAACCACATACAAGGTTATCCTAAGCAATTATAGTAAAACATTCTAATAAATTATATATGAGAATAAAAGTACTCAAGTCAGTCACACTTGGCCATGCTCTTTTTTATTTGGGCGCTAAGAAGCTGAAGCATCAGTAGTAGTTATATATAATTTATTCATTTTAACCACTTTCTTAACGTTGTAAAAGCATAGCCACCTGCAAAAAATATCGTAAGTATCAAAATTACTCATAACCTATGGGTAATATATCTCCCATCACATCATAGATATAATATAGTAATTAAAATCATCATCATAGTAATCATCATAGAAAGCTAAAACAAATAGCACAAGTGACACATACAAGTTGCCACATCAAAAAAAAAATAGAAAGAAAGAACATACAAACCTAATCAAAAACTAGAAGTTGTGTCATAAAAAATAATTCTATGTATGTGTAATAGGTTGTGTGGTATTTGGTATGTCCTATTTTGGATAATTAGTTCAAGTTATTTGTGATTTGATTTATTAAATGTCAAATGAGAAGTTTAATTAAAGTTCAAATATTAATGTCTTGAGATCAATTTTAATTAATTTAGTTTATTGGTCAATTTTAATACTTATGATAATATTCTCTGAAATTTAAGTTGATTTAGCAAATTTTGAAATGTCTGAGGTTATCCTATTCGCTAGATCAAAGAGGTCCAAAGTTGACTTTTAGAAAAAAAATAGTTCTGGAGTCTTAGTATTTTTATTAAATATTAGATCCTTCAGGGAGTAATTAGACTTTGAGTTTGCTGGATTTAGAGTTTTCTACATAAAATTATGATTTTTAAAAGTTCGGGCCTAGTTATTAAACTATAGTTGACTTTTTTATTTAAGCTAATTTCTGGAATGCTCATATTTTTAATAAATATAAGATTTTAATTGTAGTTAAATGCCTTTTAGTTTACTCAATTTAGATTTTCTTAAAATTAGTTATGATTTTTCAAAGTTTAGGGTATTTAATGAATTATTATAATTACTCAATTAAGGGTGTTTTAGGGATTTTCATTTGAATGAAACCCAATTCTCTTGGGATCAACTCCAAAGGTTAGGAATGAACTAAAGAAGTGTTTCTAAGTGTTTAAAAAATTTTAAGAATTTTTAATAGTTTTTAATTAATTAATTTAATTAAAGGGTAATTTTTAATCAAGATTAAATTAGTATTCAAATTAAGGTCCAATAAAGGGGGTTTTAATTTTTTTGGATTAGGAATTCAATTCTAAAGAGTTTAATATATTATTTGTAATTTTTGGGATAAATTTGGATTTATTAAAATTTTATGAAATTTTTGTGGTCTAATTAAAGGGGTAAATTACAATTAATTAATTAAATGAATTAAAGGAACCTAAAAATTTTAAGAAACTTCTCATGGGTTTGAAATGGTACTAAGTTTAAATGGTTTAAGTTTCATGTCTTTCTGAGTTGTATCATAATCCTTAGAATTTATCTAAGTTCTATAGACGGGTCTTTATTTATTATTCTTAAGATGTCACTAGGTTGAATGGGTCTAAATTAGGGGTCATGACTAACCCTTGAGTAATATAGGTAAATGCAATACATAATTACAAGTCATTTCCTTAGAATTAAAAGAAACTTAGACTAAGTGCTCGTGCATCCTAAATATACAAAGATTAAGCACTAACTAACAAGGCTAATGATTTGATTAGTGAATAATTGGAGTACAATTATTCACTAATCCTTCCTCCATGAATTCCATTCACATTCTCAACCTACGTTTAAGATTTCAAAAAAATCCCTCAATATTTTAATATATATATATATATATATATATATATATATATATATATATATATATATATATATATATAATTTAAAAATATACATATATTATCCTTTATATGAAAATATAGTTTTAAAATTAAATACTCAAAAATATCTTAAAATAATTCTAAAATATTTTTGAGAGATCCCTTGATTATTTAAAAATAATTTAAAATAAATTAAAATAAATTTTTAATTTTAAAAATATTTAATTAAATATTAAAGTAATGAAATAATATATATTAATTAAGGTAAACTAATTTATAATTTTTTAAATTAATTTTAAATTAAAATACTTAATTTTAT
Source organism: Dendrobium huoshanense (assembly GCA_016618105.1). Lineage (NCBI taxonomy): Eukaryota > Viridiplantae > Streptophyta > Magnoliopsida > Asparagales > Orchidaceae > Dendrobium > Dendrobium huoshanense. The sequence goes on along the minus strand of CM028346.1, from coordinate 22,513,130 downwards.
AGAGATTTTAAGATATTATATTAATTTTATCATTTAAATTGCATTTTCGATGAATTTTTAAAGTTTGAGGTGATTAAATGTATTTAAAATAAGTTTGAATAATTAATATTTCAAATAATTATTAAATTAAATCTTAAAATGTTTTTGAGATTTAAATTATTCAAAAAAAATTTTACTTCAAATTTTAAAATTATTTGAATTTAATTTCAATTAAATATTAATTAATATTAAAATCTATAATTAATTAAAAAAAATTAAAATATAAGATATATTTAATGAGGCCATAGGCCTCTATTTATAGTCCCAACCGTAGGAAGAATGGCTAGGATGGCTCCTATGGTTAATTAAGAGAGATCCAAGCTCTCTTGGCAGTGTTTTGGATCAAGGGGAGGCTTAGGCATGTTTAAAAGCCATACGGGTTAGGTATTTGACCTAAATAGGTCAATTTTGACAAAATCAAGGTTGGGTTGACCAATTCAAGTGTTGACTAGGACAACATGGTCAATCAAGCCCAAATTAATTAGGGATTGAGCTCAAGGGATTTGAAATTGATTTAAATTCAAATAAGGGTGATTTGGACTAGCTTGGTCAACCTAGGTTGACTTGATCAACCTAGGTTGACTTGGTCAACTAGGTTGATCAAGGACTTGGATTTGGACTTAATAAGTTTGGTTTGACTCATTGAATCCATTGGAAGGGGTCTTAGGGTCTGGCTTCGTCAATTTGACCAAGTCAACCCTCTTGACCTTAGTTTAGTGAAAAGCAAGGTCAACACCCCCTTTATACCTTCTGTCTACTATTGATCAACATTATCCTCTGACATCTACTTTACTCTTTCTCCATCTCTTCTTCCCCATGTTCTGAAACTGGAAACCACGGATGATATCTAGCTCACACTGGCTCTAATCTTCTAATCTGTCCAGGTTTCTTCAACTCAAAATTGAGCTTCACCAACTCCAACTTGGAGTCAGGGCCATGTTTCAATAAATTTATGACATTAAACACAAAGTAGATGCAATTGCTGTTGTTGGTTCCACAATTAATCTAAACGATATCATTCTTTACAAATAAAATGGATTACCATGTACATACTATTCCTTCAAAACAACAATCCGTACACAACTTCATCTTATCTCCCTGGAAGATTTTTATGCTTTACTATGTAGTGAGAAGTTATATCTTGTTGTTAACTCTACCCGAGAGATATCCTAACCTATTGATGTCGGTCTTAGTTTGTATTTACTCTACTCGCAAAAAATTTCACAGTTGTGCCCTGTCTTCTCCCTTTGCTCGACGTCACTCTTCAGTAGGTCGCACCTCCTCTAGAAGCAACTCCCCTGGATGCACATCAACAGGTTGCTTCCAAACTCAACAAATCTATGGAGGTCATCATTCTTGGCCATCTATCGAATGTCAAAAATGTGGCTAGTTAGGACACCCAACCCTCAACTATTTGTATTATTATGATCCCACTTATACTTCCCTTTCCTAAGCTTACATTGGAGTTAACAACAACTCCAATGCAGATTGGTTCTTAGACTCTGATGCAATCGAACATTTCACTTCCAATTCTGCGTAGCTCTGCAATCTTCAACCATACTCTGGCTCCTCTCAAGTTCAGGTTGGAAATGTTATAACTCAAATTTTGAAATTGTATTTTTACCTACAATAGTAAAAATATTATTTATGAGTCATTATAAACTCAAATCATAAACCATCTTTTCCATACCATCTTTATTATTATGTTTTAGTTTTCCAAAGTTTTTCATATTTTTTCGATACTTGTGAAATTCTTTAAGAAATTGACACCTGATGGCACAAGTGGGGATTTTGGGACATCAAGTGTCAGTTTTGCTAACCGATTTTATCATAATTTTCTAAATAAAATAAGTTAGTTTATAAATATTTTTCTATAATTTTTTAACTTCCTAAAATAATTTCTATGAATTTTTAATTATTTTATAAAAAATGTCTAAAGTTGCTTGAGTTTAAATTCATTTAAATAAGTTTTAGCTCATTTCACGTTAACATAGAAATGTATTTTGAGATTTGAGAAGAAAGAGAGGAGAGAGGAAAAGAGAAGCTAGGTTTTAGTAGCAGTAGAGTGATTTTCGTCCGTTAGCCTAGTTGAGAAATTTGCTCATCTTGATGTACGTTACATTTTGCCTATTTTAGATTTCAATAATTTTATATTTTTTCAATCAAATTTATATTTCCACTATCGAAAAATGACAATAACTTTTTTTGGTAAAAATTTCACTGTGTAACTTTTTATATGCTTTAAAGATTGTGATTAAGAATATTTTGAGTATATTCTTAAAAATTTTTGCTATGTAATTTTAAAAAGCATCAATTTTTATCCACCCTAAATTTATTTTAATTACTAAAATAGTGTTTCATTTAAATTAAAGCTTCAGAATAATGTTTTACACAATTTGTAATAATTTAGTTATGTTTTGTGAATTTATACTCAGTAGTATTTATGTTGTCTTCCGTTGCGGTATTTTGTCCAATTCTGCTTTAGTTTAATGAAATGCATTGAAAAATATATTTTGAAGTGTTGAGATGTGATGTCAGCTCTAGTTGGTGACCGAGATGGAATTCTTTTGCACCGGCAATAGTGGGCGGCCAAGGTGGGATTATATTATGCCGGCACTAGTGGGTGACTGAGATGAGATTCTATTATGCTAACGCTAGTGGGGTGACCGAGGTGGAATTCTGTTACACCGGTGTCAGTGGGCAACCGAGGTGGGACTTTGTTATGCTGGCGCCAGTGGGCAACCGAGGTGGGATTATGTTACGCCGGTACTAATGGGCGACCGAGGTGGGATTCTATTATATTGATGAGATTCTATTACCTAAGTGTTATGCCAGAGCCAATGGACTACCGAGGTAGTATTTTATTATAAATTATTTGCTTATAATTAAATTCATTTTAAGTATTTATTTAATTATATTTAATTTTAGTATATGATTTAGTACAATATTCTCAATTCTTTTGATTTTGATTATTAATTTCTATTTTAAACTATGATATCCTAGTCTCATTCCTGCTTTTGCTTTTGTTTTCAGCCCGGGGGGGGGGGGGGGGGGGGGTAAGGAGTGAGCTAAGTAGTTTTGATAGCACCCTCTGATCTGTGTTGTATATATGTTTTGGTTAATTTTTATTTTTGTAGGCTTTGACTTTTATTTTATTGTGCTCTCTATTGTCAAGCACTGTTGTAAATATATTTCAGATTATGTGTGTTTTGGATGATATATAGAAAATCATGTTGAGATTCAGTAGTGTTTAACTTTATATTGAAAATTCAATAGTGGCTTTATGTAGCGTCACAATTTGAAGTACTTCTCCAACCAGATCTTGAGGTCAGTCTTGCCACAATCGGATACGGTATGACCTATGTAATATTGGGTTGGGTTGTGATAGGAAATATTCAGCAACTTTCTCAATACAAGAAAAAATGTCATTTTTCGGCTACTATTTCTGCTGGAAAATGACCAAAATCCATCAAATATTAGAATTTCTGACGACGGAAATTTTTTTGTGAATAAAACACGCGATGAAAAAGTCCTTCCGGCGTAAATAAATTGCCGTAAACATTTCCAGTGGATTTTTCGCTGATTATTTTTATGCCAGAAATTAAGAAAAATAAATAAAATTAACAAATTGGTCCCAAGCAAATCAACCAGATCAGCCCGCCCTAGCCATCCAACCCACTGCCACTAGCGCCAGCAATCCCAAACCAACAAGCTAAATGGACCGGCCCGCCCAAGCCAATTTGTTGCACCCCAGCTCGCCCGCAATCCCAACCCAACAGCCCATCACAAGCTCGCCGACAATCCCAGTGCACGTCTGCAATCTCAGCCCAGCAGCCTGTCGCAAGCCCATGCTCAATGCCTACGGTGGGATTTGCACCCCGCTCCTCCCCGCACGCAAGACCCCAACCACTGGGCCATCAAGACAAAGCTACTAAGGCACCTACTTTTTTTTATTAAAATATAACTTAATTTTTTAAATTATGTTGGAAATCCGCCGAAAATAAATTCATCGGAAATCTAATCAAGAAATGCATCAAAATTTTTGGTTAGAAATCCGCTGGGAAAAGCCAACGAAATTTGTGACAAATTTACTTCTGCCAAAAATTCCGTCAGAAATGAGTTGTTTTCCTATAGACTATAGTGCCTATAGCCAACATAGGGCAAGGTTTACTCCCCATACCCTACCGTAAGCTTCGTCTACCGAAAATTCTTCATGTTCCTCAACTTTCTCATAATCTACTTTCTATTCACAAGCTTAATTATATCTGATAATCCTTATTTCTTCTTATTTCTTCTCATTAAATTCATTTAGCTTTAGTTTACATAATTGTGTGAAATTTAAATTTGATGAATTTGAAATTGATTCAAAGTGCATATTACATACATGGTAAAGCATTTTTTTTTTTTATAATTTTATTATGCATAACAAAAGTTTCCTTATCATGTTCTCTGTAACGCCATATATCCAAGTCTTACTAGGAACTAGTGTGTTTGTTTTTTCTTTTAAATTATCATGACTCTTTCTAGAGCAAGAAATTTATTTTCTTAACACATTAAAATTTGCATGCACCTCTCCTACCATGTTCAATTGTTTATCATTCAAAAGATTGTATATCTATTTATAATTTAGGGCTTTATTTGGGACAGTTTTAGATAGTTATTTTTTTTCTTCTTTTAAGAAATTTTTTAACCAAAAAACAATTTTAAAAAGCACTAAAAAAAATCGTCCCAAACAAAGCCTAAATCATCTTGATCATTAAGCATGGATCCCTCACTCCGAGCACACTAGTATAAGGTCTTGAATTTTAATTAATTTAAAAAACTCTCTAATTTTTTCTTATTCATTTTTTTCTTTTTTATCATTCCTTTTATTTCTCTTTATATATATTGTTTGTTGTCATCTTTGTTATTGAAATAGTACCATTTTATATGACCTAGTTTTTACAATCAAAATAAATAATTAAAATCTATGTTGTAAAAATATGTACCTTTTTCTTTTCCTTTCTTGATGTCATTAGATTTTTTCTTTTCTTGAGAGAATTTATTTTTTTAGTGGTTAACAACCATATTTAGTGATTCTCTCTCTTCTTTATATGCGCACGCACTACGATTAGTTCTTGATTTTTAGATTAAGCTCTTTTATTAATTTGATTTAATTTTTTTTACAGCTTTCTTACTACTTTCTAAAGAAACTTTATAAAATAAATTATATATATATACAAAAAATTTGCTTTAAAAACAGTAATAAAGTTGTCTCTTAGATAAATATTATTTTACTTGTGGATGCGCAATAGTGATCTTAACAATCTCACCATCTAAAATACAATAAGTACATGATTCAAAAATTAATAAAAAGAAATGAATTCTGGCCTCTTCTTGCCAATTTTTATTCTGTGCGGAGTCCGGACGACATCCAGAAATCAACAAAAATGCGCAATGTCACCCAAAAAGTGTACCGCGCTCAGTACCGAGCGCGGTACCGATGCTCGATACCAAGCAGTATCGGACGATTCTCCCGTCTGGTGTCCGCACATAATATTTTCTCCTTCTTGCTGTTGTGTTATATTGCTTTATTGGTTGGCCTACCAATGTTATAGTCATCCTCTTGGCATGCAGACCATCTTCTATATTTCCTTTCTTTTTTATTTCTCTCTCATGTCTCATTTAGATTGACCGAATCCCTCATGTGTTGAGTATGATTTCACATAGTTATGAAAGTTTTTTAATTTCTCTCCAGTCTCGATCAGTCAGATAGTCCGCTTTAGGAAAAATTATTGCTAACTTTTCTTCATGGAGGCAAGCAGAAACGAGGTGCTGTAAACCTCATCCGAGATCAAAAGAAGTAAATGAATTCTTTGTTTATTCAAATATCCATTGTAGAAAATGCATTAGTTATGTGCGATAACGACCTGTACTGAGTCGGCCATATTGGTTTTAAGATTCGAGAGATCCATCTCTAAAAGTCCAGTCAAAGTTTCCATCAATGTGACCGTTTAATCTCTGATGCACTCATTCTAGTTATGCCCAACTCAAAGAAGAGATTACTCAAAATGCGCCACGTCAGCGGTACCGAGCCGCGGTGCCGAGCAGTACGGATCTGGGTACAGAGGATTGGGCGACATGGCACATTCTGATTGGCCTCCGGGCAGTGTTCGGCGTACGTATAAAATAATTTCACCACTCAAAGGGGAACTTGACATGGCTAGATTCAACAAGAGTAAGAACTTGCCCTAAAAATGCTCACCCAAAAAAGACTCAACCAAAGAAAAAAATGCCTCGGATAAATTTGAGTGAGATAGATTCACATCAACAGACTTCCACCCAGGATAATCGTCTGAGACAAAATTGCCTCTTCAACGCTAACATCTCAGAAGTGCTCACCTCCACCAAAGTACCACTAACCTCATCACCAGAAGAAGGAGAAATTATTGTGTATGTGCAGAATATGAATGCATTCTGAATGCATTCGGAGACGAATCCGGATGTGCCACATCACTGGATGCATTGGGCCCCAATGTGCATCTGAAGTGCTTACCTCCACCAAAGGTATTTTTTCCTTATTTCACTTATACTTATTTTATCAAAATTAATACTTTGATACTCACCATTCAAACAAAAGTTATTATTTATGGAAAAAAAAACAATTTGATTGTTTTATAATTCCTAATAAAATATTATGATATTCACACTTCTGATTTATACATTTTTTTTATCAAAAGAAGCTTATTTATGTAATAAATTTTTCCCCTAAGCCTGCATGAATGACTTTTCCATGATCACAGTGAGTGCAATCCACGTGATTATAAGGAAAAGGAAAGCATTTCACATGGCCTCTCATACACAAAAGATATTTTTTTACATTCATAAATGTATGACCTTCCCACATGATCAAGCATAAAGACTGCTCTGATGTTGATGACTCAAGACCTCCAATGAAAATTCATTAGAAGATTTTTTTTTTAAATCCGCTGCCACTTCAAAGATAGTATTTGACGGCGTAATTAATCCCTCAGCAAAACCTAGCGAGGCCACCCACGGGCATATCAAGTCCACACTTACTTTGCCCCACTGAAGAGCCGAGGTCATTGTAGAGGAGATTTGAACCCGGGATGGGGGTTCCCAACCATGTTCACTGCTCACCCACCAATCATCCTAACCCTCGGTGGGTCATTAGACGAATTCTTATTAGGCTTTTACTTTTCCAAATTAAGCTGTATGAACCAATCAAATAGTTATCAATCAATATTCGGCTGGCGTCAAAAATTCCAAAGATTCGGTAGAAAAATGAAAAGTGACAAAAGATAATGGCGTGGTTGTTATGAACAGTGATTACAGCAAACTCTTTTTGCAGCTTTCTGGACACGACTGTTGTATGTGCTATCTGATCAAATCTGAAAGAAGTTTTTCTTTTTTGATGAACATAGCTCAAATTTTATTGTATGTGCAAAACTAAATTTATTTTATATTGTTCAATGTTAATATCATACGACTATGTAAGCATAAAGTCATGGGGATAAAATTATGTATAGGCCGAATAAGCTGGAAAATTTTACAGCGATGATAATGAAAACCAACTTAGCTTCACATCTCATTGTCTTCTTCCCAGGAAGATCTCAGCAGCTTGAGAAGGGCTCTGGCTTTTGCCTTTGCCGTCCCGCCGCACTGGCTCTGAAGCAATAGCAAGAGCTGAGTCACAGCTCCGGCCGCTAATGCCTCCTTCCTCGCCCGCGATGAAGCTCGGCAGATAGCCATCAAGGCTCCCACGGCTCGCTCGCTCCCCTCCTCCTTGGAGGACACCCGAAACACCCATTTCACCATTACTCTCACTGCCCCAACGTGAACCCCGGCCTTCCTCCCGTTTTCCTCCCCCATCAAAACCTCCATGGCCGCCAATGCGTTGGAGGCATTCCGTCGAACACCTGTCGATAAATACTCGGCGAGTCCCTCCACAGCTCCTTCTTTAATGGCATCAGATCGGCTGCTTTCGACAGATGTGCAGATGCCGGCCATGGCGGCGGCCGCTGCGTCCGACGCCTGCTCGTTGGTTTTGCTCTGTAAAAGCAACGAGACGAGAACCTGAAGAACAGTCTGGGATTGGCCGAGAAGGCTGCATAATTCCCTCGTTGTTGTCGAAGTGGAAATTGCTTCGATTAGAATGCACAAAAAAGTTTTCATCTTTGAACTTCCTTGCTCGAGCAGAAGCACAAGTGAAGAAAAGGCGGCATCTTGTTTCAGAACGTTGAGATAGTTCAAATTATTTGATGGAGAAAGGCGTAGAATGCAGTCCAGAGCGAGCTCAACAAGCTCCAAATTGGCTATTTCTAATGGGCATTGGAAAACTAAATGTACGAGAACTGGGAAGAAATCTAACTGGATCAAAAAAGACTTGCCAACATCTGATTCAGTTGATAAAACTCTGACCTTTCTGAGCGCCTCAAGCTTCGCCGCGAGCGGCGTTTCAGAAGACAGAAGACCGGTTTTCAAAATGGTCAAGGAGATCGGGATGCCTGAACCTTGCTGTGAGTTTCGGTGGTCGGCGACGCCGCGGAGGAGCCACCGGTCGATGTATTGGCGGAGAGTATGGTTGGGGACGGCGGAAAAGTCTGGGAGCCTCTGCATTGTGACAGGGCAGGTAGAGTTGCCTCCGGCGAGCCATTTCTCGATGCTTGGCCGGTCATACGTTTGGCCTGTACTTAGAGTCACTGGATCCGTGAAGAGATCAAGACTAATCGGACATCTGAAGAGGAACGGGATGCTCATTTTGTTCTCTTCATCCATGTTTGATGGTTGCTCATCAGATACAGAGTGCAATGGGAGATGGTTTAATTTCAGTGACTGTACTAAAACTGAGGGAATTGGTGGAGGAGGTTAAAGCTATGAAAATGGCGAGGAGATGATGAAACAGCAGAAGAGCTATTGAGTTTCAAGAGGACTAAACAGAAAGGCGAGGTGAGGAAATGAGAAAAAGCAGGAAAGGCCTTTGAAAAGGAGTAGGATTGATAAAGAGTCGAGAAGAAGGAGATTTACTGTTGCAGAGAAAGTAATGGTGGGTAGTCGATGGACTAAAATCAGAAACCGAAAACTACGAATTTTTCATGCGGCAAAGGAGTGGAGGAGTTCATGCATCTACTTCAATGCTTTGTGGGAAGAGAATCGATAAGGGTTAGGGATAGACGAGCAGAGAAGACGATAGGGTTTGTCTTAATCTGTAAATGAATCTCTCTCTGAGCATCTTGAGATGAATAATTACACATACTGGAACTAGTCTTTATTCGAAGGTTTGACTGCTTACCAAAGAGTGGAATTTTGATCTGGAGAGAAAGAAGAATCAATAAAGATTTATCAAAATTACGTGATAATTAATTATCTCATAAATTTTGATGGAGCAGTTGCCTGTTTTAATATTTTAAAGTTTTTATGCAGAGATAAAAAAAATAATAATAAAGAAAAAATATTTGGTCACTTAAGACTTCAACATCTCAATGAAATGTTAGTAAAATATATGTATTAGATCTTGTTTATGTTAAGAAAATTAGAGTTAGGCCTAAAAGATTTGGTTAGAAGTTATTAAAAAGAATAAAAACTCAAAATAGTCATCGACTATTAGCAAATGTTCAATTTAGTCTCAAACTTTCATAATGATCAAATTTAGTCTTATGACTATTCGAAAATA